>WBMZ01010246.1:0-235843 GCA_013400975.1 Atrichornis clamosus
CGCCGCCGCCGCCGCGCCCCCCCGGCTCGATCTCTTGGTTCTAGGCGGGCTCCGAAACGAACGAAAGAGCGGGGCGGGCGAGCCTCGCTTGGCCGCGCGCAGCGAAACCGGGAACTGCCCCGGGACGCGATGTCGCCGCTGCTTTGTTTGCATTAAACTTCGGCAAAGTTAACGCTGGCTGCGTTCAGAGAATCGCGGAATGGGTCAGGCTGGAAGGGACCACAGTGGGTCATCCGGTACAACCTCCCTGCCCCAGCAGGGTCATCCCAGAGCACATGGCACAGGATTGCATCCAGACGGCTCTGGAACATTTCCAGTGAGGGAGACTCCACACCCTCTCTGGGCAATCTCTTCCAGCGCTCGGTCACTGCACAGGAAAGAAGTTCCTCCTTATGTTCAGGTGGAACTTCCTATGCATCACTTTCTGCCCGTCCCTGGCATCCCAAAACATCAGCACTCCTGGTATTTCACTGTATTTGTGGTTCGGCTAAAGCTTTTCCCTCATGAACTGACAGGAATGAAAACAAAACCGTAACAGCGTGATTTCGCACCCAGTGACCAGCAGTGAGGGTCAGTGCCTCCTGCATCCTCCCTGATCCCCCCTAAGAACCCCAGAACTGCCCCCGCGTTCTCCGCACGGTCGACACCGCCGCGACTCGGGGCAGCGGGTTTAGAGGAAAAGCAGCGAATGGACCAAACTCAACCAACCAAACACCGATTTCTCCCCCACGGGGATGCTCACACCGAGCCCACGTGGCCCCTGTCCCGCGGGGATCACCCCGCGCCCGCCATGCGCCTCCCCGCCCAAACAGCGGCGCCGGCGGCCGACGGAAACCAAAGTTCGTGGCGGCGCCCCCGCGGCCGCTGGGTCGGCTGACGGCGGCCACACCCGGGCGCGGTGAGGGAGCGGCGGCCGCCATGGCCCCGCCGCTGCCTGGCCCGCGGCTCTCCTCGCTTTAGCGCCCGGAGCTCCGCTCTAGTCCTCCCAGAAACTTTCGCTCCGCTGGCATAGTCGCCCCTTCCTCCTTCCCAGTCGCGGGCGGGAAGATGAGCCGCGGCCGTTCGCTTGTCCATCCCCTCCCACCGCCGAGCCCGACAGTCAACATCCTTTTGGCTTTTTCCAGATATAAACCCGATCGGTTTCTTGTCAGCAAACGGCCCTAGCAGTCCCTCAGGGACCCAGATAAGGGCAGGGACTCCTGAGCAGCAAACAGGAGCAATTCACTGGGACAACTGACTTGGCTGTAGATTTTTGCCCCTGGGGTTTGGGGAGTTAGTTTGTCTTTGAGGGGAATATTTGAACCCAAAGGTTATAAGGGGTGGTTTCAGGCTCTGAGTTGTGTAGATTTCAGGAATCCGTTCCGGGCACAACTAAAGGATTTCAGCACACAGGCAGCCCTCAGCAGCTTGGCTCCAGCACCCTAATAACTTGATTTCCCCCATCATTTTCCAGGTAGTGTGTCCCTTTCATGGGATTATCCAGCAGGATTGGTAGGTAACTCCCAGAACAAGTTTATGCAGTCTCTGACTTAGCTTCATTTTCCTCCTGTATTCCTGGAAAAGCCTTTTGTAGCTCAGCACAGATGTCTCAGGCATCCCTCAAAGAACAGCTTCCCTAAATTCTCACTGTGCATCACTAGGGCAGCACCTAGCCAAGCGCCTCATGTGTGGTTTGTATAAATAAATTTGGTTTTAATCACTTTAAAGTGGCTAACCACTTTATTGCCATTTATAGATGTTAGCAAATATAAAAATATATACATATCAAAACTCTAAGAAGAAAACCATGATTTTTTTTTCCCCTCACTACTTCAGTTGCCATGTGGCAAAGTATCAGGAATGAGCATTAGGGGTCCAACACGCTTAAACCACATGTGAAGTATCTGTGAATACCAATATGGATATGAAAGTATCTCCAGGAAAAAAATTACTGTGGAAAATGAAAAAATCAGAAATTAAATTGAGAGTTCAGTCACATTTTTTCATAGAGAAACATAAACACATCCAGGCACTGAGACCATGTCCTCGGTGGGGTTACATGACTGGGCAAATGTTTAGATCTAAACTGGAACTGCTGCTTCGGGGAGGGAGGGGAGTGTGGCACAAAATATTATGACAAGGGGAGTGCTCTAAGTGAGGATAAGTTGGCATGATGAACAGATGGAGGATTCAATAACAGGAGGTTATTAATACTGCAGTTTGGTATTCTCTATGCTACTTCGTGAAGGGATTCATATGCTTGCTCTTTTTCCTTTCTGATTGTACACAGACCTAACAAATACACACACTGTAGGTAACACACGCTTATTTCCCTCCTGGCGCACACATCGTAAGTTCATTTCCTGGGAAAACATCATGGGCTGGATCCTCAGCTGATTGTAACTGGAGCAACTGTGTTCCCTCCAGTAGCACAAAGCTGAGTTGCACCTGCTGAAGGACAGGGGTTATCTGACCCCATCTCCCCAGCCAAAAGGGCTCTCCACCCTGCTCTTTGACAGCTGCTACGAGGCACCTGCTCTACAGAAGAAACTATGCAGACTCTCAGGATGGAAAAGAACACGAAATAGCTCAAGAACGACTGAAGTTTTCCTTCAGAACACAATGCACTGCTCTTTCTGCTTAAGGAAATGGAGCTCTCTTTTCCCCTAGTTCAGCCCTCCTCCCCTGTATGGCTGTCAGTGGCCTAGTTTTAGACTGGACATGAGAAAATCCAGGAGCAGACCAGCTGAATCCAGCCAAGCCTCCCGTTGCCCCCAACTGTTTTGCTTCCTATTTTCTCCAGCTCGCCTCTGGGTCACCACCCATCCAGTCATCTTGACAACTTTTACACTACGGCTTGAACAGCTACAATACATCTTCCACAAAACCTAACAATCCCCATCCTCTTATCGCATTTGGGCACTGCTGTTACTGCAATCTTTTTTTCAACAGCAGTGTAACACAGCCGAGTGTCTTCTGTGTCTTGCACTAAGAAATACAGCATTTTTCAAAGCCCCCAAAATGTTTCTTGGCTTCTTAAGAGTCAGCTGGACGAGCACATGTGCTGCAGAGCAAATACATTGTTTTAAGTGTATCTGTTAACAGCCACATGTATAATTTAAGTACAAGTTTTATTCCCCTCAGAATGTTCAATCATAAGGGCATGACCTTGGGCTTTCACAAATTCAGTGCATTAGGGTTCACTATCTTTAGCAGATGTGACTTTGAAGATACTGAAAGAGGAAGTTTTTCTGTTTTATCCTCTAAGCAACAAGCCAAGATACATGTTGAATGTTTTCTAAAGTGAGTAGTGAGGTTTGACAATTTTCTTACAAGAAGATACTGCTATTGTGTGCTTACAGATTTTCTTTGGTTTGTCACAGCCGTGTGTGCTGGTCCTTTCATGCATGATTTTGCTTTGTTATCAAACAGACGTCATTCATTGTAACAGGTTTTAAAGCCATAAATTTAAAACCTTTATGCATTTTTAATCAAAATGCAAGATTATATTTCAATGGAATATCTTAACTTTCGTCAACAGTAAATCTTGCAGATGCTATTAGAAGATCCTAAAAGGGATTTATGTCAGAAGAAAAGAATGGTTGGATAAAGCAGGCCTAACACTTAACCTTTATCCTAAAAATAGATCTTTTAAATGTATAATCAAAATAAGTCAATTAATTTAAAATATGGAAAGACAACTTTGTTTGGATTTAAGTAGTCCTTTAATTCTTTCACTTAGATCCTGAAAAGTATTTGTTTATAAAATACACACAGAGATCAGTCTACTTTGATTTTGCAATTGCATACTTTAATTACAGCTCCTTTTTTTTTAGGTACCACTTCCTCTGTGTGAAACTTCCCACTGCAAGAAGTTAATGCTTTCTGGTTCATGAGAAAGTAATTTTGGAGAAAAAATGTCAGCAGGTTCTAAGGGGAAAATGGAAAAAAAGAGTAATTGGCTAAAGGAAACCACCTCTTCTTTAAGAAATGGTGGTCATTGCAAGCATGAAATAAAATAGAGGACTTTCATCTACTACTATAAAAAAGGTGAAGGATCAAAGTAGTAGATTAAAGTTCCACTTAATGAACAAGAAGGTCAGCTGTGTCAAACATTCAAAGTCATTTTTGAAATGCCAAATGTGCATTTCTCCTTTCTCAGAATGGAACAGCTCTACCAGCTCTATCCTGGAAATACAAAAGTGAAAAAGCTTGTTATGTGCTGAATGAATGAAAGAATAAATTCCCTTCAAACCAGTGAACACAAGAAACCCCTCTCCTCTGATGTTATCTGTATTAAGTGACTAAGGGATTTTCTTCTTGATCTCACCCTCTTCACACAAGTGCTAAAAACAGAAGAACCAGGGCGGAGTTAAATCCTCTGTATTTTCTGGTTGTCATGAAACGAGACGTATTATTTTCCATCTAGTCAGGAGGAGTTAACAGACCATCTCCAGGAAGGTCTGCGTTCTGGCTGAAGAGGAAAAGAAGATAGAGATGAACAGCAGAAGAAACCTATTGAGAACCATTAGTGGATGTCAGCCATTGTCCATCTGTTCACAGTGGAATAAATCCAGACCTGAAGGAACAACTGCAACCTGCCCCATATGGCTCACTCCCTTCTGCGCTGGCAGGGCTTCTTTGGTGATTTGACATTGGATGAGGTAAAGGAGAAGCAGCACAATCTGTGTTCCCAGGAATGAACAGCCAATTAACATGAAAGGACAAGAAGTGGGTTAGTAACCTGGGGAAGATTTTCTCCTTCTCACCTGTCTGAAATCTTGGAGCTCATTCAAGCTGTGTAAGTTGCAGAGACACTATGCTGAGGCTGCTGCTACTAATGAAATCTTAATAAATTTAGCTACTAACAAAATTCTCTGGGCAGTGGATAGCCCCTCTACTGGCGAGTGAGACAACTGATCCAGTTGTCTCCCAGGGTGCTAAAGAAGGTGTTTAGAATATATTAAGCTCACATTCCATTAAAAATTATAATGCACTATGCTTTTAACATAATGAACCAGCATAACAACATTCTGCATTTACTTTTATAGAACTGGATTATTGAGGAGTAATTTACTTCTCAATTTTAAATCAGTCTGGGCCTGGTCATGAAGACAAGTACTATTTTTTAGATGATGAGGGGAAGTAGGCTCTGACCTATGCAGAATAGTTATGAAATCTGTCTCTTTAAAATTGTAGTGAAAACCATATACTCTTTATAATCCTGCATACTGCATGCGAAGAAACAGATCTACATATTAAGGCCAACTGAAGGGATCAAAACCCACAAGTTCTGTAGTAGATTCAATAACCTGTTTGGTGGTAGCAACTTCACAGGTAATATTGAGAATAATGAACCACCCAATGGCCTAAGCAGAACCAGTGGATGTCCTGAGTGAACTTGCTACTGTGGGTGTGTCTTCAGGACAGTCTGCTGAGAAACTCCACACCTGCAGAAAACCAGACTCAAAAGTGATGTGTGAGAGGTACATCCGCCTACAGAGATGCAAGGGCAGGCCATAGCCTACGTCAGTCCAGAGGAAAGGAGAGGTGCTCACGCTGGATCTCTGCTCTAGATCTGAAGCCACAACCAGTTCAGATTTGGCAGTGTTACTCCAAACGTGGAGTGACTCTCTGCTTAGAAGTGGGATTAATTATTCTGGCCTGGCCCCAAGCTAAAGCAGCCGTGGGACATCTCTGGGAGATGCTGTATGTTCACACCCACTTGGCTGGCAGTAAGCTGCTGGTCTGGGCTGCACTATCATTTGCACTCTACTATCCTCCACCTCCTCTTCAGTTCCCTTTTAACACACTTGGCATCTTATTTTTGTCAAGGTTGCACAACAAGCAGCCAGGGAAAAAAGCAAAAATTGTATTATAGATAGTTTTGAAGTTCCCAAACAATTTTATTTGCATTTACGAACGTCATTCATTCACTAGGTGGCACAGAAAGTATCATACTTCCTTGTTGAAACACACACTATAAAACTGAGGATGCCCTCAAGAAAAATAAAGACGTATGAAATCAAAGCCACATCTCACTAAGCATTTAGCTGAGACTTTGCTCTGAAACTACCCACAAGGCTTGCCTGTCTGAAAACCTAGCAAGGATACTAAAGGATGCAAAATGCAAAACTGTTACATGAAAATGTCCATTTGCTGTCAAGGACCTTGAGCACAACCACACACTGGGATTATATACAGTTATGACATTGAAATGAACTCTCTTGCTTTGTCAGATTTACTTGGGATGATGACAAGTTATCAGGCTTGAATTTCACCCTCTTCCAAATTGAACACTGCTTTGTACCACCATGAAATACTGCACTACCAGCACTCCACTATCACCTACCACTAAGATAAGAGAGTGGTTCATTAGAGAGTAAAAAGTGACCTCTAGTGAATCACCACACTAGCTCCTGAGACACACAACACGTCCCTGGCAGCACCCTGCCTGTCCCTGACTGATCACATCCATGAACAATTAAAATCTGATAATGCTACACCCTAACACCAGTCAGCAGCTGCACCCCATCGGTGAAGCGCTTCAGGTACCTTCAGGAACTCACACTGTGTACAGCAGCTGTAACAAACAACAGAAGACATTGGCACATTGAAAAACCTGAACACATTTGTCTGAACACAGTAAAATCTGCCTACAGATAACTATTGGATAATTTAATGGACTATGATAAAAATTGCAAGCTCTACCTGAATATTTAACTTATTTAATTTAAAAAGTAGTATATCCAGAAGTTTGTAAACAAAATGAGAAAAACATCCTATTAAATATGTAAAAATAATAATAATGTCAAGGATCAGCCCTTTGCACTCTAAGAAAACAGGAAAATTAGAGTAGAGAAAAACAGTAAGCAAAGAGATGGGCAGTGAAAATCAATTCCATATTTACAACATATGGAACAATATACAGGCTGGGCAATCCATTACAGTGAATGGTCGATGATTTTAGAACAGTAAAAAGAAACTAGCAAGGTTTCATGTGTAAAACACATACGCCATTAGTCAGAGAAATACATTCCATGTTCTCTGCCTCCATATACCTGGCGACACACTAATATTTTTACTCTCCCCTAATACGTGTATCTTTTTCTAACAAATATTTTGTAGGAGGTCATCAAGAGGCACACCTTTTTTCTTTTATTAAACCAAAATAAAGACTCTTGTTCAGCTTTTTTACTTCCCGTTCTCAAGACTTAAAACTCAATAGCTGAAACGTAAACTGCAAGAAATCCTTATCACTGTGTAAGACTCCCAAGATACAATTCAGATCCTTAAAGGACATCAGTTTATGTGACAACTTACACAGTGATATGAAACATAATATTGAAATATATTGAAAAAGCTCCCTTTGTATAGCTCAATAATGTAAAGAGAGAGCAGCCTGTTCTCCTAGCAAAAGGATCCCACTACTTATATTCATGTAACACAGAATTTCACTACAGAAGCAAAGGCGATTCAGATAGGTGATAATCAGTATCAACAGATTTACTGCTATTTGAGCTGATCTTTATTGCCAAATACCCTGACTTATAGACTTAGGCAGCACTGAGCATTATGATAGGATGTTATTATTTAAAGATTAATGGATAAACTTTCCAAAGGCCTTATCATATTACATGAACAAGATACTGCAGAGAGAACACATCCCATGAAAATGTTTGCTAAATCATTGTCTTTTTAACAGTTCAACTCCTCTACACAGGAAAACACCATCTGACAGAGATGTTTTGTTCAATTTGTATCACAGCACAGCACAACTCTGGTCCTACAAGTGTCTTCTGGGAACTCCATCATCTCACAACGACCATTACTCTCGACAGCAGAATCACTGGTGCAATTTTAAAGACAGCTATTGTTGTGCCAGGCAGGAGTTGGCAAGGTGGCTGGGCTGACAGATCTGCAGCATTTGTGATTCACAGTGGCACTGTGGAAAGCCCACAAAGGGTTCATCGTGAGCTATAAACACTGAATGAGAATCGTTTGGGTTGGAAAAGATCTTTGACGTCATTGACCGCAACCATTAACCAAGTACTGCCAAGGCCACCACTAAACCGTGTGCCCAGGTGCCACATCTACACAACTTTGAAAGCCCTCCAAGGACTGTGACTCAACCACTGTCCTGGGCAACCTGTTCCAATGCTTGGCCACCCATTCTATGAAGAAATTTTTCCTAATATCCAATCTAAACCTCCCTGGCACAACTTGAGGCCGCTTCCTTTGTCCTGTCACTTGTCCAAGGTCCTTCCCTCATCCCCCAGTGAGTCACCCTGTCACAGAAGAGATCAGGTTGGTCAAGCCTTTCACAAAGCCCAGGCTGGGACTGTATTTCCCCAGATCCTCCTTCCGGCCCTTCTTGTAGATGGGTGTCACATTTGCCCACCTCCAGTCAACTGGAACCTCCCCAGGGAGCCAGGACTGCTGGTACATGATAGAAAGTAGCCTGATGAGCAAAACAAAAGGCATTAAAATAAATTTTAAAACCCTTCTATGACAGTTTTGAAAGGTAAATTTCCTAGAGCAGGGTATTGAGTAGAAGAGGACTTGGAACATTATAGTACCTTTTGAAAACAGTTTCAATTAATGTGCCATGTTACTTATCTTGGTTTTTTCATTTTTTTCAATTTATTTTGTCAACACAACTATTTGGTTTCACAGCATATGCTGTCTCTTTCATGAAGCAGAGTATCTTACACTGCTTTTATGTAATGATCTATTATTTTTCACTACACTGATGTGCCATCTGAACTACCAGATCACAAGTTACACAATAAACATTCAAAAATATGCAACACTGATGCAATCAACAAATTTTAAGTTTTCTTTTTTGCCACATAATTACAGGGAAAATATTAATATATATAAAGCTGATTTTTTCCTTCAAATACTCATGATTTCTTTGGGTCCTATATAATTCTATGAGCAGCCAAAGAGTTGCTGATTTCAGAATATTCTTTTATTAATTTGTATTATTTTATGTATCTGAAAGAATGATCACAGTACAGGCTTGTACATCACTACAGGAAGAAGGAAGTTCAGCAGACATAGACAAAAAGGAAAATACTTCCATGCAAACGGACTGGGTTCTTAATTAAAATGATTTGATACGCCTTATGAACAGTGCAAGTTATATCACAGTTGATGAAGTTACCTTAGGAAAAATGTACTTTAAATTAACTACTGGAGGCTAAAGCCAACTGAGCTGTAATAATAAGTAAATGTATATAGATAGCGTATAAATAATTAATTCTCTGTTCCTGAAAGACCTGGAAACAAATGAGAACATGCTGTGTATCGCTGTACTGTGCTGATCTCTAACTGAAGTGGCTTCCGAGACCCATGACCCAGAAAGGTTAAAGTTTGTGTCTTTCCCAGAGGCTGCACCTCTATGATTAACATTACAGAGAAACCCACATCAGAAAGAACTATCACAAGAGAGGAATGAACAATAATTCATGGAGATAATAAATAGTCTAAGGAGAAAAAAAACCAACAACCCTACTTTGGTTCAATGAGTATTTAGAACGTTTTTCCTTTTAAGCACCAAAACTGTAACTTTTACTAAATACCAAGTACTGAAAAGGATGATTTTTTTGTTTCTTGAGGTTTTACAATCACAAGCGGAATTAAGTGTTCCCAGTCTATTCCTGAGTCTTTCTTGACAAGAGATTTCCAATTGCACTAAAATCTATGGATGTTTTCAGATGTGGACAGATGTCTGAGAGGCCATAGGCTGAGGTCATCAAACTCATCTCATTTGTGACCTAGGCTTAGTCCCTTGGCTCTCTTAAAAAAAAAAGGAGTGGGAGGGAAATGATGGAAGGGAAAGGACACCAAAGAAATTGTTTGCTAATTTATCTAGAATTTTTTTCTGGTAAACTTTTAATTGAACAGCACACACTCATTTTGGTGACATAAGGCCAAGATGACATACATTGAGAAAACACATAATATATATTCGGTCATCTATCATTAACTGCTCCTCACAGCCTAATTACTGTTTATAGCATTATTAGCAGTCAGCTGTCTGTTATTTTCTGCACGTCTAACTGACCATATTTTCAAGAACTCAGATTTAAATCTAATTTCAAAGGTCATTTTATTGCACTGAGTTAAACTGCTTAAATTTATATGCATTTTACATATATCTTCACTTATGAACAAACAGTTCAATGTCTTGGTTCTTGAAACATTCAAAGAAAAAAAGTACGACGCTGACATAATTTTGGCTGCTTAAGGGAAGATAAAATTGGGTCTCTCAAAGCTGCAGGCAAAATACTACAATGGATAACAAATATTCCTTGTGTATACACGATTGGAACGGCTGTCTCCATTGGCCGCTGACTGTACATTGTGGAGCACAGAATGCATTCAGAGAATATTTTATTGTTAGAGTCAGTTCATGTGGACATGCAGTATTCAAACAGTTTATTTTACAATTGCTGCTACCTGCTCCCTGACCCCAGAGATGCCTTCTTGCTTAAAACAACCATCAAGCCTCCAAAACACCACAGAAATCCACCACTTAAATAAATATATATACTCATGGAACAGGGGTTTCTATTTAAGAAAAAAAAGCAAAAATACATTGGTAACAAATTTTCTGATTCTTTTTCCCTTTGATGGCTGCAGGGTAGTCTAAATTTTTACATATAATCCACTCTTAGGATCAACACTGTTTCTGTTCTGCTCTTAAAAAAAAGAGGAAAAGAGAAAAAAGGTTTTGCACAGGAGCATTAATAGTTCCACTTGCCCTGTGGCAAATGGGGAAAATATGTCAATGTGAATTACTGTACTGTCTCCATGGATCAAGATTTCTCTTAGTGCTTTCAAAATTCCACTAACAGAAACAATTGCTAAGAGCATTTGCTACTTAGCCTGCTACGCTGGAATCAAATAAGACCCTAGGATCAACTAATGCTAAAATATTATCTCCTATATTGATTTTCTCTCCCTACATTAACTGAGGAAAGAAACAGCTAAATAATTTTAGCTGGAAAGAACAGTGTATTGCTCTCACAGGGACATCCAAAGAACTTAAATAATCAAGATAATTGCAAAATAGATTTTTGAGCTGCTTACACTATCAGAAATGTAAGAATATCACATTATAATTTTACTACATTCTGACTCAAGTTGTACTGTATATTCTACTCACTGCACAGAGATACAGTAGGGAATGCAATATCTCTTCTCTGCAGAAACCAAGCACACCCACACAGGTGCATTAGAAAAAGTAATTCTAATTGTGTGCAGTTGTGCATGCACGTTCAGATTCAAAGGAGTGAGCCAAATACTGATAAAGAGATTCCAAGTCCATTTTCTCTACTGGAAGGCTACTTTATGGGGGTTTTATTAAATTCTTTTTTTAATATCTGTTTCCTAGAACTAGATTATGGTCTCAATTAATTAATAAAGTAAAATTGTTGAAATTCTTAGGCCATTGGGCAGATCTGGTATGAAAATTTATTTCTAAACTTGATCTGGCCAACAAGAATGAACAACTAATGAATTCCAGACACTGTGTACTTACACATTGTTGATTATTTCTACCAAATAGCAAATTATTTTCATTAGAAGATAATAATCTTAATTCTTACACTCTATTCATCACCAGGGTTCATAAAAACCTAACAAATTCATCTAAGGCAACCATGAAGATGCAACAAATTAGAGCTTTGCAGGATGTCCAAGTTAGCACTACTGACATTCTGGTTTAAAAAGTTAGGTCTACATAAGGCTGATAAAAACTAACACATGTTGAAAAGATTATGATCAGTTAGCTTAGGACACATTTGTCAATGAAAAACTCTCTCAGTAAAGATGTTTCTAATGGGTATTTGTCATCACCTTCACCAGCAATGTGGACATAAATAGAAAATATTTGAAAAAATGTCTATGAACATCATAAAAACAGTAATAACTGTCTAAAAAATAATAGCAAAAGTGCAATCACACAGACATTTCGGATCCCAGATAAATAGAGAAACCAAATAAGCTTTAATAAATCCAAGAAGGAAAGTTTTGCCATTAGAAAAGACCTTTGTCATGCTGACAGGGTAGGGACTTAGAGCCTTGAAAGTGATGTGCAACTGTGTGAGGTCCAAGAACCACGCCTCGACATGAGGAAGTAATGTTTTCCTTGAAAAAAATTGTTAAATTCAAGTATGGAGGAAATGTTTGCCATTGCAGACAGGACTACCAACATTATAAACAGTGAACTGTTGCTGCCAGCTCTGTCATCCATATTCCGTGTGGGCAAAAGGGTGCAGAAAGGAAAACTCAATGCTGGGAAAAAGAATGCCTTGAAGAACACAATGTATTCAGATTGTCAAAAAACCCTGAGAGATAACATGATTACTCTTTGCAGGGAGAAATTCCAGACACTAAAGGGCTGCCTAATCTTAAAGGAAGACATAATAACAATGAGCAGCTTAGAAGCTCATTCAAAAATCTGTATTTTCTAGCTCCTTTTTGTTGCTGTTCAAGTGGATGTTATTGACTATACTATCAAGGGTTATGGTGATGTCTTTATCTCCTGTATACTTCAAATGCCTTTCTGAAATATCAGTCTAATAAAACATTTGGGGTTGAACTGTACCAGGAACATACAAAGAGGAACTTGGAAATTCCTTCCTGATCCTGCCCTTCGGGGAGTTACAGCTCCAAAACTTGAAGTTGACTAATTGCTGGTCACTGCTCTGCTCCCTGTAGGAATGAGCAGAACAGATGAGCTGTCTTTCATGGAGCGTCATCTCCTGGTATCAATCTCTCCCCGCTCATGACGTCCATTAACAAGAAGCAATTACTACGGAGAAGTTGTGGTGAAGAGGGATGTCTTACCATAAACCAGCCGATTTCCAGGAGAGAGTTCATGGTGATCCCACTGAGAGCAACACAGACCAGAGGAGTGAGATTTCAACTGGGCTTCAGAGAGAAGCCCCACACAGCAAGGGCAACACTGAACTCTGGGACTTTCAATACTAAATTAATAACAAGTTCTTTTTACTGTCATTAAATAACTGATATACTTTGGGCTTCATGCACTTGTGCACTGAAATGGGTTGTTTGGAGAACAGCAATGAAAAAACAGATCACGGTGCCGGGTGCTCAAAGCATGGTCTGCAATGGGGTGGAGTTTCTGTGGCACCTTCGTCATCCCACACAGGGAATGCTGCTGGCAGGAATGTTCTCAGTCAGGAAATGGCCATGAGTCCTGAAGGACTAAGGCGGCTGCCACCTCACTGAGGTTTAGCTCAGTTAGTGCTTCTTTAAACACAAGACTCTTCGTGTATCAGTCCAGCAGAACTGGATGCTGCCCATCAATTTTTGGTATTTAAGTTGCTGACATCCTAACTGATGACACAGCCTAGACTTTTCCATTCAGTTTGCAAAAAAATTGTGCAAGGCACAGCCTAGAGGAATTCTGCTGGCAAGCGCTTTTGTAAGGGAACAAGGAGCCTCAAAACTGGGAGGAATTAGAAGGATTAATGCACTAGCCAAGATTTGGGAAACGTACAGTCAGTTCCTGATTCTGTCACAACTCTCCTATCATCCCTGTCATGCTAAACCACTTCCCTTCTAGGTATCCAGGTTCCTCATCTTTAAAATATGTATAGTATTTGTTTATTAAACTCTCATGCTTGCTGTCAGAGCAAATCCATAAAATATTTAGACATCCCACTACAACTGAGGAGTCATTCTGCATATGACTAACGAGACCAAGGACAGGCATACATTCATCCATGGTGTCAATCTCAGCTGTGTCAGCAATGTGCCATCATTCTGGTTTCACTCTGGATATAGAAGGATTAGATAGTGCTACCCTATGAAAAAATATAACAATCTGTAGGAAGTTGACTGACTAACCTGCAGTTTGCACTCCCCTCTGATCCATCTCATGTCCATGAACACAGGTCTCCCTATAGCCAAATAAATAAAGTTTCTACTGCTAAAAAAAATTTACAATATAAATTTGTTGGTCTGTAAAACTACATTTGTTTTAATACAACTACTATGTTTTGGAAATATCACATCAGCCTCACACTGAATCATATTTTAGCATATTTTTCTGTTGACTTCTACTAGAGTTGAACATTTTACTATTACACAAAGAATAGAGTTGAGGAGAGAGGAGTGGTCCTTTCTAAGGTAGATAATCCTGGCAGGTCAAGATTAGGGAAAAAACCTACTTTCATTTTGAAACAAAAATCCAATTATGAAGCTAAACTATAAAAATAGCAATAAGAATTCTATTGGGCAAAACCTTGAAAGATCACCAAAACAGTAATAAAATAATCATGGAGTATGGAAAGGAGAAATTAAGATCAATAAAAATTGTATTCATGTGTTGATGAGACATTTACACCACCAAAAAAACTACTGTTGTTAGAATCAAGAAAAGACTGTCAACCCCAGTGTGGTTTCTACATCTATTTTTTTAATGCCAGATAGACCTATCTTGTACAGAAGAACTGAACACAGCAGGTGTAAGACAATCCTGCTTCCTATGAGATGGCTATCTCAGCTGTGAGCTTTTAGCAATCTGTGTAACTGTGCTCCAATCACAACCATACTCATTAATAATGGATGTCAGTGCCTCCATCTGCCTGTGTGCTCCTCTCGTCCTTAATTTCAGCTTTACCCAGCAAAGACCTGCACGTGTTTAACTCACCATGCCCTGGGCCATGGACATCCCACCACTCAGGTCCAGCTCCTCTGAATCCAGTTTAAGCCAAATTCTGCCACAAAGATGGCTCCTCATCACTCCCCCACAGGGCTGCTGTTAATTGCACAAAACACTTCTTGAATTAAAAAAATAATCAAATCTTTTTCTGGGACTTGAGAAGCACAACATACACTTACCACTTCTGCAATAGTTACAGCCCATGAAGTGAGTGTGAACTATGTACTGGTCTGCAGTTTCCACAATCAATTTGGCTTGAAAACAGCATTTTTCGGTTTTCCATTCTATTGGGAAAACTGATAAGTCTTTTTTTCCTTTATGGACAAAGTCCTGATGTTCCTGAAATCAATGAATATTTGCCATCCAAGTGTGCAAGACCTCAGCATGCTAAGACTGAAATTTCCAATTAAATCTTTAACTATTTACTACATAAAATGACATTAACACAAGTTAATTTTTGTTTCTCAGAGCTCTTAAAATAATTATGAACATGAAACAACAATCACTGTTATTCAGACAATAGTTTTCAGGTGGTTAAATTGAGAGACTAGAAGGATTCAGTCAAACATTTAATGTAGAGGACAGGACAGTTCAGTGTGCCAAAATAAACTTCAGCTCACAGCTGTACTAAAACTTTGAAAGATTTGCAGTAAAGTAAATCCGTATTTTATTAAAATGCTTGTTACAGCTATTGGAATAACATATGCCATCATAAGTGTTTAAATCAGTACTGTCTCCTGCCCTGGATAATGCCTACCTTAAAATCAACTATCTCAGTCACACATTCTGATGTTTAGCAAAATACAGATAATTAGAACAACCTTTTATCACACAGTCTCTTGGCTAAACTCTCTCTCCTATTACAAATTAGCTGATAGGGAAGATGATAGGAAGAAAAATGTCAATTATAAACAGGTAGTTGTGGGATGAGAAGTTGGCATCTTTGCTGCCATCAGTCTCAAAAAGCAGAAGGGGATGATTTCTGCCATGGAATAATCTTCTCCAAGGAAGTCCTCTGAACTCCAGAGCTTGTTGCTCCTGCAGCCAACTTGCCACCAGAATTTACCCTTTTGCCCACGGTCAGGTGAGGGCAGCAAAGTCACGTGGACTTGTCCCATCTTTTCACAAGGGCTGAGCAGAACCTGACACCTTGCTTATATTTCAGACTTTAACTAATGATTGGTTAATATAAGCTCTCAATTTCCCTGAATGTTGAAAGAGCTTCCAGGAGAAAGGTGTTAGTTAGTTGGAGGGAACTGGCTTTGTCCTACACTTCTGACACTCCTTTAGCAAACTGAGTGCAAATCTCTTCTCAGTGAAGACCTGTGACAGAATGGATGCAATGGAGAATGGATTGGGAGCAGCCCTGGGGAGAAGGAGTTTGGGGTGCTGGTGGATGAGAAGCTCAACACGACCTGACCATGAGCCCTCACAGCCCAGAAATCACCCGTGTCCTGGGCTGCATCCAAAGCAGTGTGGGCACGGGGAGGGAGGGGATTCTGCTCCTCCTTCTGCTCTGGTGAGGCCCCACCTGCAGTGCTGTGTCCAGCTCTGGGGTCTCCAACATAAGTACGACGTGGATCTGCTGGAGCACGTCCAGAGGAGGGTCACAAAGATGCTCCCAAGGCTGAGAGCTGGGGTTGTTCAGCCTAGAGAAGAGAAGGCTCCAGGGAGACCTTAGAGAACCTTGTGGTACCTAAACGGGCTACAAGGGAGCTGGAGAGAGACTCTGGATGAGGGCATGGAGTGACAGGACAAGGGGGAATGGCTTTAAACAAGAGTTAGATTCGATATGAGGAAGAAATTCTTTACTGTGAGGGTGGTAAGGCCCTGGCACAGGTTGTCCAGAGAAGCTGTGGCTGCCCCATCCCTGGAAGTGTCCAAGGCCAGGCTGGATGGAGCTTTAAGCATCCTGCTGTAGTGGTAGGTGTCCCTGCCCATGAAAGGAGGGTAGAACAAGATGATCATTAAGGTCCCTTCCAACCCCAACCATTCTGTGATTCTATAAACTAAACGAGTAAGAAATACGTACAAGTTTTGAAATCTAGAGATACTAGTTATAGTCAAAAGCTGCAGTTCCACTCTAGCACCACTGGCTGCCTTCATCTGCTACTGTTAAATGAGCAGAATCTTCTAACATGACACATCCCTCCTCCACTTCTGCCATTTCCAGAAGGTAAGAGTGGACACCACTAAACACAACCTCTGAGCCCCATCATCCAGCCAGAGCTTTATCCCTCTGGTTGCCCATCAGACACAACCATCTCACCACACCTCTCCAAACCTGGATAACACCATGGGAGGAAGTGCCAAAAGCCTTGCTCAAACTAAGTAAAACCCTGCTCACTGCTGTCCCCTCATCCGTAAAAAAATCCAGACAGGTTTTCACCAAAGTGAATCTGCCCCTACCGGCAGGATCTATCTGTGATAAATTCACGCTGACTGTTCCCAGGCCCTCTTCTGCATCATGTCCCCAGAAATACATTCCCAGTCCTTATATTAACCCTGTAGTTGGAGAAATGTTTTCTTGCCCTTGACATTCAAGTCTCAACATGAGCTTTGATTTTCCCAACACCATCCCTGCATGCCAGGGCAGTATTTCCAAATTCCTCCTTTGCAGCCTCTCCCCTCTTTCACCCGTACAATGCCCTTAGATTTCCAAGTTCACTGGAGGCTGTGTAACGACTCCACAGATCCAATTCACACATATCATTTCCTGAGCAATTTAATCTAATGATTTGCTTGCACGTTTCATTCAAAAAGAAGGGTTTTTTTCTTTTTAAACAAAGCCAAACTTAAGGAGCACTGACATCTATAATGGGACTTAGAAGGCACCATGTGAGTAGCAGTTAAAGGCCTACTGGGAGCAAAATTACAGCTCTTAAGAAGAGTGTGGCTTCTAAAATTTAATTTAACTGTTGTCTAGGCCTCTTCTTAAATTCTTATCTGTGCTAATCACTGCAAACAACGAGGTGACTATTCAGAAAAAAATGGGGTTTTGGGTGTAATTTGGCCAATTCAAAAACACAAGCATCCAGATTAAGCAGTATTTCCTAGAGTCTTCTCTTCCAGCGGCCACAGAAATATCATCCTGTGGTACATTTTTGTAAATGTGATTATGCAGTCATTTATATATATGACATTTTAGCAGTAATTGTACAAGCACAGCTAAGTAATTGTACTTGAAAATTCGATGATGGAAACAAGTTTTTCTTTCCTGCATTCATCACTAGTGAAATGAGAATGCAGTGGGTCTTTTAATAAATAATAACCTAATTTCTGGATGTTCTGAGTACAAACCATATGATTTAAATATAGCTCAGTCTGCTAAATGTTCGTATGAAAAAAGACAATTTAGACCTCCATCAATTATAACAGATGGCAAACTGATTTCTGTTTTAGTAAAAGGTTTGCTTGGGTTAAATAAAGTTCTAATTTATTTTTTCTACATTTTGTTTTATTTAATTAAACTGCCCTAGAGATGAAAAATGTGGTCAGGTTATCAAATATTTGTCCATAAATAATGCATAAAAATATGGCCATTGTATTCCTAATCACTGATTTTAGGAATTTTTAAAAAGTGTATTTCACCTAAGTGATTTTGATGTTCATCATCTGAAACCACATGGACCAAATCACAGGAGTGCAGCCCAAAAGAGGCAAGGTTTCAGATATAAATCATTGAATCGAGTAGCGGAATGTAGTAGGGCACTGTGCCAAGGTGGGATTTGTACCTAAAACCACTACACTTATAACTTTAATTTGATTAGATTACTCTTTGGAGGAACACATTTGAAGGAGGACTTTCCCGCACTTCTAGGCAGGGCAGGATGTTAGTGGCTGCTTTGCAAGGGAAGTCAGTGAGCTCGGCCATCCTCCCGAGTAACCTCAGCTGGTCTCTCCTTACACTGAAACTCCTCCCTGCTCTTTCCCACACTGAAATACTAATGATTTTCTCCTCTTAACTTTGATGGTTAAAATGACCTAATTTTGCAAATTTTGACATCTCTGTGAGATAGAGCAAGAGGAAAAAAAAAACAACCTGTGGAAAGTAACATTTCTATGCCCTACTTCTGATGCAAGAGCTCTTTTAAATCTGATGTTATCAAGTTGACTTCATTTGTACTGATCTGCAGTATCAAACTGAAAATTCTCATCACGGTTTCTCAAAACTCCACACACAGATTTATGCTTTCTACTTATTCTGCGATTTGACCACTTTGTTTTGTTTTGTTTTTTAAGAAGTGTGGATTTATATAACAAATTCAGGAGTTAGAAATCATAGACATCACAGTCACACTGGAAAACCCAAACAGATTTCCCTCACCATAAGTGAGTACTTACAGTCATCTCACAAAAACACCCTTCAAGTTTTGAAGAGTATCCTAAAGGTAACAGTATCTGGACTTAGATGAGGAAAGGAGCAAGTTCCAGCGTTCAGGGCCACGTCCTCCTGCTGGCGCTTTTCTCCTCCATCCTTTGAGGGCTGAGGGTGTCACTGGGAATTGCTGACACCGATCTGTTGCAAATCACTGCTTCTACGTGTCAAACTGAACATCATCCAGAGAACCCAACTTCAAACTTTTCTGTCCTCCCACGTCCTGCTTTTTAAATGTAGCCTTAACTTTGTACCACTGCTCTCAAGAAAATAGAGCAGAAAAGGCTTTAAGCATAAGAAAGCATTCCCCAGATCTTGTATGCAGACCTGCAGGGCTAATGGCATTTCATGACCCTAAACCCATTAGTGGTGCATCTCATCCCACCATTTAGTTCCAGGATGGATGCAGGGTCATGCAGGGCACCACCTGGACCAGCGGGATGTCTCCACTGCCCAGCTGAGAATCACCAATTTACAGAGGGGTATTTGTGTGCTTCCCCACGGAAACCAGGCCGTCGGGCAGGCCCACATCCACTGCTCCCTGAGCGTCTCTCACACCAACGTGTCCCAGACAAGGGGAAGATCAGGATCCTGCAGACCTGCTACGTTCTGGGTCTGCACAATCACATTCAACGCCATGTAACTGAAGTCTGTTAATCTCCTGGAAAACAATAATGTACATTTCCACTCTTGTATTTACAATACGTACTTGTCAACAGGGTTTTCATCATTTCTGCCTTCAATTTAACAGCATAAATATTTTGACACCAAAGGTTGCAAAGGAGATGAACAAATTTCATGTCAACACAGACCAGTACAAAAACAATATACCCTTGGGTCATTGGATTTACTTGAGTTTTCTGTCTGGTGTTGAAAAAGGAGATTTCTTCCTGTGAATGGCCTTTTCATATTCAAACTAAAGGGAAGGGCAATAGAGCTGTGTCATTTGATGAAAAAAGCCTTCAGGAAGTAAATATTTACTCTCTGCTGAATAACTGGCATGTTTAGAGCTTAAAATGATTTAAAAGGAGGGAGTGATCTGCTTAAAAGGTATAACCAGGCATGTAACAATAATTTATACAGTGGCTTTGTACCGGCACAGAACATAGCACTCCCCAAAATCAGAACAAAAAACATTGTGTTGGGTGTTGAGGAAGGCAAGGAGGAAAGGAGAGTGATCCTGGAGGTGTTCACGGCCAGGTTGGATGGGGCTTTTTCTTCCACTTGGTCTAGTGGAAGGTGTCCTTGCCCAAGGCAGGGTCATTGGAATGAGATGGTCTTTAATGTCCCTTCAAACCCAAATCATTTTATGAATCATTCCGTGATTCTTAAAGCTTTGTAACTGAAATATAAAGCAAAAGAAGAAGTGTTCCTCATACTGTAGACATTAAATAAAAGTAGAACAGTAATGGCCAAATGCTATCTCTCAAATCATTGGGGGGAAGCAGCTTTTCCTACTGAAAATGAAATATTGGACTAGATGAGACACTACCACTGTCTAACTCCATAAAGCAGATGAAGTGGAACAGACTACAAACAATATGTATGCATATATTTGTGTCTGTGACATGTCAAAAAACAAGCTCACTGGTTGGGTACCAAAACACAAATTTAATGAATGCAGCCAGGCCATCTCCAGGATGTTTAAATAGGTGTTTATGAGACTAGTAGGAGGCAGAAGCATTATGTTTTAATTGCCAGCCTTTATAACTGTGTAACAAAATACTTCTAGCAACTGAAGGCACAAATGTGATGATTAAAATATAGTCAATCTTACTAAGTTGTCCTCTAGTCAAAATGCAGGGAAGTAATTCTTTTCCTAAATTATTTACTAAAGACACTTGCGAGAGGCAATGTGCCCATGTAATTGCCACTTCAATCTTTGTTTCCTTCCTTAACCAAGGGAAAATCAAGAAGCTAAACTGACAACACATAGAAAAGGAAGAAAATGGAGTTTGCAAAACAAATATTACACTTCTCCCTTCTGGAATCTTACTGGGTATTAGTGCTGCATCATTTGGAAAATTGTAATTCATCAGACTTTTCAGTGCATTTCTTTTGGAGACACACGGCCTTGGTGCAGCGTTGCCCGTGCTGATGCAACACAAAGTGCATGTGGCAAACAAAAATGCAATTAATCTGTCAAACAACACAATGAAATGTTCAAGTACGCATCTAAAACATTCAAACCCTGAATGTCTTCTGACCAGGATGTAATTTTTTCCCAGACTGGGGAACACAAGAGGCACAGAAGGTTCTAGAATGTTATTTTCATCTGCAACATCCACATGTGGTACCAGGCTGAGTAATTCTGAGCAATATTCAAACGGTAGAGCAGGGTGGGAGGGTTAAGTATTGCCCTACACACATAGGACTAGGAACTTTTTCTGAGAAGGAACTAAGACTTACAGAGAATTTCTCACCACACATCATATGCAAAGGTACCCAAATGCTTCACTAATTATGTCTGTAATGCTATTCCTATTATTTGACTTTTCAGTTCTTCTAATGGCCTACATGGTCCATCAGTTCATCAATACAAAAATTCAAGAAATGATATTGAGTAAGTAAGAATTTCAAGAAAAGTAGCACTGACAGCACTAGAGAAGAAATTTAATCTATTAAATAAAAGAAGATGGATGACAGTCAAAACAATTTTTAAAAACTAGAAACAGATGGGATAAATAGCATCAACATAATGTAACTTCTGTATTTTAACGGAGTAATGAGAAATTAAAAATCAAATACTGAATACACATTTTATTAAATTATTTACAAATGGAATTTTGCATTTATATAGAAAATAAAAATCAATCGCCGAAGTTTGTACACATTCTAAACTTCTGACTACTTTGACACAAAAGTGTCTATGTGAAAAGAAACTAATTCAATCAATGGTTTCCTTGCCAGAGGCAAAAGTTCTAAAGGAGAAAAGTGGTTTTGTAATGAATTTTCTTCTGTCGAACCTGCAAGAGCCAGGTACGAAAAGCAGAACTTGTGACACATCTCCTGCCTGCACTCCCCAAATACATCGACAGCAAAATCATGAACAAGTCCTCCCTGGACGGGCTGCCCAGCAGGACTGACAAATGGACCAACTGGACCTGGCCTGGGACAGCTTTTACGGGAAGGTAAGAACAAAATGCTTTGGCATCAAAATGGGAAAACGGATCTGGAGTTTGGGGTTGGCTCTCGGAGTGCAGTGTAAGCTACAGAAAATTCTTCCATCCAGATTTTGGTTCAGATGAAGTGAAGAATGCTGCCACCCCTATACACAATTATCAAAAAAGCAGAAAAACACAAACCCCAGAAACACCAATCTTCAGCTTGCTGAGTGAAGAAAGAGAAAGGGAAGGGAAGGAAAACAGTAGGAATGTTGTCATGAAAGTTTAGGGGCAAAGGATCAGCAATGAAGGCAAGTGTTCAAGGCCAGGCTGGACGGGCTTTGAGCAACCTGGACTAGTGGAAAGTGTCCCTGCCCACGGCAGGGGCGTGGGCTTGCCCATCTCTGAAGGTTCCTTCCAACCTAAACTATTCTGTGATTGTAAGAACAGCCACAAAAATGGCTTTTGACCCACTACAAATAAAAGATAGCTCTGCCCAGGCTGAGACACCACAATGAGGAATGACCTTTGTAAACCCACTCTGGTTGCTTCCTGCGAACAGCACCGTGTGTCCCCAGCACTGCTGGGAACACCAGCCTCTCTACAAAAGCCCTTTCTCTTGCCCTCAGTGCCCAGTTTCCACACTGCCCGTAGTCAGCATGAGTCTGGAAAACCTTTACATCTTTAAAATAAAAACTTGGGAAGACAACAGCAATTTTAACTGGTCATTTATAAGAAAGTGTATTTCTTCAGGTGCTTCATCAGCCCTTTGACACAAAAAGGGATAATAACCAATGCACTGTAACACAAGCAAGTTTGGGGAGGAGCAGGGGTTGTTTCTGCAGACACACTTTTTGAATTTTTCTTTTTTTATAATGACATAGTAGCTGGAATTCTGCTTGTTTCATTTGAAAAAAAAAGAAAAAAGAAAAAATCCTGAACGAAAACAGAATGAAATTTGGCACTTTGTGTCTGATGCAAATTATGTGTAATAAACAAAATCCATTTTATCTTTTTTTTCTGAGTGAGCAACTGCAAAAAACCAGATGACCTCTAGAAGAAACCCCAATATGTACTTACAAACACGAAGTTTACATGTGATTTTGTTTTACTTATTTAATTCCTGCTATTTCTTTACCATCTGTCTGTACCAAGAAGGTTTTCTTCTGACCAACTGAGTAGTGAACAGAATGCAGTGGCCAGGCTGACTTATTTGAGGTGGGTGATGACAAACTTGGACATCCTGACAAATGAGATAAATGTCCTGGCAGTCACAGCGTAGTTGATTATAGAGAAATTACAATAAAAAGTAAAATCTGCTGCTATTGCACGTTCCTCCTCTTTTTCTTTTGTGTTTTTTTCAGTAAGAACAACTTCTCTTAAAAGCAGATGCTATTCTCTTTTATTTAATATGAAAAATATGTGTGTTAAAACTGCTATAGGCATGCACAAATACATTTGCTCTATTTGCAAACACATTTAATTATTAACATTATTCCTGAGTCCTGGTGTTGGTCCATTATGTTTAGAGATAGAATATTTGTAGGCGGATAATTCCAAACTAGTTTTATATCATTTATACGTGTTTTTATACTAATTTTACTTCACTTTTACATTATGTTTTTACAGGAACAGTTTCAAGTACAACTGTAAATCAGGTTTTACTCTCTTGTAAATACTGTCTTTAAAAGAATTAGGAGAAATTTTGTATATACAATAATGAAATCTATTTTACAAGTCACATTACAGACTTTACTTTCAAGCCAGTATTAAGGTACAAATAAAGCTTTTGCTTATCTTGAGACTGCAAAATGCCAAACACTGCTAAAACAAACTTTCCTTTTTGTTAAATATTTTGAAGAGTACTAGAGTGAGTACTATATTTAGCAATGGTAAAACTCAACAGCTTCTAGAATTTCTTGCAGTGAATGCATGCAAGACTCAACCACTACTAACTGCAGACTTGGTAGTTAAAGAAACAGCAAAGGTGAATAAGCTCCAAATGAGATGCTTTGTTTTCCCCATTTAATAAATACATCTCACATGCACACAATGATGGCATGATTCCATTTCTGAGCCAAAGCTCATCCAATAAAAATGTGCACATGCAGGTTTTTGGAAGGTGTATGATACATGTAGGAATACTGTATCTAAGAGAACTGAAGCTTCTGCATGGAGCAGAAGGCACTTACACTGCAATGGAACCAAAATTAACTTGGAAACCTGTGTTTATTGCTGAAAAATCAACCCGCTGAAAAATAGGGTATCTTAAAAACTTTCCAAACAACCTATTATTATCCCTATTCTAGTAACATCTAAATGTGCCAGATGAAATCATAGCCCTGTGGCGTGAACTCAAAATGAGCAAATGTCTTCCATTAGAGATGAAGGAGATAAGACAAAGAGGGAAAAAGGCACAGACAGTTGAATCGACTTGGTTGATGAAAACAAAGCCAGGCCAAACCAGGAACATAAAGCCAGTCAGCTTTCTACACCAGAGCAGTTTGGAATTTGACCCCTCAAATTGGTATTTACAAAATGACAAATCTAGGCATCACACTTACTTGTTCACAGAATTCCCCCTCCTTTCCCACCCCAGGCCCTGAGGACACTTAAGCAAAAACCAAGGAGCAAAACACTTGATTTGTGTTTTTGGAAACCAATGATTAGACTACTTTTTAATGGTTTTCTTCATTCCTTTCCCCACTAGACTAAAAATAAAAAGTATTTTTGTAAAAACAATGAGCAATAACATTTCCTCTGCTTCTCTTATCCATAACCCTTGAATCACCATGGCACCACTCACTTGACAGTCAACAGAGGCAGTTACACTGTCAACCACACCAGGCCGAGAGAAAAAGGCAGTAATGCGAAATTTTAAAAGTTCTTCTGGTCCAGATAAATTCAGTTTACTTAAGTTCTGGGTGGGCAGTCAGTACCAGGCAGCTCTCTTAGGAAACACAGCAGTCCCTTTGAGCCCAGTCGTACGCAGAGCCCAGAGCCCCGGTGGAGCCGACCTGGACCTCTGCATTTCACTGCAAAGGGTTCCAGAGCAGAAACAACGCTGGTTATGGCACTGCTCTTCCTAATACCACCCTGAGGAGGGAGGACTGCAAGAGCAGTGGCACAAGAAGCCAGCTGAGTTGGCTTCCAAGTGAACATGGTGCAAGTGCTCATCACAAACATGACTGCACAGCCGAGAACCATCCCCAAAATCCAGCCACCTCCTCCCAACTTGGTACAACGAAAGCACTGCACGCTATGGATCTCTCTGTTACCATCCTGGGCCTGTGCCCATTCAGAGAGGGAAAAAGCACAAAATAAGTTGCTAAAATATAATTTACATCAATGAGGAAGAGAAACGGGAGGAAAAAATGGCCTCTTTTTTATTAAACATAAATTTATCTGTGACCTGACCAGTGCAAAAAAAGCATGTAAGGATGCACATTAAAGATTTAGAAAGTGTCTGTAATGCACAAACTCCATGAAAATCAGACTCGAAGCATATCAGGGCTGCTGCCTACTTAGCAGTGGAACAAGGAAGAAAAGTGGAGCTGGGTGTCAGAAGCCCAAACCTCCTGTTTCGCCTTCCATAATTTATGAAAGCCCACTCTAGTGATGGGAAATGATAACGTCTCTGGAAAGCAGCATCAGGAAGGCCTGAGTCAATCAGTCTTTCCTATAACTGATGAGAAAACTGAAATATGTTTCACTTCCAGCTCTAAATGAAGAAAATCTACTGACTTTGAATGTGATAAAAATATTACCATCTACTGTCACTTTTTTCACTACCGTCAATTAATTTTTCTCTCTGTCACATCCAGATAAATGCTGGCAATCCTCAAGACTATAAGCTGTTTTTCATTTTTGATATTACAAAGTCTATGTAATATGTGTATGAGAAAGACTATGATTTAAGAGTAGTGTAATACTTTAAAAATGCATTAATATATAATAACTTCTTCTATTTAATCCAATATATTTTTTAAATTAAAAACACATCAAATAAAAGTCCGTGGGACTCTTGTCCTAAATTACTCAAACCACACAATAAATCCATCACAAAACTATCTTTGTGTGGTAGAGTCATGAAACGACCCTGTCACGTGCAAATATAATTGTGTATTTCAACCTTTTGAGGAACAGTAAAATTGTTGAAAATGAACTTACTACGTAATTTTGAGAAACTGTGGCTCTATAAATCTAAACATAAAGTGCAGCAAAATACTTATAATTAAATATATGAAAATTAACCATCAAGCCATGAAGTAGAGAAATTAAAGTGAAGCTATGAAAGCATCTAAGGGGAAGATAAATTATTTTTTTAAAAACCGAGCAGCATAAAGGTATACTTCAAAATATTTTCCAGTTTTGCTTCTTGACCTGCATTTGAACTCTTTGTTGCTTGTCTTCCTTTGTCCCTGGGAACCCTCCTTTCCTACGGCTGTCTGGTATCTGCTCTGATTAAAACTAGACAAATTCTTGTCCTAGACCAGACCAAGAACTCAGACAGCCCAGTGTGATGCCAGTGGCCATGGCCAAAGGTGAATGCCTCGGAACAGCATGAAGATCAGAGCATCCATACTGTAGTATTTTTCCAAATGTGCCATAACTTGGTGCTCAGGGACCTCCAAAGCAAGAGCTGATGGCTGGGGGGTTACTAATACCCAACAGATTTCACTTAGACTTGCCCAAATTGTGCCAGATTAGTCTGGAGCTCCATGTCACCACCAAGATGCACCTTCCCCTACCTTCAAGCCCCACCAAAGATCTTCAGTCACAATTTATACTCTGGTCTTTGAGATAAAAGAAGGGGCAGAAAATTGAGCATTCCTGGTATCCCAATGATACATCAAAAGCACAAGGAAAAAATACAGCATGAATTACCTTAATTTAAACTTAAGTGACCCAGATTCTTCAAGTCTAATATTTAATAATAATATCTAATATTGAAGAAAGATGAATTGCCTTGGCTAGTAAGAAGTGATTAGTTCTGGAAATATGTACAGTTAGGCCAGAAATAAGGGGTTTAAACATTATCTGGTGATCAGGAGGACAGACTGGGAGGTGCTTTAATTGCACAGATGAAGCACAACTGAGGCCAAGAAATCAAGTTGTAACAGATTTTTTAAAGTTGCATGATTCACCTCTTACAAGTCTCTCAATAGAGTCTGCTTTATTTTCTCTTTTCATTATCATTCATGTGAACAAGAGGTTAAATAATGGTGAAATTAATTGAGCTTAAAACAATTTTTTGGAGCAGGACTCTACACAGATAAAAATCATATAGCCTGAAAGGCCAACTTTAATAATTTTCTACTCTGCGGCTTAAAAGAACCACAGCACAAGACAACAATCTCTTCACCTGGCAGTAATAAGCACATTAAAAAAAAAGAATAAGATGATTCTCTTCCAAAATTTTCTGGCTAGACCACAGTAAATATCCAAAGAGAAAGAAGGTCTGGCTAGAGATCTCTGTGTAGATTGTGTAGTTGCTTATTTGATTTACAAAGGATTCAAAGAGATTTAACACTTCACAAGGTAGACGTAAGTATGGTTGAAAGGTGTTTTTTTAACCCTGACAGAGGTTTTTACTCATTTTTACCTCCAGATCTGTGCCTGTTCTTCATGTAGGGCTTTGCCTACTCACCAATTCACTCACAGAACCAAAAGGAAGGTTGTCCACCTCCCAGAAGGATGAATGTTGGATTTAAAAAGCCTAAAATCCCAGTGTTAATGTCAGAGGTGTTCTCAGAGCAAGCTATTAATGTCAAAGATATTTAAAAGAAAATAGTTTAGAGACTGAAGTATTGAGGTGTTTGATTAAGGTTAAGTGGAAAGCTCTGTGACTGGCATCTCAGGTTATGTACTTCCTGCATATTTGAAAGGTCACATCGGTGGTATGCGATGTTTTAAAACTCACAAACACACAACAATAAAATGCATTTTTTTGTTAATATACAGAAGGACTAGGCTACCAAGGGAGCTGGAAATTCAGTGCTCAAAATATAGCTTGCAGCAGTCCTCTGGATGTTCCACCATTTGCAGCTGCTGTGTTTGGGGCTGTTGGAGGGCACGTGCCCACCTCCTGCTCTTGGTGCCCATGGATCAGATGTCCCAGAGTTTGCTCTGCCCATTTTTCAATCTGTATGGCAGATAGAACCTAACTTCACAACTTCCCAAGGCACCAAGGTCTACATGTTCACCACTTCCTGTGTAACTTATTTCATTATTTCATCATCAGGGTTTATGCTGGTCTCCCACTGGATTCATTAAATTGCTCCCCTGCTTCAGTATGGAAGGATTTGATTAAACAGCAGCTCTGCTCTGCCATGTATTTCTGAGAATTATAGAGAGTCTCCATAAAAATTTCAGATTACAAGTCAAAGTTCATATTGTAGAAATTAATGCTTTTAAGAGGAGCTGTTGTACACATGGGACTCACAGAGCCATACACCCCCAAATCACTGTAGCTCGCTTTCTTCAAGCAAAAATATCCCTCTCTGGAGAATCACACAGTATCTTTTCCAAGTAAAACTGTACATTTGCAGGTTACACTGGGATTCAATGACAATCCAAAGAATAATACATTTTCTTCCAGTCAAGTGTGGGAAGGGGGTGTGTTCCTATTGCTTTTCCTCCAAGTATCTTCTGGTACACTACTACTTGAAATGTTCTTCTAGAAGGAACACAGCTTAGATATTTTCATACCTGTTAGTGATGGCTGTGGAAAGGCATGTAAATTCAACATGAGTAAAAACAAAGTTTGCTATTTTTAAACTTTGAATATTTTATACTGGGGTCTCTTACCACATTAAAACACAATGAAAGCTAAGTAGCTAATTATCTAAGATGTAACAAAACTTTATACTACACACAGACGTTGAGCTGCACTAAAAGGACGATTATTTGCCAAAATCACTGCCAAATTAAAGTTCCTATTTGGAAACTTTCACACTCTTGTGTTTGGTGCAGCTGCAGCTGTTTAACTGCACATAAATTTTGTTTTCCCCTTTCCAATTGTTATTCAAATGACATTAAAGAGCAATTACAGCAGAATGACAATAACTAGTCCGTTAAAAGTTCAAATTGTAGAAGATCTGTTTTAATTTAAATTCAATAAAGTATTAGAATAGCAAAACCAATGGATCTCTCTGTATGTTCCTTTTCTTCCTACACACAGGTACGTGTATCCATAGAGGCACTAGGTCTAACTGCAAGCCCTGGCTGCTGTAATTTTAAGTCCAAGGGCTGGTGCTCCTCTGCAGATGTGCTCATCATGTGGGGGAAAATGGGCATTTTGGGGGAGCCATTTATTTATCACTGACTTCCAGGTCGAGTGAGACAAGCAGTGGCCATGGGGCCACTTGCACAGACTACAGGGGCATTCTGGTTGGCAGTGTCATACACACACACACACAAATAACCTGGACACAGGGCTGGAAGGGACACTGAGCAAGTTCACAGTGATACAGAACTGGGAGGAGCTGCTGACTCCCTCAAAGGCAGAGGCCCTGCAGAGAGACCTCAACAAATGACCGGGCTAGGAAATCGCCAACCGTGTAAACTTCAACAAGGGAAAGTGCTGGATTCTGCCCCTGGGATGGGGCAGCCCTGGATGTATGGACAGCCTGGGGAATTAAATGCTGGAAAGCAGTGCCAGGGAAAGGCACCTGGGGGTCCTGGTCAATGGAAAGTCGAATGTGAATCAGCAGTGCCCTGGCAGCCAGGAGGGACAGCCCTGTCCTGGGGGCATCAGGCCCAGCATCGCCAGCCGGGCGAGGGAGGGGATTGTCCCGCTCTGCTCTGCACTGGGGCGGCCTCACCTCCAGTCCTGGGGGCAGTTTTGGGTGCCTCAATATAAGAAGGGCATTAAACTATTAGAGAGTGTCCAGAGGAGGCCACAAAGATGGTGAAGGGCCTGGAGGGGAAGTCGTGTGAGGACTGGCTGAGGGCACTTGTTCTGTTCAGCCTGGAGAGGAGGAGACTGAGGGGAGACCTCATTGCAGTTACAGCTTCCTGGTGAGGGGAAGAGAAGGAGTAGACACTGATCTCTTCTCTGTGAAGAAGAGACAGGACAGGAGTGAGAAGAAGTGGCAGGACCTGAGGGAATGGCCTGAAGTTGTGTCAGGGGAGGTTTAGGTTGGATATTAGGAAAAGGTTCTTCCCCCAGAGGGTGGCTGGGCATGGGAACAGGCTCCCCAGGACAGTGGTCACAGCACCAGCCTGACAGAGCTCTCAGCTCTGAGAGCTCAGAGCACACACATATATATATAGCTGTATCTTTACATCTGTATGTAAATGATGCAGACACCTGTGGGTGGTCAGGTAACTCCCATGGAATTCTGGACCCTGGTTTTGCCAGCGTCGGAGCAGGGCGGGCACATACCTGGTGTGGGGCTGATCCTCACACACACAGCTGATTACCAGGCGTTTCATTTAGATGACTCACAAATCTTCAGACCACAAAACTCTGCAGACTTCATCATTTTGGTATTTTTACTGCACCTAAATACTCCCAATGGACTTGATTACCTCTTGTACAGAAAATCCTCTTAAAATTTGGTGTAGAAAATAGATCTGGAGGATATAAATCAGCACAACTGAACCACAAGACCATCAAGACACCACCAAAACACATCCTGGCACAGCACCGATTATGTCCCTAAGGATTCTCCTCATCAAACTGGAAAACAGTCTGTCTATTGTAAACCTAATGGATTTATTAGATTTTCAGCTGTACAACAACATCAAAGCCCACCTTAAGAGGGATTATAAAAAGGAGGGAGAGGACATTTTATATGGACACACAGTGACAGGACAAGGGGCAATGGTTTTCAACTGAAAGTGGACTGGTTTAGATTAGATTTTAGGAAGAATACTCAGAGGGTGGTGAAGCACTCTAAGATGCTGCCCAGAGAAGTTGTGGATGCCCCATCCCTGGAAGTGCCCTGGCTGCTTCAGTGGCAAATGCACTGTATTTTATAACATGGCCTGGAAATAAATGTTTTGCCTGAGGAATACCAACTCATTCACATCTGACCTGTAAATCTCACACCTAGAGACTGATGCATCCTCAGACACCTAAATACTTAAAAATGCATCATTAAAACAACTGGATTAATCACATCCATATGGGTGAAAACTCTACATTAAGTACAGCAAACCAAATTCCCCACTCTCTGACTTCTTAAATTCTTATCTCCATTACTGATGTCAAACCCTTAAGGAAAGATTTCCCATTTCCTCTCAGCTGAAGAGGACTGAACCCTCAGCAGCACAGCTACAAGCTCTCATCTGCAGTATACTATGGGCTACTTTCCCAGCTCATACTCAGATGAATTATGGGGTTTTAAATTGAAATGCTTTAAGAATCATTTTTTCAGGCTCGGCATAAGTTCGGCAGTATTCCAGTCCCTGAGAAATACTCTGAAGTCTGCAGATAGCAGATCATTAACATTTTGAAGACTCAGTAAAAATGAAATCAGAAGATTTATCTGCTGAAAATTGGTCAATCTAGTCCACATCCTGACTCTGGAAGTTGTCCAAGCACCTGATGTTTGAAGAGCAAATTTTTTGCAAGTAAGGAAAAAATATATTTACTTCTGACTTGCAATGTCAGTCCTCCTCATACCTTAAATTGGAGGCTTTTATCACTCCTAAAATTTTCATTTGCATACACTGTTTAATTATTCAATTATAAATTCTAACCTGTTCTATTCTAAATGGGCACTCATGAAGCAGCTACATTTTGAGCCCAGACCTTTTCGAAACTTGGCATCAATGCTTTTAGAGATGCTAATAACTAACAAAACCTTCCACCCCTTAGTAAACCTGCACTTACACCAACCAAATTTAGATACTTCTTTCCCAATCACTGCAAAAACACTCTGCCAACAAATCTGATGTGTTGTTGACATTAAAATATCAGAAACCTTTACTTAAAGAAATTGTCCTTCAAGAGCTACAAACTGTCCCCTACAAGCAGAGCAAGCACCTGCATGGAAGCAGGTATTCCGAAAATCATTAATTACCTGCCAGTCCTGGGCTTCATTAAAAAATCCCTGTGTCATAATACCATCTGATCTTGAGTTTATCCTGAAAAGATTTGGTACCTACTGTTACTTTCCCTGGGAAGACAATAAAGGATATAACATCCTTTGAAAGCACTTCTTCTCCATTTCTGAAGCTAAAGATTTATTTAGTTTCTTCTTGTGAGAGGGCACTGAGAGGGGATACAGAAGTGCAGAATGAAAAAAAATATGGGAAAAGAGGAGAGTATCTCATTTCTTTCAACTCTAGGAATCCTATCTGTGTCCTTGAGATGATGTCAGAGGAGGAGTCAAAGCAAGGAAAATGTTCTTCTCCTGTGCAGACCTGCCTTTCTGGGTATTCTCTGGGTAAAGAACTGAGCCAAGATTAATATCTAAATTGCTTTCTCTTTTGAGATTCCAGGGATGTGATATACCAATAAGCTTTCTAAAGTCCCAGCCCAAAAGCAGTCACATCTTTCATGATAAGCACAACCCTCAAAGAACAAAGCAAGCATCAGCCCTTTTTTATATATTATGAAATATTATAACCTAGAGATCCTTTTGTGAGTACCAGTGTAAACAGAGATCTTCCTTTGCTGTTTGCTCCTCTGTTTCAGAGCTTGAAGAGATATACATATCACTTCCTTTCCTTCATAAATCAGAGATGCCAAATCTCGTATCTTTATACAACAAGCTCATCTATACATTTAGTAGCACTGTTCCAGTAAAAAAAAATAAATCTGATTTTACTAATGCAGTGTGGTCATTAACAACTGTCATTTGTGTGCAGGTTTCAAAACCTCTCTGTGAAGATTCAAGTAGAGAAAAGACTATACAACACATAAAATAACAGTGATTTCACAGGAATCTTGAATTTTTCCCCCAGGAGGTCAGGCAGCTCTCAAAAGAGCAGTGGTCATCAAGTGTTAACAGAGGGCAACACCTGGGCAGAGGCAGGAAGAGGGATTCTGTGTTCAGTATCCATCTCAGTGCCACTAGCTAAAAAACTAAATCAAACCAAAGAAAAAAAAAACCCCAACCTCTTTTGAAGTATAATCCCTCAAAATAAGGCTGGAAGAAGTTCCTTTACTTGGAAGGAGGAAGAAACACTGAGAAAACAGTTTTATAACCTTTAGTGGATCTGAAAAAAGAGGACTGCTCGCTTTTGACCAAAACTCATTTTCTGCTCACTTCCCTCATTTTTCCAGGGTTATCACAGAGGTGACTTCAAAACAGCAATTTCTCTTGCATAATGACTTACTGAATATCTATCACCAAAAAAATTATAATCTAAGGGAGAGTTATCATCTAATCTAATAAACAGGAAAACATCACAGAGAAAGTGAGGCAAATCATATGAAACCAGAAATTATGAAAGAATATGCTTTGATGAACAACTAACCATCTTTCTAAAGTTACTTATAATATTTACATATGAAAAGAGGGTTGCACAAATTTTCAGAAGTTCATACATTATAAGCTCTGATGTTCTATCCATATCCCATTAGAACTAATTGAAGGATGGATGCATTTGCCCTGAGGTACTGGGTGGGAGATAAAAGGAAAGTCGAAGTACAGATGAGGCTACTATGGTTATGGATAGTGAAAAGAGTGCCAACATCCAGCAGACAAGGACATCCAACAGGAAGACTCAATTACAGAGAGCAGCTTTTGGTGCCAGGGCACGCCAGCACCACACCCGTGGAAAAGCAAGTTGATTCTATAGAGACCTTTTATTTTTAAAAATTAAATAAATAGATTTGGGGAAATGATGGAAGGCAATCGGAATGGCCACTGAAGAACTTTGTGATCAATGAGCCATTCTTCAGACCTCAGTTGCTTTAAACTAATGCATTTTTCTGAAATAAAAGCCAGACTAAGACAGGTTTGGAAAACTGATGGTTCAGAGCTCCAGGAGAAAATCTCACACTACCACCAAAAACCCACAACCGATTCTTTGTGTGCCTCCTGACATAAAGAACACATTTTCTGCTAAAAAGGCTCAGCTAACTCTAGCACTTGTTTCCACTCATTTTGTCCTGCTCTGTGCCACATTGCTTGCAGGAGAAGGATATGGAACATTTTTCACAAACTGTCATACGCTTGCAGATCACTGGGTTAATGTATCAGCCTTTCACCTTTGGAAACCACAGTTCAACAGCCTGAATTACTATGGTAATAAATGTAGTATTGTTTTGGTTCAACACAGACTTGTGTTTGAAGAACTGTAACAAAATATTTTTATAACCTTGTGGAAAAGATAAGAAGTTAGCAATTCTCTTTCATGCCATAGATTTCGTCTGTAATCTCAAGCAAGCTAATTAAACCCAGCCTTTGAAAATAATTAGCTGTCTAACACTCTGATTTTACTAAGTCTGGTTTAATAAAACTTCTTCCTTTGATAAACTAAGCTATGATATGAATTAAGTGTAAATTATTTCCATAAACAGGTTCACAGCAGGTAATCATAGGCTACAGGCCAATAAAAATAAAATGTACTTCTAGCTCAGGTAAGAGCTAAAAAAATGTGCTTCTTTTAGAAATGGGGAGAAAAAAACATTATTAAAAATTAGATTTTCAGCTTAAAACCAGCTTCCACATCTCAATAATAAAGCTCTCAAAAACAGAGCTTGTTAAAAAACAACCAAGTCCACACTGGGATACCTTACAATTGGTGAAGACTTACTCAGCAGTCTTGTGACAGCTCTATCCAGCAGGATATGTATCTCCATGGATTTTAACTTCAGATTCACTCATGACTATAGATACCATAGAGCACTGTGGTCAAAATAATCTTTATAACCAGTATGTTTAAGGGGTTTACAATATCATATCATCATGGATGATCATGGATGGATCTTAATGTTTTTAAGAACTCAGAGCCCTAGGCAAGATACATTGTTCCTGAAAAGAAAGGCAGAGTCTTCTAAAACCAAACTCACTGCAAACAAGCACACAGCCAGATAATTTCCTGCTTTCGTACAACCAACGGGCATGTTAATTCTTTTACTGTAGCAGGGATTATTAAAAAAACCCTATTCTATTGATTTTAATGGTGCTGTCACTGTAGCAGAATAATGCTTTTCCAGTATCACTTTGCATTACTGCTTCAACCTCTGATGACAGATGAAAAGTACTGAATCTTCGCCAAAAGCTGAATACGCCATTATCTCTTTTTGCACAGCTGCGCAGACATACCCTAACACAGACTGGGGCTTGCTACCATTTTGTTTAGGGCTTAAAAGTAAAATAAAAAATAAAAAGTAACCCATGTCCCGAAGGCAAAGACAACCTGAAACTTTGCTCAAAGAAGCATGAAAGCGCAATTCCTTTGCCAAGTGTACGACTACCTCAGAATGTCACATTACCATAGTGGAGTTAGTAATGGGCAGCTGAACTCTGAAACGCTGTTTGGGTTTTATTCTCTGTTTGTTCCTGTCAGTTCAGCAAATTCCAGAAGGGGGATAAATAAATGCATAAAGGTTTATATTAACTCAGTCTAAGTTATAATGTAATCCAGATACTACTGGGAATAGAGGCACCTAAGACTGAACAGGACATTCTGAGTCACTGACTCTAGTTTTCAACTACCATCCACACTTAGTTCATATAAGCTCTTTTAAAAAATAAATCACGTTAAAGCCAGCTTGGTGTCCAGACCCACTGTGTCTGTCAAAGCGATCACTCATGGTCAGAAGCCTCCCAGCTTCAAGCCTGAAAGCAGTAATTGTCAGTTTACATCAATTTATTTCTTATGCTAATGCTGGCATTCAGCTGAAGGAACTCCTCGCACTCTCTCCTTCTTTAATTTTCAGATATTCTTGCAGACAGCAAACATACACACGCTCTCAGCCCACATTTTGCTTGCTGCCAGCCACTCAGTCTGACCTTCCCAGGACACCCATGCCCGTGTTTTCCTCCATCACGTTAACAGATCTTCCCTGCCTAGTCCTGGTATTAATTCTTCATTTGTGAATGTGATGACAAGAGCAACACACGTGGTCTGAAATGGCACAAAAGCCTTATTCAGTGGCATTATGATTTTCCTCTCTTTAGTAGAAGTTTCTTACAGAGCACATCACGCTTGGCCTCTCTCATGGCTACCTCTCTTTAGTGGCTGGCAGATAATCTGCACCATCTACCACAACCAGAATCTTCCTATGTCATTTTAAACTGTGGAATAATGTGAACTGGGAAGTTTGTAGTTATAAAACTCCAAACAGCAGTATTTCAGTGCATATGCTTGCAATTCACGGTATGAAATTGGAAACTATTTGTATTTTACCCATCCTCATTATTTTCCTCTCAGTTATTCTCATCATTTACTACACATTGGCAATTCTGTCCTACTTCACAATCTCATCATATTGCATTCGACCAGTCTTGCTGCAAGATCACTAATGAAAATATTAAATAAAATACACACCAAGACCAATATACACATCACTAAAACCCCTCTTTCTGCCTTACTTTTCTTTACATTAAGTCCTCTATCACATTTGCCATTCTTTAAATAATTTTCATCGTCTCCAGTTTCACTAACGATTTCCTGAAGTGATGCTTATTAAGCACTTCACTGAAGCCCAGACTGAACAGAAGTATCAGTTACTTATTTTAGTAAACTCAGACTATACTTTATGACATTTCTATCTACTAGATCAGAAACTATTTATTTCCTCTAACCCTTTCCAAAGGATGTGAGGCGTGACTAACAGGCCAGTAGCCCTTTTAAGAGGCTTTGCTTCTCCTGTTAAAATTATGGTTTTATTTTGCAATTAGTACTTCTGTTTCTCTGTCCTTGGTGTCATTAGCCATCTTCTCTAACATTAGCCTTTTGGGAAAGGAAATAGGTAGCTTAGGCATAACCAGTTACATTTTACCTCAACTTCATCCAGAATTAAGGCAGTCCCACTTAGATTTTCTTCTATTAACCTCTAGCTGTCATTTACATTTGCTTTTGCAAGATTAAGTCAGCATGACTTTTTGGTCTTAATTGCTACACCTCTAACATGCCACGTCTTCCTTTCTTGCTCCTGATTTCCCTGCTTAGTTGCTTTATACATTCCATGGAGGCTGGTCATTCCCAGTCCCTTTCTGCAAGTTGCTTTTCAACTCTTCCAGCCCAGAAAATCTCCACTTTGGTTGAGAACACAAGATCAAGTAGCATTTCTAACTCTGACCGTCAGAAACTCTACAATTCCAAATCCAAGTCCTCAAACACCTGGGCCCAGCTGACATGTCCAAGTTACTCTTAAAAAGTTTCTGAGCTTAACACCTCACACTACTACATTCAATGCAAATATTCTCTAGTGAAATCAAAAAGGCCAGAAGAAATTAATGCATTGTGGGAGACCCTCAAGTCAAGGGTACATGATTGCTGTGATAAATTACCAGGGAACAGCAATCTCAGCTTAGTACTGAGGATAAAACAAGAGTATTAACTTGAGGGTGGGATGTGTCTACTTAGACAGCAGTAGAGGACTGCCACAGAACTTCGCTAAGACAGCAAAAAGTGTTTGGCACAAATCTCACATGTAACCTGATGAACTGTTTTCTCTGTTCAGGTAGGAGGAAGAGAGACTGCTGCCTGGGTGTCAAATGGCACAGAATGAGGGGCAGCGTTTCGTGTAAAAAAAAGCAAAGCAACATAAAGATAAATTAGCAGAAAGGGAGAATGTAGGAGAGAGAGCCTGAAAAGCAAGGTTTTGACAAGTTTCTCAGTCTTCAGAGGGCCTTTACTAAACACCAACTCAGCCTGCTGGAATCTTCTGTGGTACTACCTTGATAGTACCAGCTGCAACAAGAGAAGTCTCCTGTGAGGGACTTTTTACAAGGACATGTTGTGATAGGACAAGGGGGAATGGCTTTAAACTGAAAGAGAGTAGGCTTAAATTAGGTATTAGGACGAAATTCTTTACTTTGAGGGTTGTGAGGCCTTGGGACAGGTTTGCCCAGAGAAATTGTGGCTGCCCCATCTCTGGAACTGTTTCAGGCCAGGCTGGAAGGGGCTTGGAGCAACCGGGTCTAATGGAAGGTGTCCCTGCCCATGGGATCATCAACTGGATGATCTTTAAGGTCCCTTCCAACCCAAACCATTCTGTGATCCTGTAAATTGGGGTTGAGTAAGAGGTCTCACACCAGCTCATTAAGACTCTGAAACTTTTAGTAAGGTTGTATATACATATGTAACTGATCAGTGTCACAAAATAAATGTTAATACTGTGACTAAAAGACAGCATTCTCACTTCAACAGTTCCTTCAGCAATTTCTTTTTTTGTTGAGCAATGAGAGAATAAGAGCTAAATTCAGATGCAGAGAGGAAAGTGCAGTGTTTGTCATGGTTTATGGATGGAAAGTCCTCCACGTATCTGTGTTCAGCCACCTGCCTTCAGCAAATTATAGTGCAACATACGTGTACCCGTACAGAACTAACTGCTCCCAGGTTAGCAGCAATAAAATACCCACAGTGACATCTCTGAAGCCGTTTAAGCACACAGTGCATTAAAATAAATCTGAATAGGCTCAAATTACATTTAAAAATCCTAGCAAGCCTCCTGTTCTTCATTTTACATACGGGGCAGACAGCTTCCATTCTCATATGCATATGTATAACCTTTTTCTGAACAAACCCTTTTTCAATATTTCTGTCTATACAACTAAAGGCCATAGAGCTGAAAAGCTGTCAAAAGAACCCAGACAGTTACCACTGACCTAGTAGAACTGATTTACAATTAAACCTTCTCCTTAGAACAAAAATTGTTCATCCCTTCCTACTAAAAAAGTCTTAATTTTGTTGCTAATCACATTAAAAAATAAGATACCATTACTGATTTCATCAGCTGAGATGTTTACAGGACGGTATTTGTACTTCAAATTATCTTAAAGCCAAACTCTTCTGGAAGAGAAAACTGCATGAGTCCTTTCCCATGGACATTGTCATACAGAAGTAGACCAGAAAAACATTTACACAAAAAAGTGAAGTCAACCTGGGTCCTTTTGGGGTAGAATGGCCATTATGTGAAAAGTTACAGGAAGTGATGCAGACCACTACAAGCAGGATGGGAGCTAGATCAGACAGATGGGAAACCGAGGCACTGGTCAAATATTTAGTAAAAAAAGGTTGAAGCCACTTCCCCTTCCCCAGCTCAGAATGAGTGCATTCAGGGTATTTTTATTCAACTATTTATTGTGCTCTTTTGCTCCCGGCTGCTGGCTCTGCAGCAGCAGGCAATGCATCCCACACCTACTGTGATGACAAGACCAAATAAAATAGGAAGATAAAAATAAGAGTTAAAAAATATTTATCAAGGTCAATCTCATAAACTTTTACCCATATATTGTCTTTGCATTTATAGATGGATGCCTAGTTGTCTTATCTTTTACTTAAATGAGTTACTCCAGCCTTGTGGGGCATTGTTCATGCTATAAGCTATGAGCCTAAAACGTATTTTGTCACTTATACAGTTAAGCAACAAAAAAAATATTATTATGAGTATGAAGACTTTTCAGAGTTCAAATTCCTTTATTTCTAGATGGTATCATGAAAAATGAGAAATGGAAGGATCTTCTTACACTTAAAATCATAGTAAGTCTGTGTACAAATAGATTATCCATATATAGACTTACATGGACACAGGTGCTTATTTAATAAATCAAATTCTATTAAGGAAAAGAGCCTTTCCAGGGTATTTTCATTACACCCCTAGAGGGAATCATATTCCACCACAGAATCAAAAACTGAGACTGGGTAGGAACTAAAGAGACCCTCAGTCCATCTACTACATACAGTAACACCTAAGTTACCCCTTTGAATAACCTCTGGATGCCACCAGCTAAGACATAAATTAATTGGCATGGTAGTAACTTTTTGGATACCCAAAGTTAAGCATATGCATAGCTATAATAAGTAGGCGATTGCTACTTTTTATTTAAGTTTGGCAATTTGATTTTTCACTTGTCAAAAGCACATATAAATTTGACTAGATAAAAGCATGGTGGGGTTGCAAATTCTGGTATTCTTGTGAAGGAGAGACAGAGGGAAAATATTCCAGTAATGCTCAAATCTTCTTCTTTTTATAATGTGGATAAAGGAAAAAGTAGGAGATACAATAAAACCAGAATGTAAAATCCATTTTGCAATAGGACCTTAACTGAGAGAGTAGTAATTTTTATTTTATCAAGCTCAGTATTACTCCAAAGTTAGTTCTCTTTGAAATTTGGAGCCTGTAGAATAAATGCTTACTCTGCTCAGAAATTCTTCCCTTAGTACCTAATCCTTCTCAGAGACAAGGAGCCAAACTAGTCAGTACTTTGGCTTGACATAGTGCTGCCATTCATAATATTTCTATGTTCCACTATGGCTAGAAGTTTAAGCTCCTACTTTTTCATTCAGATCATATTAGTCGATGCCTTTCTCAGTGGTAGGAGAATGTCTCTCACATCCTCTGATAGAGCAGTTTAAGATGCAGAAGCTGCCAAACAACGCATAAAGAATAGTAATGACGTTTTTTGGAAAGTGAAAACAAACATTCAGTATTTCAAATTACACCATTAGACAATTGCACGACTCAAATCTCAAAGCATATGCAGACTGTATAAGGTATCATGTATCTATCTCTATGGCAGCTAAATAATAACAGGGAATGTAAATATAAAGAAATCAGAATTGTGTATATATTGTCAGTTCAGAGTGATTTCTAAAGAGATAAAAGTCCCTTGAATTTTATTTTTTAGAAGCGATTACTTAAGAAAATACTATCTGACCCCAACGAATTTTTTTTCCCCACTGATGTTTTTATAATGTGCCTAATTTTACACTTTGACAGCTCCCACATTACTCACTTTAGGTCACACGAGAACATTACAAACAGAACAATGTTCCAGAGGAGTGTATTGAATAACAGTCAAAATGGAGTTGTTTAGCGAGATAACAGAGCGCGGATGCGGCAGCACAACTGCAGAATTCGCCTCTTCCTGGTACCTGTTGTTAGGGAACAAAATGGGCTCCATCCAGATGAGCACTCCCACAGGACCTCATGGTGCAGCTGCAGGTGTTCCCAGTGCCAGCTGTAAATTAAATAACGAGGTGGGGGGGAGTGTGGGTTTGTTCTGATCTTTGCTTTCGAGTCAGGGCAGCAGAGGATCTGTGCTACCCACCAGAGCCCAGCAACGCCGCACAGGGCAGCAGGGAGTGAGCAAAGGGTGACCGAGACCAACTTTAAAAATACAGAGAGAATCACAGAACCATTTGGGTTGGAAAAGACCCCGAAAATTATCAAGTCCACCAGTTAACCCAGCAGTGCCAAGGCCAACAAGTGTCACATCTACATGTCCCTAAGTGCCACGTCTGCATGTCTTTGAAACCCCTCCAAGGACGGTCACTCGGCCACTTCCCTGGGCCTGTTCCAATGTGTGGCAACCCCTTCTGTGAAGAAATTTTTCATAATATCCAATCCAAACCATACCTGGTGAACCTTGAGGCCATTTCCTCTTGTCCTATCACTTGTTACCTGGGCGAAGAGCTCGACCCCCACCTGGCTACAGCCTCCTGTCAGGGACTTGTAGAGAGTGAGAAGGTCCCCCCTGTGCCTCCTTTTCTCCAGGCTGAGCCACCCCAGCTCCCTCAGCCTTTCCTCATCAGACTTGTGCTCCAGACCTTTCCCCAGCTCCACTGCCCTTCTCTGGACCCAGTTCAGCTCCTCAGTGTCTTTCTCATCATGCAGGACCCAAAACCAGACACAAAGCCATAAGAGTTAAATTCCAGTCTTTATTAACATGTTTCATGTCTGTCCTCTGTTCCTCAGTTTCTCATCTGGCAAAAGAAAAGCTCACAGAAGTTTTTATACATTAAGAATAAAATACTATATATACACTGCTTGCTAATTATTCAATACTTTTATTTATGCACATCCCTAAAATCCTTCTCTAGAATTTCAGCTGATGGCATTATAGATGTCTGGCTTTGAGAAGTCAGCGAGACAGCAATTAGCTACAGGCTTAAATGAAGAGCAATGTGTATAGATTCTATATTAATTAGCGACAAGTCATTTCTACAAGTAAAGATTTTTTCCCCTTCCCTGCAAACATTTATGCACTCATTTAAAACCCAAGTGCAACAGTGTAATACAACCAGCTTAAACAATACAGTTGAATACTTGCTTAGAATGCAAAACAATATGAAATTAATGTCTGCAGTACAGAAATCTAACACGCATTTCAGGGGAAATGCAGTAATGCCATGAAGCACGACTCCTTCTCCTGGGCCTCAGTACTAATTGCTTGTGGACTTTGCAAGATGTTAGAAACAGCAGAAAATCACAAAGTCTTTTCTCAGTGGAAATCATGAGAAAAATATAGTTTCTTCTGACCACAACAATAAATGCTTTTAAACACGCGAAGTCGTCAAAAGACTTTCTAAGCAACTCAAAAGAAATCACTTCAGACAGGATTACTACTTTATATGTATATCCAGAGCCCTGCAGGCATACTAGAGTCAGATTTGTTAATTCTACACTAGTCTACTTTGACTTTACCATGGGGCTTTCACATGTTAAAAAAAAAAAAGGGTTGAAAACATGAAGCTTAAAGAAAACTCATATTGCTTTATACTGCAAATATCCTCTATCAGGAACTGGTGAGGCTTAATGTCCTTTCAATTTTATTTGGCCATGATCAATCTGAACAATTTTTATCCTTTTTCTTTAATCCACTTCCAATTGCAGAGCAGCTCACTAGAGAAGACTCCCTCGTTTCAGACGGAAAATCACTGTACACAGCCCAGGACCCTGCACATTATTTCACATGTGCACAAAGCTATTCTTACAAAGATGATCAAATGTGGATGTGTTGCATTTAGAAAATCCAACCCTTTATTTATTTATGAAAATTAGAAGTGCCGGTACACCCAGTGAAACCTTTCACTGTCCACTGCAGAAGTCCAGCCCTTTTTCTCTGTTTCTCTAATGTCTGGACTATGGGAGAAAAGTTGTCATTCACGAAGCCAAATTAATGCATGAGTCAAGGTTGGATACATCATTTATGTTGGCATTTTTCCCCTCCCTGCCTTGGCTCTTGACCCTTCCCATCCTCCAGGCACGGCTGCAGCATGGATGTTAGTTTTTAGTGCAAACAAGGTCTAAAATTCTCTTGTCCCAGATATAACACAACTAGCACTTATCTGAGAGTTGGCCTAACACAAAATACTCCCCTTTTCAAATGTTCATAGCACAGCACTACCTCCCAGCCTTGAAGGGCTCATCACCTACTGACTCTTAGCTAAGGACAGCCCTTCCTTGCCTGACCAACCTCAGCACAGGTAACACCTCAGTCCTGAGAGCAGGCACCTGCTTTTCAAGGTTTAGGTAACTCACAGAAAATACCCATGACACCATGGATTGACTTGTATCAAAATGCATGAGGTGTTATGTTCTTCCTTCTCCAGTCTGATTATGAATGAGAAAGTTTAGATTATCACAATGATTTAAATGAGTCAATGAACAAGAAATAAAGTTAGGGATTATCATGATGATTTGAATCAGTCATTTTTGGTTTTATCAATCCTTTTCCAGCAAGGATTACCTGTTTATTTACTAATGGCCATCTTCGTGTCTTTGAAGAAAACATACCTCACAGCTTGTCTTTAAAAGTCCACAGATGCATCCATCAACACAGTTCAGTTTTATCCATATATTCAGCATATTTATCCATGTGCAAAGAACATACCCATGACCAAAGAGCATTACTGCTCACAGACATTACTAACACATGAAGTAACTCAAGTAAAATAAACTTCTGGAAGGTTCTTATCAGTAAGTTACTTTGATAGCTTTTATACAAGAGAGGAAACAATCCTGGGAAGGTACTAAGGGAAGTTTTCTCAAGTCTAGCTGCAAAGCTGGAGGCTGTGAATCTCATCTTGCAAAATTGGCAAAAACCTCTCCTTCAGTGCTGGGACATTCGGTGCAGGAATGCAATCACTTTTAAGAAAGTGGCTTGGTATCCTTAGAAACAAAGACTGTATTTCTCAAAAGTGACTACTGCTTGGGCCTGAAAGTGATGATAATCCATCCTCTGAAAAATCAGATATTTTCATGTTCTCACACAAACATAAAAGGTACCGAAATCTTCCAGTTAATTTTTAAAGTGTTGGCCCAAAGGTACACTTTGGAGCTCTGAATATACAGTTCAATTCCCAGCTCAGAATGCTGTTTAATTGAGTTAATAAGTAGTCTACTTCTCAAATTGCTGTAAAGCAAAATGTACTTTTCGGTACTTTTCAGGATTTTCAGGTTTTCTGATGAACAGCATTTTAATGAAGTATTTTCACACCCTAATGCTTTCTCCCTTGATTTCACTACACATCAGACATCCCACTGTTCCAGTCCATCCAACAATACACCTGTTGTTCCCAGTACAACCGTTGGCGTGACTAACAAGGCCCTGCTGTTCACATTTCAGTTTAAAATGCCACATTCTGTATATCCTGAAATAGTTTGTTCTGATTTCAGAAGAAAAATACATTACTTAAGACATATGTAATAAGAAATCATCTCAGCGTTGCTCTCAAAAAAACAATGTTCATATTCTCACTATATACAGAGACATGCACTTACACAAATTCTGCAATCCAGGAAGTCCACAAGAAAAAGTTCAAAATCTAAACTTTACTAGAACCCACTTGGTTTTACTGCAATAATCTGTATCCAACAAAATATACTCATACACCATCTATGCAAATGAGAACCTCGCCTGGGCAATGAAGCCTAAACAACACCTAGACACACAAGGATGAGGCATGCAGTGATTTAAACACCATCAGCAGGGCAAGTAGGGAGCTAAATTAACAGCCCCCCCTTGGAAAATTGAACTCATTATGAAGCCTCTGTTAGAGAACAACTTGACTGCAGCCAACCTGACCATATCTCAAACCTTCTGTGTAAGCGTAAGTGGAAAAGATAAATCCTGCTACATGTAGAATAATACCCTGATTATTTATTAAAATGTGCTTCTCCCTATACAAATGTGTTAGATCCATATTAGGTTCTTTCCTATTAGGTAAAACTAATTTATTTGGTATAAGGCAAATGGAGAAAAAACGAGACCATTTTAAAATTGCCTAAGGTCACTTCATGGGCAAAACAATGTATTTAAACTGCAGAGATGACAACATGCTTAATATGACTACACAGAAATTGCTTCCTTGATGACAATACATTAAAATCCTCATTGAATATTCATAGAATTTTTGACAAGATTGAGTGACACGTAATCCCAGCCCCAGCAAGCACCGAGTTGTTAGTCTCCCTGTGCAAGGATGGATGCCACACCAGCCAGGTCATCTTTGTTCCTCCCAGGGCCGGGAACGGCTGCACAAAACATCCCTGATTCCAGTTTTTAATATCACGTCAGGCTGACACAAATGGAAGAGAAGGAGAGCAAACGTACAAAGCTCCTCTGTGTATCGGATGCCAGAGTGAGGAAGAGCCTTTATCACAACTGTACAATAAGTGAGTGGAAGAGTTGCAATTTCCTTATAGCGACAGAAAATTAGAGAAATAGTGAAGAAAAATCCTTTGAGTGACTTTCACTTACTAAGTTACGACCTCTGCATGATAAATAGGTAAGCAGAGTTTAAATGATGTGAAATATGTCAATTCAGAATGCATTAGGATGCCATTAACAGACAGTAGCTTAGACATCAGGAAAATATTAAGATGGATAGATCACTTAGCAACAATAGGACAAAGGGGGTTTTAATAAAGGCAATGCAAGACAATGCCTGACTAATGCCACCAATGATCCAGAGTGCCTTTTTTTTGTCAGATGTGCACCAATGTGATAAAAACCAATTGTCGTTGAGACAAACAAGGGTAGACTGTTGAAAAACATTCAAACCAAAGCCCTGTCTATTAATCAAGTAAAAACCTTAACTGCTAAATTCTGTACCAGGAATGGGAAGTGATTAACATCGTATTTCAATACCACAATAAAACTGTTCCATAATTTCCTAACTGCAAAAATGATACATAATGCATTCCTTATGCCATCACTCCCACGTCAGGCAACAGCTGTGACAGTTTCATGTGATATGATTTTTGGATGACCCAAGGCCATTGCAGCAAAGCCCCTGTTTGCATCATGATCTTCTCTGCTACCCTTGTCCTGCTGGATGGGGCATCAGGCCATGAATCAGTGAAGGACATGTAACAAGCCTCTGAAACTCTGTTGCTCCTCTTACGGGCAGACAGAAGTTTACAAAAGAAAATGAATCATGCGTAACTGTCTCACAGGGCTGAATGATGTACTTCTGCTTGGTTTTTAAGCTTGGAAACAAATGAAATTCTAAAATGCCTGCAGAAGTACCAGCCTGGCACAGGGGACACTAAGGAAGACACCCATGTATAACACTGCACAGCAACAAAAATGAAAAATAAAAGTCAGATAATTAATTTTATTCTGTTTACTTGTAAACCCCAGGCTGACATCTTTGCAACAGCTCCAGCCACACAGTTGCACCTGGTACACAGAAAAATAATTTTTTTGTCATTCCAGGCCATTTACCTTTGATTTTTACTCTATTCACTATTCACACGAGCAGCTCATCAAAGCACCTTATCTACAGCCAAAAAGGAGGGTGTTTGCACTAATCCAGAGATACAGAGGTGCCCAGCAATGCCCCTTAAAGCCATCACTTCAACCAAGTGCAAGGACATGACAGGCAATGGTTCAGAGACTGCTCTTGAATCTGCCTTCAGCCTGCCAGCCCCTTTCACTGTCAGTCATCCTGATGCTGTGAGTGATGTCTGAGATATTATAATTGCTCCGGTACGAACACTTAAAAATAATCCCAACAAACACCAATCAAAAAAAAAGAAAAAAGAACAATTCTTTCTGCTTGGAAAATTTTAATGTTCATAGGAAAAAACCAAAATCAATTGTGACACAGGAAGTGTTGTGAGGCCAAAGCTCTGCCGTGTTTGAACAGGCAACAACATCAGCAAAAACAATCGGGGCAAACATTTTTGGACATGGAGCTGCACAGCACAGCTGGCTGCAGCTGCAGCACCAGATCCTGCCATGTATCCACATGGAGCAGGGCAGCAGGATGGACAGGGCATGGAGCCTCAGGGGCCACAACCACTCTGATACATCCACTCCTTGTTTCCAATGATACTGTTTTCAATAAGTTAAAAATTCTTTTTAAGTGAAGAAAAAAAATCTTCACTTGCCAAAGCCTCAGGTACAAGTGACAGGCAGAGCCCAAGTACAGCAGCTTCTCCTTTTTTTTTACCCCACTTACATGACAGCTGTAAGTGCAGACACCTGATGGCACAGATAATGACAGCAACACGCTGCTCTAAGCCATGTACCTTTCACAGACAAGCTGCTGCTTTCATTTGCTACAATCCTGCTCAATGCCTCAATGCTGCAAACAAACAGTAACACTTTTTAGGGAAATAGCTCCCTGATAAAGGTAAAGAAGGGACTCCTGTGCTAATACAGACCACAGAGATCGTGCCTCTGTTGCAAACTCCCACTTAATAATTCACCTCTCACATCCCAGTCTCAGTTCCCACAGACAGCATCCTCCTGAAGAGGGACAGGTGTTGCACCCCAGCTGCACTGCTGCGGGTCACAGCGGATGGGACCAGAGTTTTGCCATCAGCCTCTTCCATGTCTCATATGCTTTAAAGCAGAAATAGGTTAACTGGCTTAGGAAAACACCAGACTGTATCATAAATCCTAAAATGGTTTGACTTGGAAGGGACTTTGTCCAGTTCCAACCCCCCCGCCACGGGCAGGGACACCTTCCACCAGACCAGGTTGCTCCAAGCCCCGTCCAAACTGACCTTGAGCACTTTCAGAGATGGGGCATCCACAGCTTCTCTGGGCAACCTGCGACAGTACCTCACCACCCTCACCGTGAAGAATTTCTTTCTAATTTCTAACCTAAACCAACCCCCTGCAAACTAGCATTTTAGAAACAACTGTTGTACCTAATTGCTTTCACTGTCCTTCATCCTGCTGGGAGCAGAAGAGGGGGGATCCTCTTAATACAGTAGTAGAAGCCCTGTGCTCCTACTCCAGAGGGTGCTCTCAAGACTGTGGTTTCTTCTGCAGCGTGAGCTGGAGCTCCCACCATCATCCATCCAACCCCTTCTGGCACATGGGATGTGGACAATGAGGGCAGGCAGCTTCCTCGGAAGCAAACACTTCGGAAAATTTGAGTAAAATCAGTCAAACTAATTTTAAAAGCAATTCTCACTCACCCCAGATAAAATCACAGAATGGTGTAACTGAGATAAAAATGCAACGTTGCAACTGGAAGTGCTTACAGAATTAAAGAGCGGCTCAAGTTAAATTAAAAAAGAATCAAACCACCAACAGTGCATTTGCCTTGTTTCATAGAACTTGCTAAAAAAGGACAATTGCTGAAAATTTTAGACAATTGGCTGGATTACACTTAAAAGTTCAGAACTGCTTTTGCATGGTGTTTCATAGTGCTTTGAAGAAAAAGCCACCTGCAGTACAAGCAAATGGGAGCCTCTGCCAGGTCCTTCCTCAGTTAAATTACACTGGGTTTGTTTCACACTTCTGACAAATTCTTTTTTTCTCCTCTACCTTTCATTTCCCTTTCTTTTAATGCAGACAGAGCTAAGAATTAAAATGCATTCAGGAAAGAGGTGTTGAAAGTTGGAAATAAACACAGGGAAATTTTGCAACCACAAAGGAAATGAAAAATTTCTAATCACAAGTACTTCAGTGCAGCCTACTGCTGCACAGGCTAAGGGGCCCTGCTGCAGAATTGTAAAAACTACTGATTTTCTTCTAATTACATCCAGTGTGCCTTTGTATAGTCTGAATCACCTTTACAGAAGAAATAGGATTAATTGGAAAAAAAGTTTAAAAGTTTATCAGTGGCATGCTTCCAAAAAGCAATATATGAAATGCAAACCTCACCTGGCAGTGGACCCTCAAGTTAATCTCAAGATTAATTCTATCTTGTTTAATAGTTCAGCAATGCTTTTTGCTTTCACTGGATTTTAACTCATTATATTGATTGACTCCATCTCATTTAAAACATGCTATGTTTTCAGCATTTTTTAGAAATATTTTTTGCATTCACTAAATTTTAACCCACTATATTTACTTGTAAATAAACACTAACTAGTCATGTTAATGTAGAATTAGATGCCACAAGTTCTCACCTGTTTCACTTCTCAACCTTAACTGAGCACCGACACTCATTGTCTGCACTTAATAAATATATTGTTTTACTTCACTATCCAGGTTTGTTCCTTACACAAGGTGAAAGCATATCCCTAGCAATTCCTCGAAGCCAGCATTAACGTATGTGCAAAACTTTACTCTCCTTTGGAAAGTTATTTGGAAATTTTCCTCAGAAAAGGTTTTTTTTCCCACTCCTGAGTACTCCACCAATTCCTTCCCTTCCCAAAAAGTCCCAAAACAGTCCAGCATCATTGGCATGGATTGAATAATGATACTTCCTTGAAGTTGCTTCTCTGGAGAAAGCATGTTCATCAGTGTTAGCTTCAGTGCTTGCTCGGTAACGGGTTTCTGATGTACACAGTTATACATTTGATACATAAGAAGTTAAAAAAAGTTGGAAATTTAGGTAGCATTTAAAAAAAAAAAAATCAAGTATGTCATTATTGTATGAGAAAGGTACCAAAAAAGATCAGGTCATGAAGCCAGGAAAGCATCTAATGCCTGGCTAGGGCTTACAGAGCCAACGTCTCTCATTTGTAACTGGTTTTAGTTGCAACAGCAAAGCTGTAACCCTAAAAAGCCCGGCACAACTCCAGGCACGTTATCCAGGTATAGGAATGGCTGGGAACTTTTCAGGGTGCACATGATGCCTGTGAGCCTGAGTCTTCCCTGGAACAGCACATCTGGAAGAACAGTCTTGCATGGGGAAGTCCAAACTGTATTTTAGAGACCTCAGTTCAGGCCAGAAGGCAAACAAGAATCTCAGTTTGTCTCACTGGAACCACCTTTCAGCAGGGCCGGTGACGAGGTTGGTGTCTCCTCGTGCTGCCAACCAACCACAGACATGGCACAGCCAAGAGGGCTCTGGAATCGCCCCCTCCCAGGGAAGCTGATCAGTGCCTGCACAGGCTGCTGGCACAGCTTCATGTCAAAAAGCTGCTTCTATCAAAACCTTCAGGAGTAACATCACAGAAACTCAAAACACTCCTCCAGACCCACTCCAAAAGCACATAAAGTCCCATTCAGCACCACTCGCTCGCAGGCATTGACGCTGAACCACCCAAAGTCTCCAGGTATATTTTAAAAAGCTCAAATTAACTTGATTCAGTGGCTGCAGGAGCTTAACACTATTTATCCAGCTGCAAGGCCACTAGGATAGTTTGGTTTTTTTAAATATGTGAATACTTCGTACAAGTATTTGTGAATTGTTTGATAAAATAACATGACGCAGGAGGTGATGAACTGTTGGCACATCTCTGAATCTGTCACCTCATCCTTTATCCAAAGCTTTCTCTTTGACTCTGGGCATGAAACTGATCCATAAAATAAGCAGCAGATCTCAACAGATAACTCACTCAGTAGTTACCTGTGGCACATAAGCAATACAATTCCAGCAAGGCAAAAAGGCTAATATGAGCTTTCACAGTCCAGCAGCTGCATTATTACTAACACATTATTAAACAGCAATTATTGATTTGCCTGTTCCATTTCAGCTGGAGCCTAAAGAAGCCAACAGAGAGCACAGCTGATAGGAAGGAGCTGAGTTCTGCTTTGTGCTTTGCTTGGTTTTTAAAAAAATTTTAAATATTTGGTAACTCAAGAGTCAAAAAGTTTCAAACCTTTAAACTTTCACCAGTGAATTTCACATGACTGAAAATAAAAACAAAAATGGCATTTAAAAATTAAAACTCTAAAAGAAAGAATTGCATAAAACCATAGAAGTATCATTTCCAACTACTGCAAAGTGTGAGTTACAAGTACTCAACCAGCTTTCCCTCTCTGTAAAACATCACAGGTCCACCTCAAATAAATAGAAGGCAACCAATGAAAAAAAAAATCACTTCAAATAGGGGACAAGACTGGTATGCATTCACTTTTCTTTCATGATCTCCAGTCAGGACCATGACAAGACCAGCTCTCCAAACACCCCAGAACATCTTCACTGCAGCACTTCATGTCTGGCTGATACACTTTTTTAAAGTTTCACTTTCAGAAAATTTCTCTTATTTTGTAAGAGCACACAACTTGCATGGATCCATAAAGAGCAGTCAGGGACATTGGGAAGGATTAACTTAGAAGACATACACATGGTACTCTAAACACCCAACCCAATTCTCAGAATTATATTTGGAGTCTTTCACTTCTGGAGCTTCTCTTCAACTCTACACACAGGAAAGACAGTTCCTGCAGATGCAACATTTTTATGCCTGTAAGATTCACCCCCAGGCTCTTCTTACACAGCTGGAATATGCAAATGCATATACAAATTTCCTGAATGTTATACAGATATATTATGGCTATCACCTACAAAATCCCATTACATCACTTGATAACATTCACACTTTCATTGGAGAAAACCAACACCTTAGCATAGACAACTAACAAAAACATTTAGGAAACAAGAAAGAGAAATCAGTAGGCTTTGTCTCAGTTTTCTCAAGCAGCAGTTAGAAGCAGTACATCTCCAAAAGAAAAAAAATTAGATATTAAGCCACAAGCAGGTACCAGGAGTAATTACAATCTGCTGACCTGTGTGTGTGAAACACCGAGATGTAAAAAACACCCTTCAGTTCACAAAGGCTTTGTAAGTCACAGGAAAAAGTGTAAGTGCTTCCACCCATTCCACAGGATTACATCAAATTTTTCAATCATCAGTTAAATGCATCATTCAACATCCCTATTTTAGTGTTTTCCAAGACATCATGATCTCTCCAAGTACCTGCATTTTTCATTTAAAATTACTTTCCAAGCAGCAGAAGAAATTGAAGTAAACTGAATGAATTTAAATTCATTACCAATTAAGTGTAATTTAATTCATGATTCTTTCAACTTTCTCATGAGAATTGGAAGCTGCAGGAGGGATGCATACCTGACTGATGGGGCTTGATTTACCGCTGTTGCCCCCCCAGGAAATCACATAGAGCTATATACAGCTATCAGAAACCTCTTGGCCCAGAAAAAAAGATGTTTACAAAAATAGATTTTAAGAACAACATCTGCGTAAGAACTGAGCATGTGTTTCTAAAAAGGTAACAACATGCTGGCTTTTAGAATGATAATTAAATGCCCAAAGTTAGCATCCAGGATGGTTAATCAGAGAGGCTCCAGCTCACATGCCAGAGCTGGAAACCTAAATAAAAAGGCGAGAAGCAGCTAATAAACCAGATGAGATCCTGATTAGCCAGATTTCAGAGGTTATAGGTGTCGAAAATGTTAATTACAGGTATATAAAATGCTTGATTTCCACCTCTGTGAGCAACCCAGTGAGCCAGTCACGGTCTTGGCTGAACCAGGACACAAGATAAGATGGTGTGTCTGACCTACAGTCCTGAGAACAGGGACAGTCCCTGCAACCAGAGAGAAATCCATGGCACCAGCCCAGCAGGGAGCATCTGACCGGCTCCTGCATTTTCCCTTGCCTCCCACAGCACTAGTGCATGGGTTATTCCTGTTTATTTCTGGTGGGGGGTTTGCAACAACTTTTACCACCATCGCCCTCTGCCTTGCATTGAAGTAGGCACCATCCAAGTGCTGAGAAACGTGCGGCCATCCTGAGTTAAAATTTAACTTTCAGTTTGCATTTGGAAATACCAACTTAATAATAATTTTTCTTTAATTAATTTTAAAAATTTGTTCCTGGCCAGCGAAGAAAAATGGTGTTTGTGTTGACCCAAATTCTTGAGGAGTTACCTATAATAATATATAATATAGGATAATGCCTAAATTAGCTACAACACATAGAACTGGCAAGCACTTGTGGGAGAACAGGAATGCCCAAGCATTTGTCAGAGACAACCAGTGAGAAAGGTGCCAGCACCCCACAAGAAAGGAGAATCCCAGCAGAAAAAGCTTTGCCCAGCCTAACTCAGCTATGGAGCCTTGGCAGGAGGACATGGGCCTCACGGCAACAAAAGGTGAAAGGACAGCTGTGGAAAATCTGTTCTTCATTCTCCCTGCATCCTTCCGAGGCATCTCAGTTCTACCTGCAAGAGCTGCAATGAGTGAAGAGGATGGTGTATATAAAAGAGATTACTGGCCAGGGATTTAGAAGGAAAGCCCTAGGTATGGGTATGAAGAATCTGGTCAGGAACTAGATTTGATACAGAGTAATTTCAGAAATAACAGGATAATATATATGAAATTCTGAAGATCCAAATAGGTCTTAAACATGAGATTTTTCCTCCTTTCATTACAATTTTCAATTACTTATTTTGAGCAAAGAAACCCTTCCCCTAGCCAATCTTTATTCAAGGTGCAGAAGAAGAGATTCCACATGAGCAAATGTTAGTTATAAAACCAGTTTTCCTTGTTTTGAGTAATTCTTTTGTGAATCAAAATTCACCAAAGAATTACAGTACTGCAACTGGTCTCTTACAAAATACAAGAATAAAAATTTTTTCAGCATCTGGAACTGCTCCACTCAGCCCCTTGGGGCTGCTCAGATATTCTCCTGCTATCGACTCCCCACTCAGGTCTAATATTTCAGCAGAAAAAACAATAAAGTTGGGAAAACTTGCCAATATTAACTACAAACTGCAAAATGAAAAGCAGGTTTTTCTTATTATCCAAGCTATTATTTTTGTCAATTAGATGACTAATTGCATGACTATTCCTTTAAATTAGGTGACTTGGAACAAGTAACTATAATGAAAATCTCTTGATAGAGAGGTAACTCAGGTAACTGCAATTCCCACCTTAAAATCTGGTATGACACAACTTTACGGTATGCTGCAAGTGACTGAACAAAAGCATTGATTAATCAAAGTTTATCTTCCACATCACGCAACAATCAAAGCAGCAATTCAGCTGCAGAGGACTATTTTACTTGTAGTAAGTCATGCTCTGAGGGCAGAAAATTTGTTTCCTACACTAAACTGGCTGTATTTTTATACATATATATTAAATGGTTATAGATACTCATATATATTTATTTTATATGTGTGTGTGCACTTAAATGCATATATAAAATATATATGTATATAAAAGCTCAATACCGTTCTCTTTTGCCCATGGTGCTCATTTCACAGGGCCAGCTGACATGCTGATGTTAACAGGATTCTGGCATCATAAATCAGGAATATGTCCTCCCCTCAGCCTGTGGGCCACACCTGGGGAGGTGTAGGAGCACTGCCAGGGCAGCAGGAGCTGCACCAGCCACCCAAGAAGCTGCGTTAGTGCAGACACAGCTCCTTCAGACCCAGCTCAACACTGCCCTTGCAGGGGCTGAGGCATTTAAGTGTTAATTTAAAACCAGCTCGGTGTGTTTGTGGGAGCTGTGAAATCCCTCATAAAAACACCGCGGGAGATACCCAGGAACCCTCCTGCGCTGCTGCCAGCACCAGTTACCTGGCAAGGTGTTTTCCTGTGCTGTGGAGATCTCCTGCTAGATAAATAAAACTGGTCTGCATTCAGACTTTCTGCAAACTTCAGCTGCGCCTGAGCTCGCTTCACCACAAGAGGTGGGGTCCTCTTCAGCCAGACGTATTTATTGCCCTGTAACTCACACTTCCACAGCCTCAGGTTTTCAGGTGAAATGGCTGGCAGAAAATTCAGACAAAATTGCAAGTAAAAACTGTTGATTTTCTAATTGGAGAGAAATATACAAAATCCAGAGCCTTGTTAAAACAAATTTTACAGAAGTTATATGAAATCCAGAGATTCTTACACACACCCCTGCCATTTGTAAAATTCTAGGATAACTAACTGTAAAAAAAATCTATCTGGAAAGGAGCACGGTTGAGAAAGTACTTGCAATGTCTTAGGGGGTTATTTAAGAGTCTACTTGCTTAACAAAGGCCACTTTTACCTAACTGTGTAGAACAAGAAGATATTTGGAAGTCTCTCACTTAGAACTCAATGGCAGGAATTGGTATTATAGAAACACATGTCTATTACCAGACACTTAATTTTAAATCCTTGCATTCATGAAGTATTTACTGCCACAGCACACAAGATGTAAGTGCACTTTTCCCAATATAATCCCCCATCTGATCCATAATTCATTTTTTATAAACTCTGTAAGTGCTATAGTAATGCCATTCACCAACCTTATTTTCAAATTGAATCAAACTCTGTAGCATCATCCAGAAATAGTTTTGTGATCTCCACTGTCCTACTCTCAATAGATTGCTGAGTTCATCTGAGCTAAAATACAATGTCACAAACTTAGTTGAAAAATATTTTCCATGTGCTTTTTCCATAGAGAAGCCAGGCTGGATGATTTCTCTCCTTGAGTAAACATATACATATATATATATATATGTATATAAAAACCATACAAGAGTCCCTGGACAGAATTCAAGTCAATGAAAAGTCTTACTTGTTTCCCTGTGTCCCTCTTCTGGATGAGGCCATTAACAATGTCTCTACCCATATTCTGTGACAAAGCTAAAAACCTCCAGTCTCTCTTCCTGAACCTCTTCCCTGAAAGTGCTAATGGGTAACAGAGCAGAGACTAATTGAAATTGATTTTCCTGAAGCAATTTTAACATCTATGAATTTTTCTACGAAGAAAACAGAGAAGTCATTGGCAAACAACTTTTGAGCAGCAGTAGGGGATGGTTGGGAATTCACAGGCAAAACAAGAAAAAGCAGGTATATGCTGTGAACAAATTATCATTTCTTAAAGAGAAGCAATCTAGAAATCAATAGTATTAAATCAAACAGAGGCAACCAGTCCAAAACGTTTGCCAAGCTAAGGTGGTCTGAATGCCACCACTGTGGCACCCTTTCAAGTGGGGCATTTTTTCCTAATATCCAATCAACCTCCAATATCCAATCAACCTCTCCTGGCACAACTCAAGGCTATTTCCTCTTGTACCATCACTTGTTACTCGGGAAAAGAAACCGATCCCTGCCTCAGAGCAACACACAATTCTAGAAAATTAACAGGGTTTAAGTAAATCTTGAAAATAAATTATTATCTGCTCAACCATTATCTAATACTGCCAAAGCAGTATTTGTTAGTGCTCTTGGGAATGAGAGAGGCCAAACAGGCATTGCTTCCAGGCACATCAGGAGTGGAAGCCACGCACGGAACGGGTAACAACTGCACACCAACTACACGGGGTGGAGGAAAATACACTCGAAAGAATGCCCAAATAGCTCGTTCCTACAGTTCATCCTTATGCAGCCATTTCAGTCCACATTTAATCATACTGAATTCCTTGTTTTAAAAATACAGTATTTTCCAGTGTGGCCGCTGTGCTTTTTATTAACACAACTGAAATATCTTGTATTAGGGGTCCAGTTCTCTGTAGCACTGCGTGTTGTACAGGCTGAAGCTTTGTAGTGCAACTCCACAGCTGGCTTCCTCCTGAAAATGTCCCCACTCTCTGCACTGCCTCATTCTCCTTGCAACTACAAGGAAATAATGGCATTTAAAGAAAGAGAGAGAAAATCAAGTGCCTGAGTGCCTGCAGAAGTATTTTTGGTTGGCATTTAGCTGCTGCTGGCTCCCGATGCCCACAGAGAGTGACAAGTGTAACTTTAAAATCGTAAGAGAACAAACAGAAAATCTTTTCCTGGCAAGCTGTCAAAAAAACCAAACACTACTGTACTGCACAGTAGAGTTTTATTCTGGGTGGGCCCTGGATACAAGCACAGAGAAATTGAACAGTATCAATTTCAAAAGTAGCTAAGAGAATCAGAACTTCATTTAACAGAAAAGAACTGTGAGAAGGAAAAGAAAAATGCCTCTTGACTGTTCAGAATTTTTTTACAATACGGAATTTTTACTGTAACATAATTTTTTTAAAAATAACCTCCATATAACCAGGTCTGATAGTGCTATAGAAAAAGGCCGTATCTTTTGAATATATAAGCTATCAGCATGGATTTGGTTACTGGATGGAAGTTAGGCCTAAGTCCAACAGACATCACTGGAAGTTATCACCATCCACCCAGAACTGGGGGAGTTTTTAAAAAATCTTAACTCCAATGACTAAATGGTCAATTATTGTCTCAGAAACTGTAATAGTAAACCCATTTCAATGAGGAGATTCTACACCAGTAACAAAAAGTGAAGGTCCTGGCATGATGCAGCTCAGAGTGAGCACTGCACTGAACATATCCCAAGTCTCATATCTCTTTTAATTGAGCAGGATGCACTTGTCCACTTGTGTGTTTTTAAAATAGAAAACATATAAAACATGAAACACAGTTTCTTGGCGCAATATCAACACAGTTATTACTTAGCCAGTTTGCTAGAATATTTTAGACAACAGGTATTTGTGCAGACAATGTAGCTTTTCTACAAAAAGAAATACCAAATATTAAATTAAGAGATGCATCAACTTCAAACCTCTCTACCCAAGTCTTGCTTCACCTGAGACAAAACCAAGGAGGTATGAAAAAAAGTACTGCACATCCAACTAAAACACCAGGGGTTTTATTAACTTCCAAATGAATTAACAGAAAAAGCATTAAATTACTTAGTGCATTTTTCCTTTGCAGGGAAGTTAAGGGTTTTGGTAACTTAAGTCAACTACATCTTTAAAAAAATCTCTGAAGGAACTAAGTTACATTGTGCCTCCATGATTCTCTACCCGGTGAAGACGTAAAGCTCAGATAGGTAAAACCAAAGTTGTGTGCACACCTGCTCTGTGCCAAAAGCCTCATCCAATGATGAACACCTGCAGGCTGGACATGGCAGGACAGTGAGCAGGGGCTGGCACCTCTGGGCAGCTCCACATCACCACCAGAGTCTGCACTAACTGGTGGCCTGGGAAACAACAGACACAACTGGTGATGGGTCCACCGCCCATGATGTCCCATCCTTATTCATTAACTACAGCTACACAGTCTGTATTTAATCACCTTTAACGAGCAGGAGGCTCAGTTAGATGAGTTAGGCTGCTGCACAATAACGCTCCATTTATGCAGGTTCTATTATTATAAATCAGAAAATTAAAAACGGAGATAGTACTTAGGATTCCTGATTAATGCTTTGTAACAAATAACAGCGGTTCCTGTTCAATCTCAATCCCCACAGAGCTCGTTACCAAAACCCTCCTCAGTGAGGCCCCCAATCCTGTGTAGGTCACTATTAATCCAGCAGAACACCAGTGGCCAGCCCCACTGACCCAAAAGGGATCTGCACCCAAACGGACGAGCAAGTTCAGTGACAGCCCATGTGAACACTACAGATGATGTGAACAGGAGCAACCAGTTCATCCTCTGCTGAGAAGTTGCCACTGTGGTCCATAACCAAACCTACAGAAGATGGGGCTTGCTTGCTCTCGGTGCTGCAACCCAGCAGCATCCAGAAAACTCAGGTTCAATCTCCTCCTCAGCCATAAAGCAAATAGGCAAAATACTGAAAAAAGGAGAAATGCCAGGGAAATCCTGTTTTGTTCCTTCACCTGCATCAAGGTGAATGGTTTTAAAAAATATATACTTTTCTGTATTTTACATTTAATGTCTTTAAGGTCTGCCTAAATTCAGATTTCTTCTGATCCAAGCTTTGCTGGTTGTTTGGTTTGATTTGCACGTGTCTGCCATGGCGCCACTACCATCCAGACTCTCACTACTCTAAGTTTAAGAAAATAAAGTACTTTTCTTTCCCAAAGTAGAAAAACAAAGAAACTTAATATTTACCATATGATGGTATCAAATGCAGGGAGAACAGAAAAAATAACAACCTATGCATTGACTCCCTTTCTGGGAAATTAGGCAAGGATCACGGGACATTTTAGCACAGAGAAAAACAAGTCTTTCCCCAAAAGGCAATAACTGGGATGTACACAGGGTCAGGGTTACACAACCCCAGCAAACTGTGATTGATTTTCCTTCCCAGCCAGGGAGGGCTGAGCACTCCAGTGGTCCCGGAATGCCTCCATCCCCATCAGTGCTGCTCACCTTCTCCAGCTAAAGCCTCAGGGAACAGCCAAAACGATGAATGGTGCTACTGTTTGGCTTTTAATTGGTGGCAAAAACCTTATTCCCGTTTTTTTTTTGGTTTTCAGTTACAAGCACCACGAGCAAGTAAGAAAAAGAAAAAAAAATCAACCTCATGACTTGACATTCTTTAAAACAGCTCTAGTTAAAAAGTAAGGCAGTGAAACCAGCGTGGCAATACAGAACATTCAAGCACTGGGCTCAATGAGCACTTTCCAATTCTGAACTGGACCTGGAGATCAGTCCTGAAAAAATATTATATCAGAAAGCCTTTAGGCAACTTGATTTTGCATTTTAAAACAAGCTTATTGCCCCTCGTTGTAAAGAAAGCACCCACATCTGAAAGAAGTTATTTTCCACCCACACAGGGATTCCACCTATAATAAAAGGTCACTTATTACCCCACTTTGTGAATACAAAAGAAACCTCCAGCTGAATGGGGTCTCCACCGAGGGGAACAGATGGGCCAAGCGTGTAACACAGCACTGCTGTATTGACTGGTGATGGAACCGAAATCACATCGCCATGGCAACCCCTTCGCTGCCTCCTCCCTCCAGACAACAAGAAATAGCTCACGAGAGGTATTTTAGGAAAACCATAAAAAGAAAAAAAACTGTGTTTCTTGCTTTCCAATTATTTAAAACGTACCTACAAAAGGTGCTTTCAGGAAATGGGTGGGATGGCATTTGCTTTCATGAAGCGAAAAATAATCTTTCCCTGTGCTGTGAAGACTTGCAGTGAATGCTGGGTCCTGATCAGCCCTCTAAAACGTTAACTCTAAACTTTATGGCCCTTCCACTAAAAATCCTTATGCTGACTTTCTGGTGTTTCTACTTTGGGGTTTTATTTTCCTTATTAGATGGAGAGCTGTCTGAAGCAAGGTCTAATGAAATCCAGCCTATTTCTTCCCTGCGAAAGATCCAGAAGTTACACCCACCTGCAACACTCACATTGGGTTTTTTATCACTATTGCATTTAATAAATACAAATGCTGAGGACTCCTTTTGCTTTGCAAAAATCCCTTTATAAGACTGCACCAAAAAACAAGACCAAACTCCCCAGTGTGAGGGAGGGAATGGAAAGCGGGTGGGTGCCAGTGAACTCCTGACTTCTTTCAAGCAGGATTTCCCCAAGCCTTCAAACAATAATAAACACTTCATTCTCAAAATACAGTTCTCTGAAGTACTTGTTTCCTTCCAATTGAAATTAATTGGAGTTTAATTTTCAGGAGAAGATTCTATCTCTAATTTCAGACTTGGTTACAGTGATATACGTCAGAGACATTAAAACTGAGAGAGATATCATTTACAAAAGGACAGATCTTGGAATGCAAACTGCTTATTAAATGGTTCTACTGAAACTCTTGCACAAAGCTTATGAAACTAATAAACATATTTGAATTTCATAGCATTACCTCAAAACACCAAGAACATAACACAGAGCAGTTCCAGCTGTTTCATGTATACTTGAATAATTTTTGGAAACTTTCATTTCTGACGCACCCCTGAAGGGCCCCACTTGGATTGTAAATGTTTTTGTTTTGGTTGGCAGAAGCCCCTGTACAATCTTTGATTTAATATCAGCTATAAAGCAATAATAAAAATAATAATCTCACTCACATGCCAAACCACCCATGCTGCTGTGGACCCCAGGGGAGGGACTGGCTGTGGGAATCCGGCTCATCAGTTTCCATTGTGTTTTCTTAACTCTGCAAATCTGGAGATGTTGTAACAGAGATTTCCTTGCCCCAATCTCTGGGAGGCTGAAATCAGTTGCTTTCCACAATCAAGTAATCCCAGCACTGGCACAGTAGGTTGTGTGCAGCTGCTGCAATTCAGTGTAAGACCAGCCAAACCGCATATGATTTCTGAATATTACAGATTTTTGGGTAATAGAAAGCTTCTCAAAGTTAGGTACAGCAAGCAATAGAAACATCATGAATACCTTGGCTGCTCACTTTTTTAACTGTTAAATTCTGAAACTCAGTGGGGTTTTTCCTCACATCTAGGAATTGGCACTATTTAAAACGCATGTGATTTTTGTTGGCTTTTGCTTGCTTCTTTTTTCTTAGGGCATCAAGGTTCTCCTTCAAAAAAGTCAGAAAGTGTCAGAAAATTTCCCCTCTCCTGCTTGCCACTGCACAGCTCACTCTCCCTCACCTTTCCAGTTTTATTTTACAACATACACTTCAGTTTAATGCTCTTCCGCTCCTTCCCACACAAAACCCACTGGATGATGCTCCTATCACTGAGAGCTCCTGTGCAGGGAGCTGCAGGTGACAGGACCTTTACGCTCTGGAAGCATGTGGCTCCATCCCCAAACTCCTGCACACTCGTCCCATCACTCTCTGGGCTGTGTTCGTCGTCCTCTGTACACCTCTCAGCACTGATAAACTGATAAACTCTTGGCGTTAAAAACTATCACTTCATATCTAGTTTGAATTTGTCAGCAAGGATTAAGACGAAAAATTATTCTCTAAGGGACTCTGGTAAAAACCACCCATTTTTAATCCACTTTATAGCGTTCATTTTGTGTCATTCTGGTATTACGTTGTGTGGTATCAATTCAAATGTCATAGAGAAAGCTAGACGGTAAAATCAACACCATCACCCTCATTAAAAATTATCCCACAAAAAGATCCTGCAGTTTGAGAATTTATATACTATAAATCTGTGCAGACAACTTAATTTTCTACAGTTTCAACCCACATTGTTATTTTTTAAAACATGGCAAGTAAACTATTAGTAGATGCAAAAAGAAGCTGTAAACAGCAGAAAGTAATTTACATCACACAAAAAAATTACTCAAAACCTTTTGAAGCTAAACCTGAGAGTTAAACTGGGCATCACTTAAACCAAGTGTCTTAAGTTGCAGCTACAGCATCATTTTAAGAATATCTACCTCCACAAGTAAGGCCCCTGATGCACCATTCATGCTCCTGCCACTAAACACAGGACAAAGATTTCCCATCTTCAAAAAATGTATTTTCACATCTTTATTCCTCAGATTCCACCTTGCTAACTGAAAATTTTAAAAAATAGTTTTGAGTTAATGGAGAAAGAGAAAGAAACAATAATATTCCCACAGCTGTGGTGACATAAAGATATTGGTACAGTAGGAAACTCATTTTGTCACTGTATTGCACTGTGTAAATAGGAAACATAATTAATAAGGACAGGCATGTTAATTTTGGTTCCTTTCAAAACCTGCAGGCAAGGGGAGGAAAAAGGGGAATGACAATATTTGGCAACGGCAAGAAAAACAGTTGCAAATGAGACTTTTTCAACTCTCTTAACCAGCTTTAGTAATAACTGAGAACAAAAATAAACTTATAAACACTTTCATACCCTTTGGAGTGCTCAATTTAAATAGCATATTTAATCTAAGTCATATGTACCATTATAACAATGCTCTTTTTGCCCTCAATATGAATTAAGAATATAAAATATGTATGTGAAATAGTAGCCCATGCTGGAATGTCTCCAGAATGAAGTTCTCAACAGGAGGTTTTTTTCCTTTTTTTGTTTTATTTTTTTTTCTGTTTTTTAATTTTTTACTTCAAGCCGCAATGACATTCAAAACTAGGTCAAGCTTACAACATCCAACAAAAGTAAAAGGATCTGCAGTTTCTTGGATTCATTTTTTTTAAAGTATCTTCCTTTAAAATTTTCCATTAAAAGGTTTTCCATTTCCTTTGTGAAAAGGACAAATACAGATTTCTCTACTTCCTTTGAAACAAGCATCCACAAAAATAAGGTAACTACTAAAACACAGCTTTCTTCCCATCCTTGGGAGGCATTACTGCTCTGAAATTACATCTACTATAAAATAAAGTCACTCAAACTACATGTAATCTAGAGAATAACCCACTGAGCAAAACAGAATTTCTAGGAAATTAAGAGCAACCAAATATACAATTTTTAGGAATAAATGCGTAAAAATACACATGACTCTGGTTTGCTCTACATACAATTAGAAGGGACATACACAGCAACCTGGCATTGTCAGCAGCTGCCTCTTCATGTGCATTTATCACTTTCTGCATTCTAACACATGCCAAAGTCAACTTTTATTATTTTTTTAAGAACAAAACATTTAGAAAATTAAGGGAAGGAGGCACTGCCTTCCCCTCAGAGGTCTGTCTCCCACGCGCTGGATGTGCTTCACCCTGCCCATTTCCCCATCTGAGAGGCAAATCCTCTGCCCCCGGACTGCAGCACAGACGATGGGACACATCTCCTGCCAGCAAGTCAGGGGACCTGTCAGTTCAGTTTCCAACAAACCCTCAGCAGCCACTCCTTCCTCCACCCCCACTCAAATACTGGGGAGTCAACACAGTGCTTCCCAATCACTCCAACCTTTATTAGAAGTCACATTTTCACCTTGCTGTGTAGTGCTCATCATCATCCTTGCAAAAACCTGCTTGCTGCTACTTATGACTCGCAGATTCCCTGCATTACAGCTTCCGGTGAAAAAGTGATTTAGCTAACTAAAAGCACATTTACTAAGACAAACTCTAAACAAGCGTAAATTTGAAATTTAAATTCCATCTCTCTGATAAAACGCTGCAGCCAGATCAAAGAAATCAAAGCAGCTGGGTTGCTGCAACGCATGAAAAACACCAACTCCAGCTGCTAGAGCTGCGGAAGTGAAGAGCTGGGATGCTTGGGAGAGGGACTGACAGCACCAAGGAGAACTGAAACCTGACAAAAAGGAGACCTGTAATCCCCCAAGAAGCCACCTTCAGCCTCTGACATGGATACCAGAAGGATCTCAATACACTGAGGGCACGGAGCTAAGGAAATACAGGATCAGGAGCCTGGGTAGAGGAAACTCAGTGATGAACTCAATTTTCAGTTAAGTTTATGATAAATGAACCAAAGAAGATCCCTTTGGTTGTGTTGGTAACAGGGCAAAGTAAATATTAACAGTGATTAATAAATAAATGCCAGTCTACTAAACTAATGGCCAATGCTGAATACCCAGGAGTGGCTCTGGATCCACACAGCACCAGTGACAACCAGTGGTACAGCAAAAACCTGGAAACAGCCAACAAAGGATTAAGAGAAAATCTCAATATAACATCTTGCAACAGTTTTGGCTGGAAAGGAGAACAAGATCATCTGGTCCAACCCAAACTCCTTCTCAAAAGAGGGCTCCAAAATGCAATTTGTACACTACTAATTTCTAATGATTTGGGAAATGTATGTACTGGTCCAGAAGTCCAGGGAATGCCGTGAAGCTCCAGTATCACCAGTGACAGAACAATGCTGCAACATAAGTAACTAGAAGACCAAATCCAAGTTGACGTCAAGATTTATTAACGGCTAGTGATCAAAACAGCCAAGAGATGTGAAGCCATTTACAATGACTAAATAAATAAGTGTGGATTCCTTGAGGCACTTGGGAAGTGCTGGTCTTAACAGGATGAAGAAGGTGCCAAACTCCTGGTACACCACCACGAGATCTAGTTGGATCAAGACAAAAACAGATTTGCAAATAGACCTAATAAATGAAATTACGAGTTGGACTAAAAAGAAATACTCGATTCCTCTACAGGGCTTGACATCTACACCCTCAAAAATAAGCCAAAAAAGCTAACCAAAGAAAATGCCTGTTGACTTAACAGTACTTGTCTTGAGCTGTGTACTCCTGGCATTAAAAGAGGTGGCACTGCACCATGAAGAGCCTGTATCAGTTTTTCTTTTCTCTAGGTGGTCTACCATGAGTTAAAATGAAAATCAAAATTCATGTTGAGGGACCAGGGGACCAGCACTGCTGAAGCTGCTGGGTGAGTGCGAAGGGTTAGCACGGGGCCAGGTGGGAAGGCAGTCAACTGGAGTTCCCAAATTCAAACAGTGATTTCCAAAGAGTGGGTCGACATCCAAGACAACCCTGGTTCAAAGGGTCCCATCAGACTGTTTCCACTGTGAGTGGGTGGGTATTCAGTGCCTCGGTGCCCTCCTGCAGCCTGATGGACCAGCAGGAGACTCCTGCCACCGCCAGCTGAAAAGCCTTTCATAATAGGACAACCTTCTGTCAGAATCCTTTTGGGACAATGACACATAATCACCTAAATTATGAATAAGAGAGGCAATGCCTTCTTTCTGGAAAAGCACCAAAACTGAGGGGAAAAGTCTCATGAAAATATTTCTAATAGATCTCTGAAAAATTGTCTACAGCTTATCAGTGAACACATCTTGGCATGAAGAATGTACAACTCCTAGAGTATTTGATATCTTGATATAATTTACATAGATCTAAATGTGATGCAAATGTAGATAATATGAATTTACAGAAAACCAAACTTTTATTAGAAGGGTACAGAACCAAATTAAAAGGGAACAACGGTTATAATGTATAGTTGCTCTTCCCATGCCCCTTGTCGGGGTTTTCCTGATTCGTGGTAAAAGTATAAAGCAACACACATACTTTATTCACCAAAATATATTGCTGATAAATCTGCAGTGACTTTCCATGGCAGTTCCACAACTCCTGAAATCACTAGGAGTTTTAACTAATATTTCCTCTCACTGCAACCTGGTTTGCTTAAAAAAATTACATTACAGTTACACAATGCTTCTTTAAGCCATGAAACCCAGGCAAAAATCTGTTTATTGGTATCCAAATCCCCATATAAAATGAAAATGTTCAGTATTTCCTTGCAACTGGCCCCACAATTTACAAGCCCACACCACTACATAAATATATGACAAGATATTTACTGCAACTCATCCAAAGTTTCCTACTGTTGATTCCGTATCTGCGTCCCATAGTCCTGCTGAACATTTACATAAGACGATTGCTTTTAATCTCTCTGTATTTGCTTTAGATGTGCCCTGACAACCACTTAGAAAAGTGGTATTTTCCTGACAAAATGAATCATTTGTCTTCTACCATTAAGTTGCAGATCTTTGTTACCAAAATAGAAAGGCTAGAACATGCCCTAGGAAGTCTCTTTCTCTGCTTTGAAATTATAGGGAGCAGATACACTCGATTTTAAAATCTTGTGATAAAAAAAAATTAAAATTAAAAAAAAGTGGCACAATTTCCTGAAGCATGAGCTCATAATGGGAACAACATACTGTGACAAGTGGATTGCAAGAGGAAAAATACAGCGTGGAATTGCACAGTTCCTTTCTAAGTGAAAGTATTGACACCATGTTCTGCTGAGAAAACCTTTTGTGCCTCTGATTTAATGATAAATTTCATGTGACTTTTCTTGGTTGGAGGAATGGAACAGAAACAAAACCAAAACACTGTCCTGATGTGTTAGCATAAAACATCTCCTTTAAGAAATAAACTTCATGTCTTTGATTGTTACATAAAGTTCTATTTTTGGCCTGAACAAGAGGGAGAAAAAGAACAAGAAAATAACCACAATTATTCTCAAACCAAGAATCCATTAGAGGTCTAACAACATGAAGGAGAAATCCTTTTTAAGGAAGAATAGACTTCGATTTCCAGCCCTATGTTCCAGTTTCCACCACCTCTGCTTGGCAAACTGGTCAGCGCTAAACTCCCCCGCATCCTATGAATCCACAACAGTCTCACCCTCCTCAAACTTGTGTCCTTCACAGTATTAACCACTTCTGATTTTTCCAGCTTTGACCTTCCCAAGGCTGTCACTTCCTATCGTTATTTTCTGACATCCCTCCCTTCCCAGAAATGAGTCCTTCTCCTCCAACATCCACCCAAGTTCAGACGCTGCAGTCCTGCTCTTTCCTCTGCCCGTCCTGTTCCTTGATCTGAGCAAACTCCATCACTCCTATGCTGACAGCTCACATTCTGTGCTGCACCAAGACTAAACTATTATTAAATTTTGCCAAGGTGCAGAACATGCATTCAGTAAGACCAAAGGAGAAGCATCACTTTGCTCTCTGTCCTCCCCGGAGACCTCAGCTGTCTCCAGTTTTTCCTCTCAGCAGATAATGCCACCAGGCCGCTGCTTCACGGCGGAGCAACATCAGAAATTTATCCTCATTCTTGCTGAGCGTTTTTGGACAGATCTAAGTTGCGCTGTTTCTACTCTGCAATTCAAAAAACTGATGAGGAACACCATCTTCTTATGACATTGAAGTCATTTTCTGTACATTTTCCCAACATCCTTTTGACAACCACATCCCTCAACAAGCCTTTGTCAAATACTGTTACTTGGCTGTTTTCTTCCCTTATTCTTTTCATCATCTCTCTCTTTAAGCCCCTGCATTTAACTGGTTTTGGCAACTCAGGCACAACCCAAGGGGGTTTCTTCCCCATTTGCATGCAAAAGATGTAATTACAGTCGCTTACCTACATTTTCTGTCCACTAAGGCTACACACCACCATTTCCCAGCTCACTGCATTCGCCTTCAAAATTTTTGGCATTTGTAGACAGCATTATTCCTATGTACATCATCTCTTTTCCTCTTGACAAAGTATCTCCCACCAATGCATCTTTGTTATAATACCACAAATCATAATTATTAGTCAACAGCATAAATGTCCACCAGGTGACAAATGCAACTCTGGGGTTTTTCCTTTGCTGAAAAGCCATTTGGTTTAGAGCGGTTTCCACTCCAGGCTATTTCATCTGCAAGTTGAAATACAGAGCGACCTCTCCATATGGCACTTTCAACATATGGAAAAAAGATACAGATGCACAAATGTTTTGTCTAAAGCACAGAGAAATTGCAAAGCATCCTTCAGTCCCGATTTATCGTCTTTGTACTGATACCATAATTTAGAAAAATTAAAATGTTCCCAAGTTTATGTTTTATTATAACTAACATTTCTAAAGCACTTTTTCAGATGCTCTTTTTGAAAGAATGGACAATATAGGTCTTCAATAGTAAGCAAAAGGTCTTTTATGAAGAAAAATACCAGTAACTGATGTCTATCAGAGAATCAAATGTGCCCCTGTGTGGGCTGTACACTTGTTCTCAGAACAGACCTGCTGATGACTGAGCTACTGCTTTCAGAGAAATTAATTTTTTCTTCAGAAAATTGGGTTGGTTTTTTCAGCAATAATCCCAAAATATTTCAAATCATCTGAATGAAATCTCAAGTTTTTTAACCAAAATAACAGGGGCATGACCACAGGAAGAATCATCTTTTTATTTTCACGAAAAGAACAAAGGTTCAATACCAGAAAGTGCAACCCATATGGAGAAATGGCAGGATGAAGTTTACTAATATGTCCTAAAATCTGAAACATAGAATTGATCTAAAAGAAAAACCCAACCCCTCAGATGCTTCTACCTGACCCCCTGAATTCAAGAGCTTAAATCACGAGGTGTACGCAGCCAGCTACTCTGCAATTTTACCACAAGCACTTTTACAGACCTAAAAGCATGAATTTCCTGTTTTTATGGAGGCATACAGACAAGATGATCTTCCCAAGGTGTTGCACTCCCACTCTGCATCAGGGAACGCCCATCCCATACACTGCCTTTCCTCTGCAAGAGCAACATCCACCCCCTCAACCAACCCCTCTCCAGCAAGGGATGCAGGTCAGTGGTCTCAAACACCCAGCCCTGAAAGGTCTCAACTGGATGAAGTGACTCTTTATGGGCCTCTGCTGCAGCAACCAGGACACGCTGCTCCCACCAAATGAATTTCCAAAGTGGCCAAGTTGAGTCTGTCACAGGGACATAAAAAGCTCCTGTTCAGGCATTTCCTTTTCAACAAGATAAAAGCTTTTCTTGCAGGACCTGGTGACAACATAAGCAGGTGATGTTGGACATGTGTAATCCAAGCACAGAGGCTGTTGGGAGTATTAATCCAAGGGGCTCCGTGTGCTCAAGAGCAGATGGTGCACTAGAACTTGGAAAGAACCATCAGGGCTTTAGGAGCATCCAAAAACATGGCACCAGCCCCTGATCAGGATGCAGCACAGCTCTTTCATAGCAACCTGGCTTCATCAGGAAAAGAAAAGCAAATAAAATTAAACTTTGCAGAAAGCAGGCTCTGCAGAAAGTCCTTCCATCTTCTATGACAGCAATGTCACTACATTAGTTTGGAGAAGTTTCTCTGCAGCAGCATCTTCACACTGTAGCTTGCTGCATGTGCTATCTCCTTCTCCTTATCTCCAGATGTTAACATTGAGTCAGTCTCTCAGCAGAAATGCACAGATTGCTGTCCTGGGACCACGTGCATCACATCCCATACAACCCTCACTGATGCTCTGTGACCACCAGCCAGAGGAGACAAAGCACTGCAGGGTAACAGAAACTGGAGGTGCGTGTGGGACACAAGAAATGCTCCTTAGTAATACACTCAGCATATTTGACAGAAGAAAATGACGGCCCATTATGACCCCTGGTCAGGGTACTTTGCTGTTTGTTTCCCCACAATAGTTTTCAAAGGGTTGATCCATCCTTTCCCCAGCTACTCTCACAAATACATCCTGTCCCATACTAAATTCAGTGTACTTAAGATGTGCTGCACTTCATCCACTAGAGCATCCAATAGAGCATCCATCTGCTCTATTCCCACTTTGATCCAGCTCCCACCTGGCTGGCACGGCCTAAAATCTTACGGCAGAAGATGGGCATGGCAACCTGGGGCTCAGCTGGGAGCTCTCCACTGAGAGCCTGCCAACATTTCCTTGAATCCACTCTTCCCACTATGCTCTCCCATACCCACAGCAATTGTGAAATCACTATTAATTATGCTCTTTTGCCTGACTCACTTATCTCAGAACTGCAGTATCTGGGATGGGATAAAAACAGAAAAAAAAGAGGAGGGAAGCTGCTCATTTTGCTTCCTGGACAACTCCTTTTAGAAAAGCCAACTCTGTTTTGATTTTCTCCACTATTTTTTCCTCTTTCTTTCCTTTCTTCTTCAACTTCTCTTCTGTATCTTCCTTTTGTTTCTCTCTGCAAGAAGAGGAATCGGGTTAGGAAAAAGGAACGATGGAGAACGCTGATCTAAATTGCTTCACATCTTCAAAAATGTGGAGAGAAAATGATGGGGCGTGGGAAGGGAATGAAGCCCTGTGGGTTTTCTTTTCCAGATGACTTTCTTTCCTTCTGGCTCATGACTGAAGGAGATATGAGAGAATAAGAACTGCTGGAGATTTTGGCAAATATTGAAAAAGGAGAACATGCAACTACAATTATTTGGAGAATAAGAAGCAAATGCTAAAGAAAAATAAATCCCACAGACTGTGGTTTCTTTCCAGAGGGAGAAGGCTTTGTTCAGTCTGAATTAAATGTGTTTATTTTTCACATTACTTCAAGCATGGATTTCATATAAAATTCACAAATACCTATGTCAAATACAGTGAGGAACACCAGCTTAGAGGCATCAGAAGGCTTTTTTTTTATTGTAAGAGAGAAGACACACGGTTCTGTTTCCTGAAGGATGACAAGGAACCAGAAAGGAATAAAACCACAACCTTAATATTGTAACTCACAGTGTTAACATGTTCTTGCCTACACATTCAGAGGCACCACCATGCACTTTTTGTTTACACTGATTTCTGCAAGGGAAATAGATTAAAACTGATCCCAGCGTTGTGCACTGCTGTCTGGAACAAGGTTAATTTCTGTTTCGGAAGAAAGGACCCCATGATAAAAACAGAGTACACGAACACGCCTGGGTTTGTTCCCACAGAACGGGAGCTGTTTTCCGGGTACCGGAGCAGAAGGCACCGTGCTGCAGCTGCCCACAGGGATCCACGTTTCCCTCTAAAATGGCTCACACGTCCTTCCTCATCACCCCTGCACAAACCAACACGGCCGAGGGAACTCCAAACCCTCCAACAATGAACGCAAGCACAGAGAGCGAGTATTTATTTAAACATAAGCTGTTCCTGAGACAGCCTTTCATGATTTTGTTTTCTTGCTTGTGACCTTTGGGAAGGAAGGACGCATTCAAAACCTCGGTCACTGTTTGTTTGCAGAGGTGATACCATCCATGCAATAAACCTAGTACATGCACCTGATTATTTGCCTTCACCAATCAAATGCATCAGAGACAACAATTTGTTTGTTTTTAACTAATTTAAAATGGACCTATCTTTCACCAGGAGTTTTCCATAGGAACAGGGTTTGCACTTTGTGGCATTTTCAGAAAGACCTAAGAAATAATATAAAATAACAACTATTTCTGCCTCCTGCCAGGCTTGTTGGAGTATTTTAAAACAGCTTTACTAAAATAAACCAACTTTTTTTCCTGAACAGATTTGCCACCAGGGAACCAAATCCTATCCTTATAAGGCTACAACAAAACAAAAGTCCCGAAAAAAGTACCAAATCTAGTCCATTTTTTAACCCAGGAAACGTGACTATTAAGATACAACTAAGTTTAAAAGCAGTTTCTTCAGGATTAGCAATAGTCAGATGCTTAAGAAAATAAATCTTCCCAATGATCACCTTCTGGTCCTTGACTCCAAATCATTCCTCTCCATCTACTGAGATCTTAACCTATCAGAGCTACAGAGCTAAAGCAAAGATTTTAAATCTACAGCCAGTATTCAGGCTTCACCCCCTGAAATATTTTATACACACAGACATGGTTACTTTTACCATTAAAGAATTCTAACTGTTATGGCAAGGCAGAAATTGTTTAAACAGCTTTGCCTACAAGAACTGATCCTGCATCTGTATTAAAAACCCCAATATACACAAAAAGAAAGGAAAACCTCTTAGCATTAAACACTGAAGGAACATCCAACAATGGGCTCTAAAAGAGTTTACAAGAATCCAAAATAATGCCTGTGCTAAGCTAACACGGAAATCAAACTATTTGGGAAGAAAAAAATCAATGTTAAGATTAATGTTTAGGTTCTCTTCAAGGCAGGACAAAATGCAGGAGAAAAAGGCTGAAAAGCCAAGTGTTTTCTTTTCCATTTTACCAAATTTCTGCTGTGGACCTTATTCTATTTAAGAAGTTGTGTGAGAAGCAAATTCCTCCAAAGCTGAGCTGAAGCTCACCCAAGGTTAACTGAACACCAAACACAGACCACTTCCTTTGGGTGCTTTGTATAAAAACAAAATACTACCAAAAGACACAGCAACAAATGATGCTGCTACAGCGGCTTGGACGAGCAGTTACATTTCTGATATCTGCAGCGTTCAAAGTCTGTGTGAGTAAACTTTAAAAGCATCTTGAGAGAAAAAGTTATTTTCATCCTCTTTTTCATTACCCGACACTAGGAGTCGAGTCTAAAAGATGTAACTGTAGCAGATACAAAAGCAGCGGCACACCAGTGAGCACTTCATTAATTAAAAGCCAGAAAAGGAAGTTTGCTAAACGAAGCAAATGTTCTTATCACTCCTATCTATATTCATTAAAACTGACAGGAAACCAAATATCACCATCTGTCTACTTGCAATAAAGACACTAAAAACAGCTCCGGGGTAGAAGAATAATATAAAGTATAAAACTGCAGTTTTTCAAGTTTCAGTTTTAAATGGACAAGAGAAAAACTGATGTCAGACAAGGGAGAATGAAGGATGACAAGGAGCTGGTACATGAGACTGAAAAAAGAAATTACATGCTTTAGAATATAAATCAAAGCCCCTTTGAAATCTCAGAAAACAAACAACAAACCCAAGTTTGCACCATGTTTTTCATTCAGATCAACAGGTCTGGAAAAAGCCAAGTGTTGCAAAGGCAGCTCATTTGCCTATTTAGAAATAACTGCTACCAAAAACATTCAGAAAATTGTATTATGCAACATAAACTGTGAATTTTTAATGGTCAAGCTAGTCTCAGGAAACACTTGTGCTTTATTATGTCCTGATGTACTCTCTTCAGATTTACAAGAGATCATTTTTTAAATTATTCCTATATTTGGATTTTGCTTACAAATCAGCAACTTGGTATAAAATTCAGTAAGATTTGATGAAAGGAAAAGGATGGCAGAGGTACTAACTTAGCTATGAAAAAAATACCAGGGCTCCCACCAGCAGTTGCGGAGGTCAACCGAAGGTCACTGATTTAAGGTACTGTCCAGCATTTGTACAACTCCTACCTTCTGGTAATCACCCCTTTTTTTTTTGCAGTGCAGGAGAGAGGAAAGAAAAAACAAATAGATGGTAATAAGATATTTAACGACAGAAATGAAAACAAACTACTGCTCACACTCTCAAGAGCACAGCTCCCTGTCGTTAATTCTGCACCATTCCCCAGCTGCATTTTGCATAGCAATGAAAAGCTTCCCGTTCCTCTCAGTGCTGCATAAAACACTAGCTCCGTAGTCACCGCTTTTAAGACTAAATAAGGTTAAAGTAATTTAAGGCTGAGATTAACAGAAAAAAGAAAATTCATTGTTAGAAGTCTCCCAGCCCCCCACGGTGCCGAGGATACCGGAGCACATATGGTATGGAACAGATCCTGGGATAGCCACAGGAAGCACAAATGGGGTTAGGAGAGGAGGAGCAAGGGAGTTCACGACTAAATCGAAGCCTTATTGATTTTTATTATTATGCTCCTCTAGAATGGTACTTTCTTTCTTTTTTTTGTAGTTTAATTTTCTGTCCTAAGAACAATAATTCATACCATGAAAAAGGCTCTCATTAATATTCTATGAGAATGCTTTTTTAGCCTCAATACAATTACAGCACAGCAATTATTATTCTTCTGTTAATACTTTAACAATACTAACAGACCTATTAACAGCTCAGCACAAGTATGAGGCATTTGTGAAACAGAAGTGTAGGTCTATTTCTGTTTACTAAAGAAACCACAACAAAATTACAGACGTTAAATAAAATCTGAGTGTAAAAAAGTTACTGTAACTGATGTACCATCAGATTCCTGCTTGATTCTGAGGAATCTCCTTTTAAAAGTCAAGTCCATCTATAAGGATATAGGAGAAGTGAAGGTTGACATTCAAGAGTAAATTCTCTTTAAGGTTAAATATATAACAGAGACACACTCATTTGTGCATGCCAGTGAAATCACTGGGATGCTTAGAAAGGATTTGGAAGAGCAGGTAGACAAACGTGGAGATATGTAGCAGAAGAGAAAATACAAAACCATCCATAAAATACTCCTGTGTGTGCTGTAAAAATGCATCCAGGCTGAGGCTGGAGATGTTTGCTTATTCTAAGGTGGTTACACAGCATCTAAAACACAAAAGAAACATTGCTGCGATGGGAGGAAAAAGTCAGTGTTGACATGTTACCTTTATAAACCTTTTAATAAAAAGCTGAATAGTAAGGGCAACAAGCATAACCCAGATTATTCGATTGTGGAAAATTTTATTTTATGTAGGCCTTGTTAGAGCTCCTGTTTTCCTACTGAGAGTAGCAACTGTGGAAGTTGCATTTAATTTTATTTGCTAATAGGAGGCATACAAAGACTCAGGTTCTTCAGGAGCATGGATAATCAGTGCCAAAGGTGAAATTCACTGGCAAAAAGAGAGAACACAATTCACTCCTGTATTCCTCCTGTCCACAGCTGCCACAGTAACAGGGTATAAATCAAAGCCTCTCCCATAACACGTACTGGAGAAAACCAGCCCCAGACTCCAGGCTCCTTGGATTTGAGAATGGCAGGCTGGGAAAAGCCTTCTAGGGAACTTAGAAAGGATGAATTTCTCATAATCCTCTTAAAAAGGTAAATGAAGCTCAATCCTGAAATGCACAGTGTTTTCGTCCCTCCCGTTCCCATACTGGTGAAGCTGCTTCTGCACTGCTTTCCTTTAATTATAGGAAACTTTGTTCTAATGTCATACACAAACAATACTACTATTATTACTAATTTATGTTTATTACATACGTATATATGAAAATATCAACTTATTAAAGACCAGTATGAATTTTTTTTATCTTGTACCTACCTTGTCTATGAGCTGATAAATCTCCTTTGCCTGGTCTTTACCCACAAATGAAGCTGTCCTTTCTGTAAGGTATCACAAAGCAGCCACTTTTCCTGGTTGTACCAAACCCCGGTGTTGCTCATAGAATTATGTAAACTGTTTCAATTCAAGATGATTCTTGCCCTTTTGTACTCAAATGCATCCTCTTCTCTTCATCCTGATACACACAATAAACCCCGGCTTTCTCAGGTTTGATTCTAGCTTGCAGTATGACTTATTTTTGGTGAGCAGTTCACTGTAACACCTCCTTATCCACTGCAACACCTCCTGGATATCATTCTTGAATTCGCTTTAGACAGTCAATAACAGTTTTCCATACACCTTTGTAAAAGCTCCCTAAAAATCTACTTTAAGAAGTGAATGCTGCAGTGACAATATCCCAGTCACAACGCCTTCGTGTCTGTTATTTAAAGTACAGCACCATCACCTCTGCACACCAGTGATGTAAGTAAGGCTTGTCATGCTTTTGCTCTAGAGCATTAAAAAACCTGACCCAAAACCAAGTCCATCCTAAGCGTACCTTTTAATCCACACAACAACAAAATAATTTATTACTACTTACATTGCTTTAATAGTATTTTTGAGTTGCTATTTAGATGGTCTTAGTAGTAATGACTGCAGCAAGCTGGAACAGGTTCGCCACAAAACAGAATCCAGGGTAGCACTAAAAATAAAACCTGGGTGTCTTGAAGCCTGGGAAAAATACAGCAATGCTCCAAGGGTGTCAGTACAAACCTGCAAAACAAATTTTCTACACAGACAACACTTCTTATTCACCAATTTGAATGGACAGATATTTACAGACAGAATAATTCAGTTTCTACAGGTTTCTTAGACATTCCCATCACTCACATTCCCCTTTCCCACGGGTTTCTTCTCCAACACTTAATTCATCTGCCCTCTACCATCTTTCTCGCCTTGAACCAGGCTCAGGCCAACAGCTTCTCCAAGTTCTGGTTCTGCCCTTTCCTTCCCTGTTCCCAAATGATGTGATGCAGGTGCTGGCTAAACCCGCCAGGGCAAGGTGAGCTCCAGTGCAGGAGGGTATCACCTCTTGGGTAACAGGCAAACCTTTTCCTGCCATTTCCTTACACTGTGCAGCAATTACAGCCCCTTTTTTTCCTTTTTCCCAGCCCATTATTTCTCTCTCTTTTACATACTATCCATTACTTTTCACAGGTTTTTTCCCATTTTATCGTCCTATCACTACCACAGTCCTTAAGAGAAAGCAGAGGCTGGTAAGTGTCTCACACCTGTCATTTCAGTATTAGCATCAGGAAGTAGATACTGAACATTCTGATACCACCATAAAACCGGTAAACTAAGAAATCTCACCTTCGATTCTATCACTTTATCACTGTTCTTGTATGCTTCCCCAGATACCTGATGATCACCATCAGAGCCAGGGTATTGAATTAGACATACTTGTTCTGAATCAGAACAGCTGTTCTTACAGATTTATTGCTAAAACAATATGGGTTCTGCCAGATCTAAGAAAATCAGCAAGAAATCAGCAAGAAATAAAGTTACAGACTCTTGTATTTTACTACAAGTAGCTTTGGTATTTGGAAATCCCGTATTTCTTTGTCTGTGTTTGTTAGACTGCTATGCAAAGAGGGTTAATTCTAGTGAAGATCAACACATATGTAAAGTATCCAGATATTTTCTTGGATTGTGCTAGGAAACATTAAGCATATGAAATTCAGCACAAAATATTTTTCAACTTCTGAGAAGTATGGGTGAAAATACTTTGAACATGATTAAGATCATCCTTATTAACATAAGAATGTAAAACAATTTGTTGGAAAACACTCACCATTTAAGGTATTCCATATTGTTTTCCAATGTTATTTTCCCAGAGACACCAAGAATGGTTTGGTTTTGTGGTTTGGGTGGGTGGGGAGAAGGTTGTTGATGTTTTGGGAAAAGCTACCAAAGCTTGCTTGGTTTGCTTGCTCCTGATCCTCAGCTACAGCGGTAAGTGGCTGCTGGCAGACCTAATTTCAAGAGCCTACTGCAGGACAAACTGTCATTATTTGATCCATTAAATCTAGAATTTCAAAAACTTTTTTAAAGAATTTTAAAAAACAAACTTCCAACCACATACCCACCCTTGGGTTTCAGATCCAAGTAAAATTCCACTCCCCACCAGTGTTATCTTGCCAAATTCAGAGCAGGAGGAAAACATCCAGAGGACTCCACCACAGGCAGGACATGGTAGCAGTCCCAGGAGCCTGCTCCGCAGTTGGTTTTTATTAAGGAATGCACAAGCTTCTGTGCTCCAGTCAGAAATATTTGGGGGCTCCAGCACATGAACAGTAACTCAATAACCACACTTCCTTCTCTGTATCATAAAATAAACACAGTCCCTGAGATAGACTCTATGGATTTATGTCCTTTCAAAAGAATTTAGTAATTGGAGGGAGAAAAAAATAAAACCACGAGTAAAGTGCACGGTCCAAAATGTGCAGTAAATAGTTTGGAAAGCAATGTTCTCAGCTGGGAGTATTGCAACAGATGTTTATCATGAGCTACTGCAACAGTTAATCTAACTCCGAGCCAGATTAACTCTTTGCCATTGGAAAAAAGCCTTTTTTTCCATTGTCAGCCTAGAGAAAACAAGGGGATGTGCCAGAACTGATAACAAGCAGTTAACTGAATGACGGGGGAGGAAAAAAAAACGCCATAAAGCCCAACCAAATAAACTGATATCTTGCCTAAAAGACTTAGATGAACAGGTGTATGTGTGGGTGGGAGTGGAAGGAAAAAAAAATAAAGAAAAACATTTAAACAAAGCCTCCACTGACATTCTGGTCACTGAAGTGGGTACACACAAAATGAGCTAAATATTTCTGAACAATTCACCAAATAATGGATTTCTTCTTTTTTTTTTTTGGAGAGCATAGGAAATAGGACTATTGAACTTGGGTTTCAAAATGTGGTACCAGTATACCACAGTAACAACTCAGAGATTATTCTATTTCAAGATATTCTGAGGAAGAATGAAAACAGGAAGGTACAAAACTACGTATGCAATCTGGTATTTACTTCTTAAAGATACAAATGCAAATCACAATTTAAAGCATCATTATTTAAAGCTGAAATTACCATTTCTCAATGAATGCGGATCAGAATCCTGTTTGCAACATCTCCTAAAGGCAAGTGAAGGGTTAATAAATCAGTGCCCAGAGCCATTCCTCTGCTCTTAATTTTACAGGCATTTAATTCTGGAAAATCCTTGAGCATATATGAGTCCTGTGAAAAGAGTGAGCAGTCCATCCCCTTCCACCATCCAAAGAGATCAAAGAGAGGTAAGTGCACCATGTTCTCAGTGCACTCACCTGAGCATCACCTATGGCTCCCCCATCCCTGGGACCACACTGCACCAGGATCCGTGTAAAACTGCTGGGAGGCAGAGGTGGTTTGAGGATTCACAGCCTTGCACAGCTTCCAAGGCCACACACAACTTTCATGTGAAGCCCTCACCTTCCCCTTCGCATTCCCAGCTGCAGTAACACAAGAATAAGCGGCACAGATTCTGGAAACTTTTGTCTAAACTTCCCTCCTTACTGAAGAAAATCTTCACTTGTTCGTTGTTTGGGTTTTTTTAAATGAAGAAAAAAACAAATGCCAACCTGTCAAGTGTAAAGACAACCTGAAGATACTTTATTTCTCCAATTGCTTAGCAGAACAATAAATGAATAAAAAACTCTTGGAAAATAAATTACTCAAAAGCTCTAGGAAGTCATTTCCACTCCCCAGTATTTCTGCTGCTAATGCAGAATGAGTTTTTTTCTTGATACTACTCTTAATCAACAAAAGCAGCAGCAAGCATTAACAGTCCTTCTATATTTGATGTAGAGATTGATGTTATTTATTCAAGAAAATCTTCTTAAATATTCCTTCAATGCCAAAAAGACCACTGACCACAGAGCCACATGCCAGCAGTACCTCCACTCAGCCCTTGGCCCTTCCAGGCCATTGCAACAGTCACCCGTTACTCTGCTGACTAAAATACAATCGCTTGCAGCTTGTTTTGGCTTGGGTTTTTTCCCCCATATATCAAAAGTCGTAAGTGTCAAAAGAAAGGTTTTGTTTTCTAAATTTTTAGTATTCCAGAGAAATATACTGACAATGCATTCCACAAGTCTTGCCAAGAATGTCTTTTGTGTTCACAGCTTCAGTGTTGATGATAAATTTTGAACGCTAACAGTACAAAGTATGATTTAAATCAGAGCCTAAATCATAAATGTAAAAGTAATTTAAGCTAGTGAACTGGAAACCTTAATTTAAATAATCTCATTTTGCCAATATAGTTTTCCTAAAGACCTATTTGCTTTCAATGGTTGTTACTTCTCACTGAGAAGGTAAATAAACTACATGAATCTATTTAAATGATTACGAAGCCTAATATATTCTACATCTTTTATTTTTACATTTTATTAAGTAGACAGTTTACTAGACAATTTTATTTTATTAAGTAGACAATTATTTTTTTAACTATGACTCCTAAGTGCTTCAAAAATATTTAGTAAGTCCTAAAGCACCTTTTATAATGACAATTACCCCATTTTATTGAAGGATAACCCAAAGAAGAGACAATTAACTAGTCTAGGCTCTTTCCTTCACTAGATTAAACTAGCTCTAAGTTAACATGATTGATCTTCACTATAACAACAACCTGTTGCCCATAATTTTTCACTCTGACCTAGCAATTGCAATTATTTGCAAATATCAGTAAGGGATCAATTAGAAGCAAAGCCTCAGGCAGCAGCAGCAGAAGGCTGGACTAAATATCTGTACAAGAACAAGGAGGTTTTGCTGGATGGTTTCACCAAGATGACACTTAGTACTATTTTTACTTCATCTTCTGAAACGTGGATGTGAAGGTAGCACACAGCACAGTCTGCTGCTGCCTTCACAACACCACAGCTTGCTTGGTGAACGACCTCAATTATTTTGCCCTGAATGACGGCAAAAATAGCAGTGAGCACTTAGATCGCTCACACAGCCCCAAAGAACCAATACACTAGACTTTCCAAGTTGTACAACCTCTATTTTGAGTAGTTATTTCTTAATATCGTGCCTCAAAATCTGCAGGACGTTGTGCCTACAGCACTTGCTGTGAATGCTTCAGAACTGTTTCCATGTACTGAATATTGCCCATCCCGACATGCCAGGCTGAGACCTTACACCTGCACAGTTCCTTCCCTGAGGGACAGCACCAGACCTAAAACGTTTATTTGTCAAGATAGGCAATGTATGAAAAGTGGGAGAAGTGGTACAGAATTATTTTTAACGTTTTTCCACAGTCTCTCATCGCTGTGCCCATTTTTCATTGGCATGAAAAGCCACCTGTGCCCCGAGTTGGCCCATGATGGGAAACTGCATCTTTCCTAAAGCACTTCTTGATCTCTCCTCCCAAGCCAGCCCTTACCGAGGAGGAGCATCCATGTCTCTCAGGCTACTTTATCCTCCTGTGAACTTTCCTTTCCTGAGATACAGAAATTTTAGCAGTTAGACATTAATGGCCATCTCTGAGCTTAGTCAGGAGGGGCGAGAGGCACCCTCCTCCACATGGTGGAGGAAAATAAAGCAGTAAAAGACACAGTGGTCCATGATCAGACAAACTTGATAGAAGCAACCATATAAAATGCTAGCTCTTCCCCTCTACCTGAAGACCCTCTGGTAAGGGGTGACCACTACGAGGATGTAGAGTAGGAGGGTCTCAAGGAGACAACCCATTGCTTTGATGCTGCAAGGTCCAGCTGGATTCCCCCATCTCACTGCAAGTCCTCATCTGCAGCTTCAGGAAAAAAAGTGCTGTTCCCTCCAAAGTCAACTGTAATGATATGTGCCAGATCCTAAACCCCACCCCACCAGCGTGCCACACATGCCACCTTTTTTCCCTACACAGGAGCACAGGAATTAGAGGGATGAGCAGAAGCTGCAGCGAGCAGAACGGGACGAGGCAGCTGCAGGTCAGGGACCTCACTGTGCCTAAGGAAGTCACCCTGCTGAAGTGAAACCGAAAGCTCCACACTCACAACCACCTGCATTTCCTGCCCAAGTTTCCCAACAAGGTGCACCAAGTGCACCTCTACACTGCCACGGTTTCCTGTCCATCGCTCCACGCTCCAGTCCTGCCACGAGGCTTCGGGCAGGACGATGCTGCTTTGGGAAGCGAGGAGGCTCCAGTGGGAACGCCGGGCCCAGAAGGCAGATGTTGTGTAAATTCATATTTCATAAAAACAGTTAATTGTGACAAGAGAGCTGTAAACATCCTTGTACTGCTTAAATTATTTCTCCACTTAGAGCAACTCTACTACCAGGAAATGTTACACATTGCACTTTATACCCAACTGGCAGTGCTCAGTGATAACATTACAGCTCTGTTAAATAACAGATATAAAAATCACAGATCTTTAAAAACTAGAAATTAATTTTTCTGCCATCATTCAACATAACCATTTGAAAACAAACATGCCATGCAATTGTCATTAAAAGTTTTCCAATCTAACGCTGCATGTGTTTTAAGTATGAAAATTATACTTTTGAAATAAACATTGCTGCGATCAGGGAAAAGTGCTACCATAAGTCACATTGCCATTAGACAGAAACTACCACCATGAAGACTCAGTAATCTCTCACATTTCACCAAGAAAATATTCTCTCTCCATCCCATAAGGTCACAATAAAAGAAAAAAGGAAACAAAAACCAGCTACAAAACAGCTAGACAATACCTGCTAAAACTTTGATTACTTAATTCAGACTCACAGGTAGGTAAAATAAGAAATTCAGAGACTGTTTTGTAATGAGTGTATGGTTTATGCCTATTACTGATGCTGAACCTTCAGTAATCTTTGTTTAGCAAATTTATTTTATCTGTATGAATCTTCCTGTGCATACTGGAGTCTAATTATTATCCAACTCATACCATTAGGAAAAAACATAAACCTTCCAAAAAAAAGTCTAACAGAGTTTCACATTTTCTAGCTCAACCTTTTTTTAATGTTCAATAATTCAGAAAAATATTTATGAAGAGTTTATCATCTATTTATACTTGGAAAAGATTTTTTTTCTAGTAACAGGCATCTCCTTTAGATATTAAGTCTACCCTTAGCAGCATTTACCAATTTAAGCACAAGAGTAAGAAACAACAAAGTTTTCTCCAGCTCTGTGAGGTCACAGAAGCAATCCAGTACTGTGCCAAAGGGAAAGCAAAGCTTTCATCTCCTCTCTCTCACCTGCCTGGGTGAGAAAACAAGCAGGAGGCGTGGAGGGTAATTCAGTTCTGCAGTGCTCACGTCATCTTTCATATTTCTGTTACCGCCACAAGCAGGCAACGCCTGCCAGCCTGGCTGCAGTTTGTTTACACACCATTAGAAACCAGAATTTGCTATTTAGGCTAAAAAAGTCTCACTCGGTATCAAACAGACATAGACCTTGTTTTGTCTGTTTTCTCAGGATACTCTAAAAAAAGTTTATATAATGTATGAAAATTATGCATGCCATTACGTAATGAAATCAAAGTGCCATAAAATGTACACGTAAGTATTTCAATTTTTAAACAGCAGTTACTGAACTGTAGCTGGCTTCATTTTAAAAGTGCACATTGCCTGTATAAATAGCATTTATTTAATAATTATTATCATTATTTTTATATAACTATCTGAATTTCTTATATACTAAAGTACTCACAATCATTTCATTACAGCACACTAATAAATTCAACTTAAACTCCCCTGGTATCTCCCATTTCAGATGATTTGGGTAGATAATCATAGAACTGCAGGTGTGTAGGTTTTCCCTGGGAGACAACAAATCACTGGTAGTGCAACAGGTGCTGTTTTAAGTCATCATCATTTTTCCCAACAAGGATTCTGCTGTCACAGTCTCTCTCGGTGCTCAGGATGCCTGTGCACCCACGGGTGCAGGGGCAAGAGGTGAGGAAAGACACATGAGCCTGGGGCAGGACAGCTCCTCCAGCCACTTCCCACACCCCAGAGGCACAGGGGCTGCTCCCGCTTGGTCAGGCCAGACTGAAATTCTTCCATCACTCCATGAAAAAACTTTACTGAGTCTTACAGCTTCAAGCCAGCACCAAAAAAAATTAAGTTTTTAGGCCTAGACACAGAGGTGGCTCCACAAGCATCCTTCTGCCTCTGAGATGCACAGCAAGGAGTTAATCACACACACAGATGTAGATCACACCGACTTCACGAACAGAACCACTGATTTTAACCCAAATTCTATATAAGGCACCTTAAAGGTTCAGTGGCAATTTATTCAAAAGAGGCATTCAGGCACTGACTTCTAAATGGCTGTAATCAGTTATTTCTAGCCAAAATTTCCACTCTCCACGCATGTCACAGAAATGGTTGTGCAAATACACTACAGTTTCCAGTACTATCTCCAGCCGGGGATGCTCAGAGTGTATTTAAATTCTAGCTAACTGCTAGATGACACAGAAAGCACAGAACCCAATCATAACTGCAGCCTTATGCAGAGAAAATGCTATAGAGAAAAGTTGCAAAATCTGTCAGCAAATTTCTCTGTCTGAAAACGTATCTCCTTCAGAAATAACTTTTGCCATGAAAACCATCAGGAAACTGTGAAGTTTAAAAAGGTGGATGTGGTTTTCATTTTCTAAATCTACAGAAGAAATATAATAAATACAATTGATTGTAGAACACCTCATGAAAAAGAGAAGAGAGGAGGTATGTTGCAAAATAACAGAGCTAAATTTGTCCCTGAAACACGTAACAGATTTACAAGGCAAGAGATAAACGAGCGTATTTAAGTTCATATTTGTTATTTTAAACTCAAACCAAACAAAGTATGTTCAGATAACCACACATGATCACATCAATTTCCAGTTAACTGCAGCGAAGTTATTTCATATTTAGCAAATTCAAGGAAATAACTTATGGGAAGAATCCCGGGTCTTCCGCTGGGATCTGACAACATCCCCCAGCCGATTCCCATTTACTTTCCGCAATTCAGCACACGCAAATCTCAATTTCCAAACCGGAGACACCCGCAGCGCCAACTCTGCGCTCGCCAAGTTCATTCCAGCGCAGCACCGGGACGGGCGGCGGGGACCCCGCACCCGGAGCACTGCCCGGTCCCGGGGCACCCCCCGCGCTGCAAATAACACAGCCCACACGGGATGCATCCCCTGGCATTCCCGGCGGCGCTGACCGGGCAAACTCCCGGTGCCCCCGGCACAAAGAGCCGCATCCCCGGAGCAGCCCCGCGCCGCGGGCAGGATGCGGCCGGCGCTGCCCCCGGCGCTGCGCTGGCGCAGCCCCCGCCCAGCGGCCGCCGGGGGTGCGGTGCAAAAATAATTATTAAAAAAAAAAAAGAAAAACGATAAATCAACCACTGGGGCTCAGGACGGTGCGCAGGGCCGTGGGCACCGCGCCGGGTACCGAGCATCCATCCCTCCCTCCCTCCATCCATGCATCCATCCATGCATCCATCCATCCGCCCACACACCCACCTTGCATCCCGCCGCCGGCTCCACACCGGAATACGCCGCCACCGCCGCCGCTGCTGAAAATACGGGGCAGGCGGGCGGACCAATGGGGGCGGAGAGCGCCCCACCCGCAGCCAATGGCGGCCGCCCGCCGCCGGCCCCCAGCCAATGGCGGCGCAGCTCATTACGCGGCGGCGGCCGCGGCGGGGGCGGGGAGCGGCGCGGCTCTGCCCGCTCCTCGCCCGCCCCCCTTGGCCAATTCTTTTCCTCCCTTTTTCCTCCTTTTTTTCCTTCCCCCATCTTTTCCCTATCCTTTTTCTTTCGTGTTTTTTCCTTTTTTTCTTCCCCCTCCCTACCACTCACTCCCGCTTTTTTATTTCCCTCTGGCCTTGTTATTTTGGACAGGGCCTTTTTCCGGATTTTTTTACGTAGTCCCCCCACGATGTATATTAATTATACAGACGAAAAACTTGGGGAGCCCCTCTGGAAACTTGTTCTGCTCCATGTGGAAGGATGCTGCTGCCTATATCAAGACAGATCACTACAAAGCACCAGATGGTAATATTTTAGAGAATCCAAAAAGATGAGGGGATGTAAATCACTACATCTACTTCGGCCAAAACCTGAGCACAGAAGAGTGCCTGCTCAGCCACTGGTTTGGACATGTGACACAAGCTCTGTGCATGACTTCAGCAAGCTCCCAGGATGCAGAACCAGCCTTTAAAAATACCAAAATGAAACCAGCAGATGTTTCAACCACATAGCTCCACTCCAGCATGCAAAGCTTTCCACTGTATCACCGCTGCAAAATTCTTAGCAAAGCAAACTTTCTTATTAAAGTCAAACAATTGTGGATATAAATGCTTGCTTTACTAAAATACATATCTCTACATGGAATACATAACCTTTTTTATTATTCAAATTCATTAACATTCTTCCTTAAACTTTGCAATCAACAAACTCATGACTGCTGTATATTATGGTAGAAAAATATCAACTGTAGAGAGGGCGATAAAAATACCTCAGAATTTTGTTTTGTTTTTCCAGTCTGGTGACCCTAATAACTCCCAAGTGAAGAGTGAACAAAGTCTGCGCCTCCCATTTCTGATGTTGTGCTCCTTCTGACCTCACCCCCAGCATTTAAAATCACTAAATCGTATTTGCCCAAAACCCTTGCCTGAACAGGCCACGTTATGAATATATTCACAGAGTTTGGCTAATACAGGATAATACACACTGTGAAGTGATAAACCCAATATCAACCCAAGTCTTGATGATAATTTACAGGAGAAAGCTTTTCTTTGGCAGATCAAGAATGTTTATTTTCTAAGGTGCCCCAAGAGCCAAGAATACAGTGACGCTATGAACTGCTGACAGGCAACCAATAACTGTGACAAATTATACATTCATGGCATCTGCAACAATCGATAAACTGACTCACCAAATTAATAAAATATAGATCACAAAGCATACATTTTTATTAAAGAATAATTTCATGATAACCAAGTAATGTGGATGCTTCCAAGCATAAGATTAAATTACATGCTGAGCAAATCTGGCATTTTGTGATAAACTGTGAAAATAGTCTTTGCAACAGCAACTGAGGAAGAACATTGCTGACATAGTCTATAAACATGTTTCATAAAGCACAACCGAAAGTAACCAAAAAAAACCCACACTGAAGTGGTGGCTAGAGAATTCACTACCATATCCGTAGTAATTACTTTCTAGACTTCTCTTTGCTTTGTCATTTATTCCTTCAAATAAGATGCCAATTTTGGTGTTGAAAGTAATAAAAACAGATTACCTACATAGGGGAGTATTTACACCAAATTAATTCCTTAACGAGTCAGACTTCAGCAGTTGTTACTGGAGTGCACAAAGATTTCTAGTACATCTAGGATGGCAGAAAATGTACTTAAATACACAAAACAAGTGTCTTACCAGATAGACTGACTCTGCTTGTCAAAATTTTGTGCCTGCCGAATAACTTTAAGTACTAGCTTGAATTTAGGAACACAATGAATCCCACTGAACTTGAAGGTCTTAGGCTTTACACGCAGTAAAGTATTGTCCTGCATGGATATTTTTGACTACTGAGAAATGCAGTGAGAAGAGTTTTTCCAGCCTCCTGTAAAGGTGTTGGAGAAGTCCTTTCTTCCTCGAGGAAGAAGATGGAGCATCTCTTATGGCAAAGGCTTTACTATTGGGAAGAACACAGGCACCTCTTCAGTCTCCACTGTCTCTGTTGGGTCATTCCTACACAGCTTTGAATCGTGTCCTAAATGAAGAATTTAAAATACTGAGATCCTGTTTCTTAAAGTTTACAAATAGCAGTTCCTGCAACTCATTAGTACTCGGTCTCTCCAGGCTAACTATGCCAAACCAACTGCCTTAGAAGGCTGCCCTAAAATTAGTTTTAATCCTCTCTAATGCTAGATACATGGTGCTTTCAGGGAGTCTTCACATGATTGATGTCTTGTCAGATCTTCCAAATATTTCTTTTATAGCAAAACATCCAGCATTTCCTGGAAGTATACTTTCATACTTGCAGTGAATCAGTATTTTACATCCATAATGTTTAGCCACTTCCTCAATTTCCTCGGATTTCCTAGCTAAACACATGACATGTTGTGTTTCCCATCCTTCTTTCTAGCTAATAAATAATGGAATCTTACTTCTGAACTGCTGTCATGAAACGAAAATCAAATAGAGCCTAAGTGATATAAAAACAATATTTGTTTATACTAGATCCATTATTAACTTAATTCTTTCTTAAACAAACGACATTTAATAATACATTAAACACATAAACAGGAACATATTCAAAGTGATAATTCCATCAGGTCTTTCTCATGACATTCCTCAAATACAATATCCACATTTCAATCTAATCATTTGTAGAACATCGTTAAGTTAACAAACAGACATGGGTCCTTAAAAACAGCTTACTACTTAAATAAGCTGCTGTCTTCCCCAACTGTGGCAACCTAGATCAGTTTAAAAAAAATCTATTCTCTGGCCTATTATTAGCAACAAGAAATTTATTATGTTATTTTCTTTCAAAATTAAATATCTTTATTTAGAAAGCATACCCACATATCCCCACTTACAGACAACCATTTATCTAAATATTTTACAAGTGTTCTGCATGGTGAACATTTCATTTACAACATTACCACATTGCTGTGAATCTTTTCAGTCCCCAAAACGTGCCTACAGATAGCAGCAGTGCATATTTTAGAGAAGCAGCAAACAGGACCAGCTTCAGAATTACACCCACCACCCTCCACATAAGATGAGGCGAGAGCATTTTCTCTTGCCATAAATTACCACTCCCTTCTATCAGCAATTATTTAACTTTCAAAAATAGCTGCAATGAGACAAATTATGAGCTATAATTACACAAATTTATTCCTGATATTAAGACTGCATACATGCATATATGTATGTCTAGTCTACTCTAGAATGTATCTGCATGCATAACGTTACGTGTTATAACCAAACATACCAGGCCATCTTCATCTTATCATCCAAATGACAACATTTCTATCCTAAACATCCGTAAGCCATTCCAGTGGTCAAAAATGCCCATTACTGCTTTTTTATCTGGTACCAGTCGCTAGATTTTGGTACATTTTCTTCTAATACACCTTCTTCCTTCCCAGGCGAGTGCAGAGACCTAAGTTCACAGGAGCCAAAGGGAGCATCAGCCTGGTTTCCAGGGAGGGAAAAAACATTGTATATATACATATATATACGTATCACTGAGTGCAACAGAGGAGCTGTGTCAGGTCAGAAGTCCACACTCTGAAAATATCTGAAGGTTGGAAGTATTAGAAATACCAGACATAGTTGGCCTGGTTTTGCCTGCTGTTTCATACAGGACATTGGGCACTTTATGGTCTGACCCAGGTCAATAATCATGAAGTACTTCAACGCTAAGTTGCCTCATTCTTTTCTTGGAAACTGGAATTATTGAATATCTTAAGTTACTCAATTAAAAGCAAATTAAAATTTGTCCAGTCCTGCACTACTAGTCTGACTCAAAGCAAGCACCTCTCATGTTGTCAGCAGTCTTGATAGACCACTGTTTCTCCGAAGTACCCACATTTCTTCTAAATCTCTATCATCCTGTGAAGTTCTGCCTCTCAGACAGCTGCATTTATCCTGTTTGTACATCCAGTTATCACAGAATCATAGAATGGTTTGGGTTGGAAGGGACCTTAAAGCCCATCCAGTTCCAACCCCCTGCCACAGGCAGGGACACCTTCCACTATTCCAGGTTGCTCCAAGCCCCATCCAGCCTGGCCTTGAACACTTCCAGGGAATGGGGCAGCCACAGCTTCTCTGGCAACCTTGCCAGGGCCTCGCCACTCTCACAGTAATGAACTTCTTCCTAATATCCAATCTCACCCAGCCCTCTGTCAGTCTGAACCCATTCCACCTTGTCCTGTTGCTCCATGCCCTTGCCAAAAGTCCCTCTCCAGCTCTCATGTACCCTTCAAGCACTGGAAGGTGCTCTGAGGTCTCCCTGGAGCCTTTTTTTCTCCAGGCTGAACACTCCCAGCTCTCCCAGCCTGTTTCCAGAGCAGAGGTACTCCAGCCTTTGGAGCATCTTTGTGGCCTCCTCTGGATTCACTCCAACAGCTCCACAAACTTCTAATTTTGGGGCCCCAGAGCTGGACTCAGTGCTCCAGGTGGGACCTTAGGAGAGTAGAGGGACCCAGATATTCACCTTAGACAAAGGACAAGACCACAGATCTTTAACAGAAGTGCTGCTTCAAGGGTTTAACTCCTGTTGCTCTCTAAGCCTTCAGTCCGACTCTCATGGCTTTACCTTCAGCCATTCCCAAAGCAGCACCTGGTGAGTGAGGGCAGGGAGGTCATGCAGGAGGCAGCACCATGGGCAGGTCTGGGGTGGGGGCCAGGCACTCTCTGTATCCTCAGTGATCTGAACATTTCTTTTACTCACTTATTAAATTGTCAAATTTATAGCATTTATTATGGAGTTACCATTACGCAACAATGAACACAGGTTATTATATTTTTGGTTAAGAATTTCTTGTTATTCTTTGCACTCTCGTAGGGCCTAAAAGTCGCAGATTCACAGGATCTATTTTTTGCATGGAAACTTAACAAAAAGATAGGAACCCAATAGAGTTGTCTTTCTCCACACTTGTTTTGAACAGTGATAGAATAAATTGCCCCACTAAAAAGCCTTGATACTTTCTGTTTCAAAGCACAAGAACAAATGCTATTTTTAAAGTCAAAATGTGTTATAATGATAGGGTTGGGGTTTGGGGTGGTTGGTTTTTTTTTTGGAAGAGTAAAAATCTTTTTTTTCTTAGTTGCAGTGAAAATTCTGAATGCATATTCACATCATTTTGCAAAACTGTCAACACTAGATACACACTTCTTTCTTTGAACTATCTCCCTGTGTTGCAACCCTCATCTAAATTTGAAAATATTTTGGTAAACATAGCTGATGTTTCATGGGTGCAATTTTGAGACCATAAGGAATTTAAGAAAACAGTTGATACCGCATTAAAAGCTAAAATTGGCTTTTAAGAATCTATCATCTCTCTCAAATCAGCAACTATTAAGATAACCATCCAGAAATGAGTCTGTAGCTCATCTTCTTTCTCCTAAACTTTTTTTCCCTGTAGTGTTGTTTTGGAAGTTTTGAGCTCCTTTTGAAGGATATTTGTACATTCTGTTGTGGTGACATATTTTATACATTACTTAAATATGTTCTTCTCTTACTATTACACATTTAGCCTGCATATCAAGGTAATTGTATCACAACAGGCTTTTACTCCCAGAGCAGATTGTCTCAAGTATAGTTGATAACATCCACACTTTGCCGAGGTAAAGAAAATAGTTTGAATAAAGCATTAAGAGCGCTACTGGCATAACACATTTCTTAGAAGAACAGGTCTGAGAATATTTCCCTTGCAAAATAATTTCTTTCATGAGATTAAATTCCCCTGTTAAGAATTTTAATTGTTAAGGATTTCTCTGCTTTTTTTTTTTTTTTTTTTTTTTTTTTTTTTTTTTTTTTTTTTTTTTTCCACCACTCTCCTTGGAAAGCTGTGGTGGACTTTGGGTGCTCTGCCCATCAGGAATCCTCTTCCAGCATTCAACCTCAACACATTCAGCAATTGTTTGTACCATTTTTTTCTTCTGCAGTCCTTGACTTTCAGTTCTTTTCCTCTTGCTCCACACAGTATCTAAGGATGAATATCCTCCTCACGTCTCCCTCTGAGATGACAGCCTCTTCACCTTACTCATTAAACTGTTCAGAAATGATGAACTCATACTGATAGTGCAGAATATTCTGTTCACTTGTTTTTATGCATATCACAGGGACTGCTAAAGCACATCCCGTGATCATCCAAGCACTATTTATCTATAATGAGAATCTTGTTGCAAGTTTCTATTTTACAAAACTCTGCTATTACTCACTTAGAAGATATGACCTTTGATTTTGTATTCTGAATTTGATCCTACTTCTATTAGCCCAGTTTTCAACGTAAGCTCAGTTATTTCTGTACAATATCCTGATTCTCTGTTATATTTAGGATGCCTTCCAATTTAGTCATTAGCACAGCCCCTCTACTCATGCCAGGCAATCCACATGAAGCAAATCAGGCTCAATACACTCCACTGGTAACCTCTCCTGCGTACCACACCTTTTAGAAAAATATTATTTCTTTTTCAGTAACAGCTGGCAGTGAATTTCTCCAGGAAGAAATCACTCTTCTTTAGCTGAGTTTTCCAGCGGCAACCACTCTGCTCGCATTCCCATTCCATCCATCATTATGCTGAGAGTTAGGATACACAGAATGAAGCTGTGCCCACGGTTGCTCACACAAGGGCCGCGCCTGGACTCTGCAACACCATTATTCAGCAGATGGCCGTGAGTGACGTGCCCTGGCTCCAGATCTTGGACAACGCTGGGCACATCCTGAGGGATCGGCCTCTGCGGTTGGAGCCACGCTTGGGCTTGGTGGATGCTCTACTCCAACACCAAGGTCTCACTGACCTTCAAGAGGCCGCCAAAACCCAAACCTCAGCTTGTTTCTTCACTTCTGGTAGCTCATAAGGTAGAAGCCTATAATTCCTAGTAGCAGTAAACACTAATTTTTATGAGTCTTGAATTAATTCACAATAAGCTCTGCAGTATTCCATAAAATATACAAGTGCTGAGGGCTGTGCTGAAGCTTTTTTTTTTTTGAACAAGAGATAATGTCTGGATTTCAAAACACTGTGGTGGTTTAGAAATGAAGAGTGAAGACTCCTCTGGAAAGGTGAAAGAAGCTGCCCCGCACACCACATGGCTGCCTTGGGCACACCAGAGCCTTCAGAACCTCTGAAAGAAATGGTTCTGCCAAAAACTACTACTGCTTAAGCAGGTTTAACCATTTTTAGAAGCACTGCCAATACCAAGGCGTCAAACCAGAGTCTTTGCCTGTACCTGCCTCCCTATCCCAGCACGATCACACAGTATCGTGAAATCACACGGTGTCGCCGGAGCGGGTCAGGACTGCCCCGGAGGCACGGAACCCACTGCCTCTCCCAAAGGGATCATCCTCGGCCTGAGCAGGCCAGCACGGATATGGACCTCCGGCCAAAGAGTGGGATTTCTGCTGAGGTGTCAGGGAGCTGTAGGACCTCTCTCTCTCTCTGCTGAACGAGGTGTGTTCAATGAAACGCTGCATTTTAATTATGCAATTACACAGAACTGAACGACCCAGCTCTCAGGTTTTGCAGACACAACCCTTCTTCCTGGCACAACCCACTGCAGCGGTTAAATTCTGCAGCCATGTGCAGGGCGAGAAGTTTTCTTAAACCCTTCCAAGAACATCAATAACGCAGCCCTGGTTATGAACTTCATTCAGCCTCGTGCTCATTAAATCACAGCTGCTTCCCCTGGATGCAGTATTAGATGAGACATCACTAAACCTGCCTCTCTGTGTGTGTGTATACAAATATGCTTTTCCCTTTGTCCTGCAAAACAAACTCCTAACAGAAAAGTGTTTATATTAAAACTAACTGGAATTAAATGTCAATTAACAGTTAATAATAGTCTTAAAATAACATTTCAGATCTATCATAATCCTGTAATAAACTGACTGCAGAGCTGACATTGTTTAGGTTTCAGCTACTGCTTTGACATGGAAAGAAACTACCACCTGATTAAAAAACCTGAATGATCTTAAGCATGAAGACCTCAATTCCAAATGCTCCTGAGCTTCCCTACCTGCTCTCGAGGAGGCCAGAACACCTCAGGTCCCTTACCCACCTTCTCATCACGGCTCTGCACGCATGATAAAGGTTTGGGGTTTTTTTACATATATTTACTAATTACCTCTTCTTTAAGAAAAGCAGATGGACTTTTTTCCTACTTCTCTGTCCCTTCATAAGCTCCTTGGATCACAGATAACAAAACACATTTAGCCTATCTGGAATAACAATACTTTTCAATTTGGATGATATAAATCTATTTTTCAATGAAAGGAATATGTTTGTTTTCAAAGCTGTCTGAAATACAGACAGCAACCCATTAACTGAAGGTAGAAAACTAGGTAAAATACACCATAACTAATATTATTCATTGCATTTTCACTCACCTTCTCGCTAGAGTAAGAATTTCTCATGCAGCCCCTCTTGCAACATGAGTTAAGAATAGAGTGGCTTTGATGGTTAAATCAGAAGCAACAGCTTAACATTTATTTTTATATTTGTTTGTTCCTATATGGCTTTTTTTTAACAGTTTAATACCCTTCAGAAGCTCAAAAAATGTTTCTGTCAAAAAAAAAAAGTAGGCTTAACCAGTTTTAGAAGTACTGGCAATACTAAAGCTTCAAACCAGTGTTTGCCTGTACTCAAAGCTTCTTTCTGTGAAGACAAAACCTCTGTAATTCTACAAAAAACTGCAACTGATACTGCAGGGAAGACTGAACTCTACAATACTGTGACACATCCTATTTCAGTTCTTTGCTAAAATGTATTGAATAATACATAATGGAAAAATACAAGTGTTGTAACTTAATCCAGGCTGTAAATCCCTGCTCCAGACACACATCTCCCCCCAACCACCTGAATGAACCTACAATTGACAGATGAGGGGGAACAGCTTCCATTGCATCCTAAAGATTTACACGGCACTTACAATACTTCGATTATTCGAACAAGATTACTTTTTACTTAATCACAGAAGAAAAACTCAATAAAGTTTAAAAAAGGAAAGACTGGGAATAATTTAACAAGGTAGCAAAGTTCCCCGCAGCAGCCCTTGGCATGGACAGCACTCAAAAATGGGTGAAAAGCTGCAGCCATTCAAGGAGGAACTGGTTCCATCTTGCTTGAAGTAGAAATTCCCTACACGAACTAAGCAAACATCCTCATCGTTTCATTAACTCAAACACTTGAGGCCAAAGTAAGAAAGCAAACAAATATTTTCAACAGTATTTTATCATTTTGTAGCATCTCATGTCCGGGGCACCCAGAATATTCTGGGCAACACTAGGAAGTATTATTTCCTATTTTGCACCAGTGAAAAATCTAGAAAGAAAATTTTAGTGCCATGAGAAAGTCCACACGACTTAGTCTCCAAGCATGGAAACTGCACTGAGTATAGAGAACTACTTGCCCTACACAGCCAGTTAAACAGTCATTTAATCACATAAAGTGTTGAATATGTCAGAATAAGAAACCTGGAGTCATTGAAAAAGAATCAGCTTTAACAATAAGACACTCACAAAATTAAAAAGGTAAAGAATGGATTAACGACATGGATGATGCCACAAAAATAAAAATTAATTATCATTGAAATTACTGCATTTCTTTTGGAAAAATCTTTGCAGGCCACAATATAGCACCAAGGCCTGCCCAGACCGACACCCACAGTGCCTTGATAAGCACCTTATCCATTCTCTTAAATCCAGCGCTGTACTTCCTACTATAAATACTTCAAATATCCACAAACAATAACAGGACTGATGCCAGTGCTTACAGGATAACATTAGTATACAAAAATGGATTTTTATTCCTATTAAGAAATATTATGAGTATTATGCCTCAATAATTTCTTGTGTCTAGAAAGACTGGACTTAAGTCTTTTATTTATTAAAAAGGTGAAATGGGTGCAATGAGAAAAGAAAAAAATTGCCCTAACACAATATTTATAACATGTCATTTGATTATATAGCAACAGATAAATCAAGAAATAATAAAAATGTCAAAAGTCAAGCTATCCCCTCATTTTCCTTAAACTAGTTTTAATCAAGTTCTCATTTTAAAATTGCTCGGTTACTCCCTGAACTGTGCTGAGTACAGTATATTTTGAATCTGATACTTCCCCCACCCCCACAAGAAGAAATCCCATCACCCAAGGGGTAAATCCATTCTCTAAAAGTGACTGTATCTGAAAAGATCAAACTGCCCTTTTGGTCCACTGGGCTTTTGGGGTGAGCAAGAGTGAAATGCCTAAAATTTACAGCATCAGTAAACAAAAGCAACTGAGGTGTCTATTAAACGGCTCACTAGAGCATGTAACACCGTACAGAAATGGGATCTTACCAGGATACAGAAGAGTAGATTTTGTATATTTGAAGAGTCAACCAAAAGGCATGGGGAAACAACAACAAAAAGACAGAGTAGGAGGCAGTAGGGATGTTACGTGAAAATATTTGAGCTTTAATATGCTAGGGTCTTTTATGAATTAGCTAGATATTGTTACAATGGAGATATCTGCTTAAAATGTTGTTTAATGCAGTTGAAGCTCTTAAAAAAAAAAAGGAGGGAGGAGAGAATTGTATGTCAAAAAATGATAATAAGAATGCAGAGCCTGTGTTTAAGATAACATCTGCGGTCTCAATAAAATATGTAAACCAACTTGCTACGACTCATTGTGATCCAGCCATGCCAAAACATTGTCTTCAAGGGACTGACTGTCAACAGAATAAAATGAAGAAATGTATTGATTAAAAAAACTCATTTACCAGAAGTTTTCTGGCCTTCTGGCCATCACCTATTACACAAAACACTACTGCTGAATTAGAAAAGTTAAAGCAAACAGAGATTGCATTGAATTAATTAGTGCTGTTTTGGTTTCTCCTCTGTCCTGGTCATGGAAGCCTGTGCAGGAGCAGCGACGTGTGTCTGTAAGGAACCTCACACCTCACACACAGCAGGAGATGAGGGAGAGAGTGTAACTCAATGTGTCCTCTGGAAACAGACTCAGGCTCAAATGGTTTAAGGTTCCTGACACTGGAAAACCAGAAACCTGAGGTACTGAGGGCTGTGAAGTCCCACCTGTGCGGAAAACATTTTTTTTTTCCATTCTGTTTACTTACACTTCTACACTTTTATTGATTTACTCTGGATTTCAACAGATACATTTCTTTTGATATTACTCAACCAACCAGCATCAAAATATATAATTGAAGGTGTTGCATATGGGTGTAAAATTCACTATTGAGTAGAACTGACAAGAAGCACTAAAAGGTTCATTTGCTCTGGGATTACATGAATGGCTGCAGTTGAATCTTGACTGTTTTCTGCACTGTTTTTAGTAGCAGCACATAATTGACATCAGTGAAACGATGAAGGCATTGAACGGGAAGGATAAACAGTTGACATCAATTTTTTCTTCAGACTCTTCAGTTAAAGAGAACATTTTGATTTTTCAGGGAACAGTTGACATGGCTGATGAGTCTGTGGTGGGTCAGAGAAGGTTGCATCAGCCATTGGGGAATACAGAATGACCAGGATCATCACCAAAATTGATAAAACCTGCTATGCATAATGGAAAAGCATGAAAGGTTTTGAATTTCATGCCATACTATAGGTTGCACTGAGATTAGTGTCTCCTTGAAGAAGAGATTTGAAGAGAAGGTGAAGAAGAAATCACTGTTAGGAAAATGAGTATACTGTCCAGTCCTGAGTAGAATCACAGTGCATTATCCTACAGAACACAGCATCTCACAGAGAGTCCAGAAATGTAGCCTCATCCAAAGAAGTCAAGCAACCATTAATCTCTAAATTAAAAAAAAGAAAAAAAAGCTTTTATTTATCCTAGTTGATAGGATTTTTTTTAAAATAACTTAGTGTACTAGCATACAGAAACTAGTCTAAGAGCTGAGCCGCACAACAGGCTGGATGAATCATTAAAATAAACTCTTGCTGATAGCACGGGATAAACACACATCCTCATCTATGACCTCCAAAAAGCCTCCAGGGCAGCTGCATCCCTGGAACTGTCCCCTGTGCATCCGCAGTGGGTCAGGCTGCACAGCTCAGATCCTGAGGTACCCAGGAGTCTCACCCCACACGGGCAACCAAAGACAACCTGTATCATCTCCGTTACAGCTGGGAGAGTTTTACAGATTTATCAACTTGTATCATCTTAAATGTCTTGATAAAAGTTGGATCATCTAGAGCTCAGAAAACATGTTACAGTTTTCTTCAATAGGTCAAGTATCTACCAGGCCTAGATGATTTACATGTAATGGCAAATTTCAGGTTATTTAAAATGTTAATTGGTAATTTGTGGAAATACATTTTGTTGAAAACAATTAAATTAGAAACATGCAGTTTTGTCTTCTAACTGTATTCCTTCCTTTAGTCTGTTATATTTTACGTATTTGTTATATTGCTCACACAACAGTGGATTTGCTGTTTCTGGAAAAACACCTAACTGCATCTTCTTTCAGTTCATGACAGTACACTGAGATATATTGTCATCTCAGCTGAGACCATGAGAAAAACCCACCCTACCACCAGTTTTTAATGTAAAGGTTAAGATGCATTTGCTCTCAAGCTCATTATATTAAACTTTTTTTTCCCTGATTAACGTTAGCTGGCAATAAGTTTGCACTTTTTTAGTGATATTTATTGCAGATTACAAGCATCGTGCTGAGAAGCACATATGTAATAAGGTTTATTTCTATTTTCATGCTATTCCTTGCCAAAAACGCACGGTGAAACCCATCTGTTGTATTCCCCATCTGAGGTTAGACAAGAGGAGGAGACTCTACATAGCACCCTATCACTGCAAACAATATTGATTAAAGCAGAGTTTGGAGATGGAAGCCAAAGTGCTTACTCAGAGCAGGCATTCTGCCTCATTGACACACATAGATGAAAACATATATAAAATATATACACAGAAGAAATAATGACCAGGGAACATGCAGCTCTGGAATCTGACGTAAGGACATCAGCAGAAGCTGAATCTTCAGAGAATCATTTCTGTACATTTGTCCACATGCACCTTCAAACATGCAAATCTTTTTGTACCAATTTTTTTTCATTTGTGCCAGTTTTATAAATGAAGTCTCTATCTGAAAAACAGGAATACTTGGGAGGCCTTTTTTTGTACCTTGTATAAATGATGCAAGCGCTCTGATAGGGCATGAACACTGCCTTGTTTTTCAGTTTCTCAAGGAAAACAGATACTGTCCCTCTTTGCAGATGCCAGGCCTTTACAATGTGTTAATAGTACTCATTTCCTCATTCAAGACACAAGAAATGTTCTTCCTTTTATCTGTCAAGTAACTTCATGCAACACATAATTCAATGCTAATTTAGTGTGTGAAGGAGCATAAGTAATGAGGATGTTGGTAAAATCAGTTGAGATGATGCAAGTGGATTCTGATACACAGAGGAAGAAAGGGCACCAGAATATCAGACATAAATGGAAACAAAAATATCTGATACACAACTTTAAAGGGAACAGGGGTAGGCAGACACCCAAGAATGGCTGTATGTTGACAACACAGGGGAAGTATTTCAGAATTGGAAACATTCCAGTATTTAGGAAGGCATAGATATATAAACCATAACTGAAACATGCAATTGTACACCCCAGAGGAGAGACTGAGCCCCAAATGAAAATTAACGTACAAAATAATGTAGGATCTGCCCTACACATACACAACATACAAGGATTTAAATTAAAATAGAAAGCAGTTCAGCCTCTTAACACCAAATTATGAAAAGTTGTTTGCAGTGTGGATATACATGTCAACAGGACTGCAAAATTTAGGTCTAGGCATAAACACACAACATATTTTTCTTTGCGCCCCTCTGAAAAGCAGGCACACACACTGCTTTCAAGGAGTGTTGCACTCAGAGCTCCAGAAAGTAATGTCCTCAATATTAAAAATACAGCACAGTCAACAGCCTAAGTCACACTTCAGCCCTAAATGTTCTCTGATGCAGGAATGAGTTACCTTTGTTGTAAAGACACAGAAACATGGCCAACAGGGTAGCTTTCAAGAAAAACTGCTCTCCCATCTAAACTTCAGATCCAAAGAAGTTGATCTGAACCCTTTTCAGGCTCAGATCCTTCCTACCACCTAAAGAACCTAAAGGAGGTACATTACTCAAAATAGAAGATCTTTTACGTTTGAGTAGAAATGATAGAAACTTCCAGATCATGTAATCTCAAGTAAAATCCTAGACACTTCAAAGACTACCTTTGTTCTTGCACTCATTAGCTCACTGGCTTAACTGTGGCTCATCACATCACTGCCCAACTCAGGGACCATACTCTGAATTCAGGCCCGAAATAAAAAGTTCATACAGCAAATCCCCACAGAATCTGCTAAACCTTTTTCTGTGGATCAGAGTTAAAAGGTGCTGTGTCCATGGGTGCTAAACTGGTGTCTCCTCACTGAAGCAGCCACTGCCAAGGGTAGTGAAAACAGGAATATAGTATTGGTAATACAGGCATCAAACAGCATCTTGGCAAACCCCAAAATTTTGTATTACGGTTATATTTCAACAGCTTGAGAGATTACATTTCCATAAACCAGAAAGTTACCCTTTTGCTGGGGTTAAGGTTCCTTTAAGTAGGAATGTTTGTTTTGGTTTGACTCTCGAGTTCAACAGAAAGTTTCCTGTTATCACGTACACGTTTGAGGGAAGGCCAAAGCAAACAGTTTTAGCAGTTTCATTCTATGCATCTTCACATCTCTCTGTAGCTCTATTACTTCTTGGAATGACATTAAAGGCTCAATCAGAAATGCCAAAGCTTGCCGGATATTTCTCCATTCTTCCCTTGACTTTATCAGTGCAGTAGAAAGATGTTGTTCTTCAAAAAACTCACAAGTCAACACAATACTGTATTGCACAGCCTACAGACCCACCATGCAGATTGTACACATTTAGAGATACAAAGAATGCTTGGCAGAGACAGAGTTGTAATTGAGACCATCCCCATGACTGATAAACTGTTCTAGAAATGACACATCACCCCCTTTTATTTGTAGATGCCTGTTAGTTAATATCTGCTTGTTAATATTTGCATCACTGCCCTTATTTTAGGGCAGATCCTCAGTTCAATGCAATTTTCTGGTAATTACATTTTTAATTTTTTTTTCCAGAGATAAATCTCATCCTATTGAAAACATACCTGCCTTATCTATTACCCAAATCTCTGGCTCTCTGAAAAATCACTTCCATAATGTACTGGATGCAGTCCAAACCTGAGAAATTACTTCTATGTACTAACTCTCAAACATGTTGGAAATCTTGGAGAAGTGTAGTGAAGTGGTTCTGGCAACTGTATCACTAAAGCAATAAAATCAACAGAGTATTTTTACTATTTGTTTAGTAATAGGACTTGACAAATATAGAGCACTGTAACAGCAAACTAAAATCCACTTATATTTTTATTGCTCCTGCTTCAAAAATAAGAAATAAAAGATACCACTCATAAAATTCTTGTAAGTAGTCATAAGTTTCTTCATTTTCTTGATGTAGTTTATATAACTGCTGTTACAGTTAGACACTTCATGAGGCAATATTTAAATGAAAAGGGGAAAAAAAATCCCCAAACCCTGTACTAACAGAACCAGTTTGTTTTTAAGCACATTTTGCATTGCTGTGCACCGGTAGCAGCAATGTAACCGTGGTTTCCATTTGAAAACTCCCGAGGATGAGGGAATCTGTCCTTTACGCATGATAAAATCTTGTGACACAGCAAAATATTGCTGCTGCAGTGTCCTCAAGGTACGCCCTTCGGAGAGTCCTGCGCCGCTCGCTCACAAGTGCTGCAATAATCCATTAAGTAAAAATCATTTACATGCACAAAAACAGCTCAGCTGCTGATTCATGAAGTAAGTATATAATTATTATGTGCTATAGCTTTTTAGCTTGATAATGCTATTATTTTTCTTTCAAATTTGCTCTGTAAATATGTTTCAATTATTCCTTAGTACAGACAGTTGCTTGAATAGGCAAATTATTAAATACTAAGTAACACTGTTCTATAATAGCTTGTTGGGGGTTTTTAGAAACTATGTACAGAATTTTCACCTTGCTGTAAAACCAGTAATGAGTTAAGCCTCAGACAGATGAGTATTATCATCCTTTCACAGGTAAGGAAACAACTGCAGGGGGAAATTGCTTCCACAAGGACTCTAAGCACAGCTGGCTACTCCTTGTTCTGCTCTCCCATATCTTTAATCACATACCACACCACTTGCAGAGATCTGATCACAGATGGGTTACGTACCTCAATCACATGTTGTGCGTTACTGCAAGTACAGGGAGCTACTTTTTATTTTTAGGTACCCTGCTTCTCTTTCTTTGAATACTTCAGCCATTCTGAGCTAGACCAAAAAAAAAAAAATCCATCTGAACAGCAATCACTAAAATTAATATTTTTTACACCTATAAAATGCATATTTGAAGTTGTGAAAAACATTATTTATTGCACTGCCAGGCTTAATGAGAAAGTATTAGAAATACAGAGCAGCACGTACCTGAGGTTGTAGACATTGATGTGCTGGGTTATGGACTGTGCACTACAGGTGGGCAGTGTAGTTCTAATTTCTGACTCTAATAATGAGGCTGAGAGCCTCAAAGAACAGAAGGACCCTCCAAAGTTCTACTGAGTTTGGGCAAGGAAAATAGAAGCCTTCCACAACCGAGGGTGCAAGAAAAGCTTGTGAAGGGTTCAGACCACAGGTCCATCTTGCTAAATAGCAGGGGGTTTTTCCTGCTGCTAGGTTCAGGAAAAGAACAGGGAGGAAAAGAAGATGAAAAAAGGGCAAGATTAGTAATTAGTCTCCAGAACCTCTCCCTGCCACCAGCAATTTGCCATTCAAGAGGTCTATCAATCAGAATTGTTTCAGCCATCCCTGTGGATTTTTCTTCCACAAAACTATCTACTCACTTTTTCAACCTTCATGAAACTTTAGTAACCTACGATATGCTGCAGTAAGGAGTTTCATAACTCACCTGAAGTATGAAGAAATGCTTTCTACACCTACATGCAGCACTTGGTGCGCGCTGGTTATCGCACTGAGAATGGAAACACATTTGCAAAGATAACAGGAGAGGTGTTTTGGACTCATGTGAGGGAAGTAGGACACTGTTTTCAATCCTGAAAGGGCTGAAGAGAATATTTTAAGTGCTACATTTCCATTAAAGTAGGTCAAAATCTTCTTCCTTATTCCCAAAAAGGGACTTGATGTTCTGACTATCAATAGCGTAGAGTGCAGTGCTGAGTCAGGTGCTTTTCAAGCATAGCTCATCAAGACTTTTGCAATGAGAAGTGTCCACGCTCCCCACTCCTGCTTGCCACTTGGATCCACATGCAGTCCATGGAGAAGATCAGAAACTTCAGGCAAGTCCTGAACTGCTTCCTAAAGGCACCTCCTTTCAAATACAGCAGCCCTCCCCAACTCCCCTGGTCTTTACAGGATGCCACTCACAGCTTGGGTACCTGAAGAAGGCACCTTCAAATCACATCAGCAAACCTAAGAAATCCTGAGTGCATAACTTCAGGTAAGAGTTCTCACCTTTAAACCACACTGGGTGTTTGAATTCTTGTTTCCCTCATTTGACTGGTAGCAAACCCCAAAGAGGCCAGAACACAGAACACAGACAACAGTATCAATGTAGGCTCCAGCCACAAGATCCATTATCAATATACTGACAGCAATTTGTGATTTAATTAAGATATCATGGACATCGCTGTGTCCCTGAAACATGAGGTTAAAATGTTTTTTTTCCTTATTATGAAACACAGTAAAAAAAAAAAAAAAAGAAACAAAGAAGATTAGAACTAGAAGAAAGTGGCCAGAGAAAATGAGAGATGAGGAGTTTCCTCATGATCCGATTCAGCTGACAGACCACCATGCTTATGCTCAGTTGCTACACAAAGCATTTATGGTATTTTGCAGTGGAGGTATAGGTATCGTATTAAAACTTCTGTAAATGCATTTTTTCCACATCACTTCTGAATTGGCTAACACCAAATTCAGTGAATGACACCCTGGTTCACCATGCAATCTTTATTTTTCTTCCACTTTATTTTCAACCAGCTAAATGTTTTTAGAGAAAACGCTGTCATGTTGTTTGAAAAACACAAAACTGAGGAGGATTTTAGCCAAGCTTCACAGAAACTGACTTCTGAAAACATCCCATCCAGCATACTCTAGATGTTTCTATCAAATTTCCTGCCATTTAAAAAATACGCTAATCTTAAGCATAATGGAACATCTTCAAAAGATGATTGCATCTTAAAATAACCTTACCAACTGCTGAAACCTCATTTTTGTCTTAGTAGCAGCTATTCTGATTCTCTGCTTGCTGATAAAATCATACGATCAATATTATTCTTAAATAAACCCAGAATGAAAAGGCTTTAGCTTACCCTTACCGTCTGTAGAGGCTAAACAAAAAACCTTGCAGAAAGTAAAACAGAACCAGATCAGGGCTGCTCTTTTGAGCCAAGTTTTAAGACATTTGCTAGTACTTGACTAGCAACTTGACTGTGATTGTGGACAACTTATTTTACAATAAAATTAGCACCACAGGTCACAAAAGACAATGGAGTAGGTGCAGCTGAACCCTAAACTGATGCTTGAAAGTACCCAGTTCAAAGGCCTGGTTTTTTGGTGTCATAAAAGACAAACTACTGGCAATAGTGTCAGCATTTCTCATTTCTTTAATGGTCATCAGTAGATGAATATTGGAGTGGGGTTTTTTTTAAATTAACTCCCTTTTTCATACTTTTATACCAAATTAGTTTTTATTTTCTCACCCTGTAATCCTTTAATGCTACTGAAAGGACATAATGTAATTGAAATGTAATTGATTAAAAGAGAAATACATAATTAATAGAAACCATAAAAAAATATTATGCACATATCAATGGGGAGAACAATGTCATCTGGTTTTGGATGCAAAATCACTAGGCATTACTGCCAATCTACAATACAGATTACACTCCTAATGTCAAGGATATGATGATAGCTTGAACGTGCTTTTATGTATAATTTTAGCCTTCCCTCCCCCTGCTCTGTCCTTCACAGCCAAGGAACGCTGCATAGAATCACTTCTCTAGAACCTTCCAGTTTTCAGTACATTTACTTAAAATATGAAGTTTTAGCAGTTTTGCCAAGCTAAACTGTTTTAGATCAATTCAACCTTTCAGATAGTAAAGTAGCCCAGCTAAATTAAGCATGAATTTATGGACTTTCTACAAATCAGGAAAACTCCACTTCTACTATTATATGAAGTCTTTATTTAAAAGACTATTTAAGGTTTATAAAAGCATTGGCATCTGTAAATCTGGCAACCTAAGTCAGGGTCTGTCCCATGCTTCAGCTACATTTGAAAACTTAAAAAAAGATTCAAAAATACTGCAGAAGGAAGGAGGGAGTATCCAGCAGCCTTTTAGATTAACGGCTACTAATAAATCAACCTCCTTTTACGCTGGATATAAGTGTATTTTAATTATATCACCAAATTAAAGGAAGATTTTCAACAGAAAAAGATACCTCTATCCTCCTATAAAGAAATGCTTATAAGCCTTTAATTTCTGTACTTTGTGGCAGTTCTGGCCCACAGAATTGTTGCAAACAGGCAAAGAATTCCAGGAACCAGAGTCCAGTTTTGATAAGACAACAAGCTCTGCCACACTCAGGCATCAAGGAAAAACAGAAAAGGAAACAGATGCAAACTGCATCCAGACCAGAGAACAGCACAAGTAAAGGGACACAAAAACAGAATGGAAACAAACATGAGGCAGATCACAGGACATAGTAGGCACAAGACTAAGGAGTCAGGTCCCAGGAATGCCATAATTATGTGTTTAAACATGCTTTTTTAATTAAATATTTCATTTTTTGGGTGCACTGTGTACTCACATATACTCAAAAGGAGTTTTAAGAGAAGTATAAAGTTATTTTCAATAAGTACTCCAAAATGTAAGTGTTCTCTTGTCTGTGCTACCTGGGCTCAATTATCACAATTATCAGTACAAACTCTTTCTGTTAAATTGAACCTTCATAAGTGACTTGTATAGACTGAGGCTAAGCTACCTTTTTCACTTTGAACTCCATCTGAAAATTTTCTGTCAAATTTTATCAACGCAAAAGAATAAACTTGTCTGTAAGTTAAGGAAAGTTTAAGGTAAGTTACGAGTTTGCCATGTAAAAAGAAAGCTTTTAAAACTGCGTGCAATACAAGGGTTTTATCTAGAGCAATTCAACAAACTTTGTTCAATAAATACATTTTCCAATTAGATGATTAACATCATGTTCAGGAGGTACAAGTCAATCATCCTTCTGGAGCATTTCCTGGCTCAGGAAAGACCACAGCCTGTATCCAACAAGCCTTTGGCAGCACCCGTGGAACTGACATGAAAACCCCATTGGTATTTCTTTTAAAAATGAGGAATTCACAACTTCAGGTAGGGCAGGAGGCTTTCCATGAGTGATCACTTCGTAAACTGTTACATTTTTTAAATTATGTGGAAAACCATGATTTGAGGAACATATTTGTAGGTGTTTCCATTCATAAAAGACTAATGAAATTAAAATCAGAGTGAATGGAATAGAGTTGAATATTAAATTTAAAAATTAACATTTAATGCGAATGAATTTCAGTGGAAATCCACTTGTGTATCACCAAGCAAAAAAAAAAAAATCACAAAGAATAATTTAAGAAACATCAGAAATCAAGGAATGAAATAAGAATTATTTTGTTCCCTCATTAGAAAAGAGAACCAGAAAAACAAAGAAAAGGATACTCAGACTTGCAGCTAAAGACCACACACTATCAGATGCACCTTGTTGCACCAGTGCCTTTAAGGAGTTGCTGTGAAGTTTCTTTCACCAACTATTCCAGGATATAATCATGTTGTTGATTACTGTAATCACAAGGAACCTATAAAATAACCACTGATTTATGGTTAACACAGATAAAAGGAAGCAACTGACTAAAAAAATCTTCATTGGACATTTGCAGCTCTGGAATGAACTTCCTTTTACTTCCATGCATCAACATCTTGGACAGGGGGCAAAACTCATCTAATCATCTGACATTTTGAGAAGTTTCACAGACTGACACCAAAAATTAAACAGGAAAGGATTTTGTAAACTTTAAGATTATATTAACAAACATTTCAGAATTCTAATGAAGGATTAGGTACCAAGGAAATGGTTGGACATCAACCCAAGTTGGTGTCCATTTCAAAAAATCACAATTTAATTTTATGTAGATACAGCTAAGAGATAAGGGAAGAATGAAGAAAACGTGGTCTGGAGGTATGATACAATGCTTTTTGAAAAATTTTATCAGGGCAAGTTTCTTATGAGAACAGAGAGGAGGAGGCAAGGACATGAATAGCCCAGTGATGGGGGGCCTCACCTCAAAGAAAAGAAACAGCTCACAGTTTTAAGTCTGCATCCAGAAATTATATACACAGAAGCTCTAGAAACAGAGAAGCCTGAATTTCCCTTCCTGAGTCATTACTGAGCTTAGTTATCCATTTTTTCCCCTGACACAATGAGTTGAGGTTGCATTACCTGGCACAGAGATAGCAGCAACCCACACAGAAAGGGTAACAAGCCTCCCTTCAAAAAGCTCATCACCTTTGGATTGGTGATAACCTAGAACAGAAAGTTTCCCTGCTCCTGAGAAGACACCCTTGCCTACCTACTGAGGAGCCACTGTTAAGAGCAGTGCTTTGGAGAAACAACTTTAAGACTCCCTGGTCTGGGGAGGGAACATGATTTGAATCTGGTGATGGACATCACTTGCTTGGCCAAGGAATAGCCAGGTCTCACATCTTATTTCTGTCTGCAGTATCTAAGCACCTTTTAGACAGACTTTCAAAGGAAGCCAGGCTTACCTAATTGTGTCTGTCCATCTACCCGCTGGGCCCTCCATAATTAAATCCTTACCTCACCAGCACATTTCAGCCAAAAGCTCTCAGTAGTCTCAAGGAGAATTAAGCTCCTGCAAGTTTCATTAAGGAGGGGAAAAAAAAAGAAAAGGGCACCAGATGAGAAGGGAGACACAAATTAGAGGCCCTGCTCTGTGAAAGGCTACGGTAGGACATCAGCAGTGATCCCTTCCATGACACCTGCCAGTCTCCAGACGTGGACTCATCGGCACACAGGCATCTCCAGCCCAGCCAACTGCGGCCCTGCGAGAGGTGCAGGGACATGCACTGCACATGAATTTCTCAATAAAGCACCACCCGGCCTCCATCTTTGTGCAAAACAGGCTCCAGCTGACTCGTGCTGCCTGTGAGCACAGAAGGCTTTTGCTTGCTGTGCATCTGCCTCCAAGAGAGCTCGTTCAGTTGGAGGATCCTGCCTTGTCTTAAGCACAAAACACACACAAAACTGCTCAAACCTGCCAGAGGAAAGGAAATAAAGAAGGTCAGGGCTTGGAACAACCTGGTCTAGTGGAAGGTCTCCCTGCCCATGGCAGGGGGGCTGGAATGAGATGGTCATTAAGGTCCCTTCTAAGCTGTTATGTGATCCTGTGATCTGGAAGTGTGGAGGGTACCTGAATTTCATCCATGAAGTACAAAGGGATTTCAAGGCATTCCTGATTTTAGACGGATTTTGAAGTACTGAGAAACCTGCCTTCCCCATAACTCCTGACTTTGGGTGTCTATATCCTTTTGCAGATCTGGGCTGAAGCATGTTGCTAGGCTGCCAACAACTGCCAGGCAACAAATCACAGCACACAGATTGAAGCCACGCTTACAATGCAATATATTGAGCATGTTTTATTGTTAAGAAATCAATAATCTGCATTGCCATAATAAAATGTAAAATGTGATTATATTTTTCCCAGGGGGTGGAAATATAAGAATAAAAAAACCTGTAAATCATTCTTATTGCCTTTCCAAAGTAAAACTTATACATTCATTCTTCGATCTGTTATAAAATCAAATTAATTTCCACTATTAATGAACAAAACATCTCACATTGCACAACATGTAATTAAGAGTCCTACTACTTCTTTCCGAGCTCCTTCTATTCATTGTCCCACCAAATTATTAAAACAAAGCAGTTACTATGGTAACTAATTCATTCTCTGCATTATTATATTGTTTCTAAACATCAGTGTCGACTCGTTCTGACTTACATGCCCTACATTCCAGTTTGAAATCCTAAACTTCTGTCTTGTTTGTCAGAAAAGCCCTTTACAATCTATGCATTCATGCAGATAAGGGTAGCTAGAGTGCAGCTGCTTGTGTTTATTGCAAGAAGACGTAACTGTTACTAAATTATTTGAGTTTGATAAATTGGGGATGCCTGCGTGGAAGTGCAGAGCAGCACTCGGGGAACAAGCATGGGAGTCTGTGGAGCACTGCACAAACGGGCAAACATGACCATCTGCAGGTTAGCTGAACTAACAACAACCACCAAAAATGACTGGCAGATGTTGTGGAAATTAAGTAACACCTGCCTAAGTGGTATTTGATACCCAGGAAAAAACCACATGCATACAACTGATGCAATCTTCAAGACAGAAAGGAACAGCAGGGAAGAAGAAATTGTGATAAAATTGCCTGGGAAAAAGTTTTCTTAGCACTCAATAAAACTATTTCTTCAAATGTGCACTCCTTGACAAAAAGAGGCCTTTATCGTGTATTTAATTAACACTTATAATTATTCTTGATTACTTGTTAGCAGGAGTCATAGTCTAATTGTATTTGAGTGTCATCATCTAGCACACAAGGAAACTTTCTGAAAAATACAGGTAGGATCAAAAGAATATAGAGTCTTTGCTCTTCATCTTTTGCTGTCCTGCTGCCATTGCCTGTAATTTTTGGTGTGTTTTTTTGGTGTGTCTCCATTTAATTGGCAGAATGAGAGGTTTGAAAATTCAGTGCATAGGAGGATGCTTTGAAAAATAAGCATCAAGGAAAGGGTAACATGAATAATTTTTAACAGCTAATTTCTGGCTTTAAAAAAATCCCTAATACATCTGCTCAAAGTCACAAGCAATTTAAATTTAGTTCTCACAGGAAAGGAAGGAAGAAGGAGCCTTTTTATTCAAGTATCTGAGCAGGGTCACAAACCACCGCAGAGTTGTGGGTTTACAGTGGTACCAAAGGGCGTGTTTTCACCTGCAGCAAATGCCAGGTACTTTCACAATTAGCAAAGCCTCCTTTTTAAAAGGGATTCCAAGAGTATTACGGCAGCCTGCTGCTATTTATATCACAGAATGTCTCTGACTGACTGTTTTCTGTCACAGAGACAGAAAACACGCAGAGGCAGCCTTTGTTTTTCTAACCTGCTACCTGACTTCAGAAGAGCTAAAACACAGGTTTCTTAACTCCAAATGACCATCAGATCACAATGACTTTTCTAATGAGGAGAGACATCCCTGCAAGAGACTCTTCCCCGCAAAGCCTCCATGCAATTCCTCCTGTTTAAGGAGAGGCACCCTTCAAGTTCAGTACTGACCTCGTGGAACAAGGACACGAGGATGGAGCAGCAGAAGCCTCCAGCACTAGGAGACTGTCTCTGCTTTTATTTTCTTGTTTCCACTTGCATAATCACACTCCCATCCTGATTGCACTAAGGGAGGAAACAAAATAAAATCCTTTTTTGCATCTCAGACTGCACTTCCCTAAGGATGGGAACTGCCTCTGTGAAAGCTGAACATGACTGCTTTAATTAGATGACTACGTAAATTTTTCAGTATGTTTACCTAGACACTTAATCTTTGTACAGTTCAGTTTTCCAGAGCACAGTGTAAAGCAACACATAAATCCAGGGCTTCCAGAGCATCTTCCCTGACCCCGGGCAGAAATAAGTACATATTGCTATCAAGTACTTAAGACTTCTAAAGGTTTTAAAAGTTTTACCAGGCATTCATCTGTACTGTACAAAAAAGCTAAATATCTAGTCTGAAAATACTTTTAAATTCTCTGGAGATTATTCAGGAATTAGATGATGAGGTGTGGTTATGTACTGGATTCTGACTCAAATATCTATGGTATTACAAATACAATTATTACAACCCTGTAAAACCAGTGTCATGCTATATTATTTTCTGTATTTAACATTGTCTTTGACACTAGCATTAAAAGAACTATTCTGACTTTACTATGGTGTCAAGATGTCGTGTTTTGGATATATCACAGCAGAACATAGCTACTATCATAAACCAGCAGTGTATTTTATTTCAATATACAAATCAAAATGTGATAAAATGTGTTATGCTGGACACCACAAAATTACAGTTTTTCTTTAACAACATTCATAACTTTCATCCGTGGCATGAACATTTTAGCAAATCTCAGTGAGATTCTTCTCTCTGTAAATTCCTCCCCAACCCAGTTTTCTTATTGAACTAATGCTTTTCATTAGCAGCTACTGTTTAGTATCATTTAGGGCAACGTGGGCTTTTAAGCTAATTCTCTTTTCATACAGCTTGCATTGGTACTAGTAATGCCTCTGCATGCAAACCCAAAAGCTGTCCAGGTGAAGACTCAAAAACTTGGAAAAGCAGGTTACTGCAACAAGCCAAAAGAAAGCTAAAAGACATCTTGCACTGTAAATACTGATATTAAGGACAAAACCAAAACCTAAACATAGCCCTGTGCATAGGCTTTTACACTATAATTCTGATGAGATAAAGGATGCTTTTGCATTAGTGTAAACATAACCCAAATATAGATAATTTTCCTTTGGGTATGGGAAGTGGCAAATGATCTTGCTATGGGAAGATTCCTGGTAGCACCATTTATTATCTTATTATTTCAAAGACAACTTATCTTAGTCCTTAGAATAGCCTCCCTGTTCTTTGAAGGCAACTTTTACCTAGTTGTCTGTATTACCAAATATTCAAAAATATTTTCCAAGTTCCTACAAGCAAAACACAGAAAAGTAGTGTTGAATTGTTAAAACATCTTGTACTTAACACACCAAAGTGTGCATTTTTATGTTAAAACACTTGTACCTAATGGTAACTTGGTTTACTCACAGAATATTATGCTTAGGATATTAATAGAAAACTCTGCTTGCTTAAACACTTTAATTTGTTACAGTAGAAAGATTTGATGGCTGTTCCTGCAGAATGATTTTGGTAGCTTTTACCACCTGATTCCTTTTTTAATTTATACTGGATTGCTACAGAGAAAAGGCATTTACTCCAGTTCAAATCCTTATGTATTTGCTGAAGACACTTAAGGTTAGAAAACCACATTTTTGTAAAGGTTAATTGGTACTTTATAAAGGAGCTACTTTGACTTAGAAAACAAATGATAAAATATTAGGAATCTTTTAGCTCCCTCTGCTGCCCTAATCCTTCACTAAGCTGCCTTCTAAAGTCTGTCAAAGACACCAAGCAATGAGGCAGCCCATTAATCCCTTTTTAAGAAACACTTGGCATATTTAGTATGCCCAGTACTAAGATCAGTACACAGAAAGAAAACTATAAAGTACTGTGTGATTTACCATTGTCTATGCATTTTATTATTTCCTTTCTTCCTCTGATAACTGTAGCAAGTGAGACAACGAAGAACACGTTCAAATTTGGATGCCAGTTCAGAAAACGGATAGCTTCTTCTCCAAAGATCTTTACATCTGCAATTGCCACTTACATCAGAAGAGCTGAGGGCACTCACTGCCTGGAAACATTTATTCCTCCTTCCTCTTATTTACAGATCAACTTACATGGTACAGACCAACTTTAGTAAAAATCCTTTTTTAAATTCAGGGAAGGCCCAGACCTTGCCAAAGTAGGCCATCTTTCTTATTAATATGCAGAAAACTTAACTGCCTCATTTCACAACTGCAAGGGGTCAAATCACAGCTTACACCAGCCAGATAGGATCCATCAGTGGTCATGAAAAAGCACTTGGTATTTGCCAGCCTGGTACTTTTTACTTGTTAAGAAGCCAAGTTATTACATGCACAAGAAAAAAAAAAAATCAGGAAAGTGAATGCATTTTTCTTTTAACTAAGTCACTCTTTATTTCAAGATTTATTTACCAATTTGGGAAGACAACCAAATTCAATTCATATCTGCTTTTTTTCCCTCTGCATTCCTCCTGGAACCATCCAGATACCATATCAACTATGAAGATTCATCTTATTAAATGTCAAGCAGAAAAAAAAAGCTCTAAAAACACAGATGTTTTCTTACAGAGAAAGAAAGCCCAGGCCATATCCTTGGAAAGAAACTATTCCTTTATCATGCACTTCTACTGTCCTTCAGAGCACGTCACACTTGAGTATTTGCAAGTAATCAAACTTTCCCAAAGAAAGGCTGCCCTTCATAAAAGCAAAGATGAGAGATTTTATCTGAAATTTCAGAAATTCATTCCATTAATATGCACTTTCTCTTCCAATTTATGATCCTCACCAACGCTTCTTTTCTTAGGTAGTAAAGCATCACTGTTAAAACAGCTAAAATACATTTCAAGTTTTCTTCTGAGCACTTTTAAAAAGCATGAAGCAACATGCATATAAAGAATAACATTCAGGTGAATACTAGTGCTGCATAAAAAGGAGGGAGAAAAGGAAATGATTGCTTGAGCATTCTGAGTGCTAAGATGCTTTTTGCTTCATCAAAACCAGAACTAGGAGAAAAAAAAAAAAGAACATCTGTCTGGGGGCAGACAGGGTCTTCACAGACTTGGACTTGGCACACGTTGCAGTCTTTGCTGTATAAATATCACCTGAGGTGCTCTGGGAAGAAATTTCTGGTTTCAAGCAATTACCTAATTGGGAAAGTCACTCTCAATTTTCCAGTTACATTTCCAGTACTGTGCTGTAGTTTAATCCCTAATACCTGTGTAAACAAGCAAGAAGAAATGAGAGAAGCCCCTTTCCTCCTCCCACTTCCACCAGTGTTCCCTAAAGCTTGGAAACCCTCCAAGAGCAGTGTATAAAATATACTGCTCAGACAGCCAAAGTAATGCATTTAGAGATAATTCACAGTGTTCATCAAGCCTGTCCACAGACAATTCAGACATTTTCCCTGCATGCAACCACCTTCTGTTCCTTCCTGCCTCATCTATTAGCACCCAGCAAATGCAGCAGAGGTCAGATACCCCAAGGTAACTTCCAACCAGTGGTCAATAAAACATACACAGATTTAATGAAAGATTTCTAGAATCTAAGCAAATAAACAGCATTGTTTACAGTTTGTTACAATATAAAGCACAATAATACCTTAATTAGAGATAACAACTTTTCAAAATGCCAAAAACATTCTGAGTTTTTCAAATTACCCACAAAATGAACACATTTTATTTTTGCACTGTGACACTTCCAACTGTTCTGCCAAATGTATACTACTATAATTACGCTTTGCAATCACAAGCATCACCGGAGAGGGGGACAAAGAACAATATAATCAGTAACTAATTAATCTTTCACATGCCTTGATACCATTTCTCTCCAAGGGAAGAATCCTAAACGTTATTTTATAAATTGTGAAGTGAGTTTAATATTAGCAACTTAAAGTGCCTCAAATCATGTCCTTATGCCTCAGTACAATTTACAGCTACTGGTGGAAGTTAGAAACCAGAATTTAATACCTAGCTTTTTTAAGGGGCAGTCTTCAACGGCAGAGCATTGAAATCTGCACAAAAATATAATTGCAGACAGCTTTGGGATTAAAAGCAAATATTCTATTTCATATTTAAGAAATCATCAAAGGGGATCACAGGTACCTCAGAGACAAAATCACTTACTCAGCTACATTAAGAGAGTACTAATTGCTCCCAAAGTAATTGAACAGGGGGTTTTTTCTGCATTGAGTATCAACTGCAATTTAACAGTACTATGTCACACTATTGTTAGCTCACAAGGTAATAGTAAATGCAGTGATGCCTGATCAGTTTGCTTAATTTGCATGATTAGTTACTACAAGCACATGTGCAAATTACCTAAAGGCACAGGAAAGCAGTCCAACTCAAATAACATTGTGCATGCCCAGTTATCTAACTTCCCAGAGCATTTGTGGTAACCCATGAAGGCCACAGAAAAATCTGTGTGCAACCCTGTGCACTTGTTCACAGCGTGAGCATTTCAGTTTGAGGATCAGGTCCACAACACTCATTTTTCAGAAACTGAATTTCAACTCATTACCACCCCCTCCTCAAGCAGGGATACAGACAGTGATGAAGTGCTGCACGGCATCACCAGAATGGATAAAATAATGTGTTAATGTCTGCCCATCACACGTTATGTTCAACAATTTATGAAAAAAATACGTACTTGGTAATAGTAGTAGTTAGCAAGTTATTGCAGCCTATTTGTAACCGAACTTGTAACAAAAATACAATGCCTCTTAAAAATATTCTTTTCTGAGGGCAAGTTCAAGAACAGAAAGCTATGTACCAACTGATAGACAGAAAAGCTGACCAAGAAGATAAACCACCTTTCATAGCTATACAGCTCATTACATTCCCTGAGCTTTGTAAAACATCACGCATATTTCTAAAATACAAAATAATTTAGATTGTGTTATGAAAGGCACAGATATCAGAGAACAAATGTGCATATTTAATTTTTCAACCTGAATGACCATAGGTAGAAAAAAGCCATTATAAAACAAAGCAACAATAGTTTTTATCTCTTTTTACACAATTGCAGGGACAGCGATTTGAAATCATCAGCCAGAGAAATGTCTTTACAAGCCCCAAAGAACATTTGAACATATAGACACTGAAGAGCACAACACAGCTCAATCACTTTAAAGAGCCAAACTGGGTTCCCACAGCTATAAAACTTTAAACATGTTTTCTTGTCTATTGTTTCACCCCCTCTCCTCCTGATCATCTGCCTGGCCTTCCCACTCTATTTTTCCAACTTGGCTCTTTGGTAAATGGGATTAAGGAAGCAGAGGCGGCTAAACACCCCCTCCTTTCCCTACATTATTTTTCAATTTGATGTGGCCGCACATATTTCACCATAGGGTGCAGTGAATTGTGCAGGGCTGGGAAAAGCAAGCCAGACAAAAGGCGCTGATTAAACAGCATCACTGGATGTGAGCACGAAGCCTGGGGGAAGCCACTGCTATTTCAGTCCCAGTGGCTGCTGGTCTGTCACCTCTGTCCCTGGCAACGTTCCTTCCCACGTCATCACAGGCTTCTTGCCTCTTACGTGGTTCTGTTGCTCAATATAATAAGCTCATAAGGAGGCTGAAATTGCACGGAGTGGGCCGAGCTGCTCTAACTGCTGGCTGCCATCGGAAGGGACAGGTTTCTCATTCCTCTTCACAATTTGCTGATTCAGCTCACTAACACAGGCCAAAAATAAAAAAAGTTAATATTCTCCATTTTTTATTGAAGAGTTTTGATAGAGATTTGAGGATGGCAAACTGAGACTGGGAGCAGAGAAGATGGCCATGCACACTCCTAGGTCATCTCTAGCTGATCCAACTGCAGAGCTGCCCGGAAAATGGGGCAGCCTTCCCAATTTCCCCATTCTCAGCAGTCGGTTCCGCATTTCTCTGGGCAGGGATTAGTCTCCAGTGAGCAGATTCACCTGGCCATTTGGCCAACCAGTCCAGGTGGGACAAAGTAACAGTTTGGACCTGGCAAACATGGGCGGGCTTGGTCAGTTTTAGAAGAGACTAATGAGGAGATTAATCAGGCAAACCAAATGTGGAACTGCACTCTTTGACATTTGGATGTGTTAGGCTAAATGGTCCCAGCAACCCCCATTGATCTTTTCCAATTGCCCCTTCCATGCAACTGCTCTGTCAGCTGAACAGTGACCTGGACTGAGGAATTTACCTAAGTGGAAAATAAGCCAACGAAAGGGTTTTTTTAGTATAAGTCAACTTCTGAATGTAGCTCATTATAGGTCACGTTCCTATTGGCACAAAGAAAGGGGGAAAACTCCACTGCCAGGGACTGCTCACACAACACAGCTGCTGGGAAAGGGTCTCAAGATCAAAGTGTGGAGGAGCAAAGGTTTCACCTGCAGTTCTCTGCTTCAGCATTAGACATAATGCAGAGCCCATGTGCCCACAAGTCTGTACACTGCCTCCCACGGTGTCAAAAAGAAATTAACTATATCCTTGCCTTTTAGGGAGAAACTAACATTTTAATATAAAAACTCATTTGGCCCAAACCATTCATGTACGTTCTTAAAAACAGTACACCTTCTCCCTCGACCTGCTTTCACACCAGCTCTAAAAGCCCATTTGCAGAGAATAATAGGAATATACAATTCATCACTTGTCACTTAAGGTAAAGTGACAGACACAAATGATTACAACTCCTTTCACTAGAATTCAGGCTATTTTTATTAATACTCATTGAAGTTTGGGAGTCTCCTGCAATTTTGGTTTTGTTTTCATTTTTCGTTTTTACTTCCTTTCAAGGATCAGGTACAAGCTGTTAAATCAATCTATATGAAGTAAGCCTGTAGAGAGACTCTTGAGAGTACTATTTGGTCATCTTGTCCTTTTGCAATTGTTGTTTTATATAAACCCACAATGTTTTACAGTGTTTGGGTAGAATGTTGTACAGTGCTAAGATGAAAGCCAACTCAACTACAGAACAGCTCACACACTAGTTTCTTTTATTTATCTAGCTCTGTTTTCACCTAAAACCAGCATTTGTGCACAGTCAATATTATCTCAGCAGGAACTACAACTCAATTAAAAAGACTCTGAATGACCAAAAGAAAAGAGTTCCAGCCTTCAGAAATATCAGTAACCCACAAAACGAACACAGTTAACATTAGAAATTGAAATGTCCAACCTTCAAATATGCGATCCAGACGTTGCCGCTTCACTTTGTGTTTGTCCATTAGAGACATAAGAGTGGAAGCTCAAAGAACGTCCCCACACAGCTTGGTGATGGTCTTCTCACACCAGCCACCAGTCAGAAATGCTCAGTCTTTTAGAAACTTGTTTTCACCTGTGAACAGAAAGACAAGCTTTAAAATGCATAATCTTTTGGCACCTCTTTCCAGAGAAATGATCTGTGTGTAATCTAAAGAATTTTTAAAAACCCCATGAAGTTCTTAAATTGTATTAGACAACCTGGTATTTCACAGCAAACTGTTTTCTAAACACAGAGGTACAAAGCACACGGCACAACTCGGACAAGCCAGCGTAGAAATGCTCCAAGACAGCTGCTGGTTTTTGCCTTTTGACTGTCAAATACTTTTCTGCCCTTCCACTGAACAAACCAGCAGCCAGCGCAGGGACTCGGGCGGTCACAGGTCCGTGATTCCCATAAAATGACAGAAACGTGTTCACCTGAGATGCAATTGGAAAGCCACAGTTTTGCATCACAAAGCTCTCAGAGAGAGAAAACACTCCTTTCATTCTTAACTTTCAAGCTTTTGACGATAAAGTAAAGCAGAGTTTCAACCTGGAAGCCGAAGGAAACAAGTCAAGGGGCACAGACGCGAGGAAACACATCCCGGTGACAACACAGAATGCCAACATCTATATCAACCAAATGGCATTTGGAGCAGGTTTATGCATGACTGGGCAAAGCTCTTTGGCAGCAGATACAGCCAGGCACTTTTCAGATACCGTGGAGCCGGGCAAGGCAGCGTAAGGGCATTGCAACAAGCAGTCTGCATTTTAAGCCAAACCACTGAGAAGCAGGAAGGGGGGATGGAGAGAGAGGAGGAAAAATCCCTCAACGAGAACCTAATCATAGCAGCAGAATATAAAATGCACATGAGCAAGTGGACAGGGTAAAATTAAGGACACAGGTGCTCTAAAAAGCATAATCAGAGCATCAGTTTTTATCTGCCTTTAAATAGCTCAGTAGACTTTGAGAAACAAACTTGGAGCACACTGTATTAGAAGCACTGTGCACACGAAAATGAGCCAAATAATCCACCTCCCTGTTTCTTTTCATTCCTGCCCTACAGCTTTCAACATCAGTGGATAGGATTAAATGGCCTTACAAGTGACTGCACCTAGAAATCTACTTGTTTCTTTCTAGAGGCTGAACTTCACTAAAACTAAACATAGGCACACTTCATCAACATATGATCATACCCTCCGAGTGAAATGATAAAGAAAAATAGTTTGAGTATCAAGAACTGCACATTTGCATTTAAACTAAGTATTTTTACCAGTACTACCCTGCTTGGTGCATTGGGACTTGTAACAAAGTTCCTGTCTTTATGTTTGGTTTTGTTTTTTCATTTAAAATAGAGTTAATGTGCAATATTCATCATGCTTTTAACACTTCATTCAGCCTCATCTTCCTCTTCATCCTTAAATTCAAAATTCTTCTGCTGTTTTGCATAGTGTCTGATTCCAGCTGAATATAACATCCCATCAGGAAGGGGAGAAGAAAAATTAATGAGGAACACAGAATCCCATTTTTTTTACTCTTTAGAAAACAGAAAGAATGTTGCCTTTTTAGAAATTTGCTTTTATATTTCCCAACATTGATATTCTTCCAAAATACAACATTCTCCAATATTGAACATGACTCTGTTATAAGATTGCACAAGCATTACATCAAACCTAACATTCATTTTATAGTCTTAAAAGCCAACTATATAAGTATATAACTATATAACCCCTAGTCTTTGCTTAAGCCAACACCCAAACCTGTGCAGAGGATCAGTCCTAAACTAGTCTTTAATTTATTTGTTTGTCATTTCTGTTTCAAAATCAACTTCCTTCAATTATCACATAGAAGGATCTAAAGCATAAAAACCAAACCAGAATATAATGAACATTTTAAACACTAGTCTTGGTTTAAATTTTTATAGCTTATTTAATTTCCCATCTTGTAGAACATGCATGCCTGCTGGCCTCCTTGTGCTGTTTTGTTTATTCATTCAGCAAAAGATTTTTCCACTGCAGTCACTCTGCATACAAAGCTGGATGACAGCTGTAAAGAACAGACCATCTGTAACTATTGACCTACCACTGAAAGTGTCACCAGATGTTTTCTATCTGTCTACAGTAGCTTCAAAGTGCACCATATAAATCAAGTACTTTTTTTTTCTTTTAAACATAGTTTGGAAATTGCTTTATTGATAGTAAGTTGTCATAAGTTTAAAAAAATTTGAGAAAAAAATTAAATCAACATGTTAACACCATTCTAAGTTGAACCCTCATTCAGTTTTATTATACATCATATTCCTACAGAAAGAGCAGATGATGATATGGGAAGCATTTCCCAGCAAAACAAAAGCCTTATAATTATGGAAGTGTTAGTTACTGCAATTACTAAACCACAACATGAATAATTGTATTTGAGAAATTCAGTGAAATACAAGCACAGTGCCTAATGAGCTAAAAAAACCTGACCACCAAATACCAAATAGTATTTAAGTCCAGACCTCTGTAGTCAAATTTTTCAAGAGAATCCAAGTGATTTAAGAATGTACTTATCATATATGTCAAGTAGTACCTAGACAGCCATCTGAGATACCATCAATGCACAGAACCCTTTCGAGCAGTACACATTTTAGATCAAAATGTACACTATTGAAAACAATATTAGAGTTTTTTCTTTCAGTTAAGCAGATGATTCCAGTGTATTTTGAAAGAGAACGTGTCTCTGGGTATTGCTGAAACATTTAGCTCTTCCTTAAGAAAGGAAGAGCTTTACTCTGAGACTTCAAAATAAAAGGAAAAGTGATTCTCCAACATATTTCTAGCACACTGAGAAAATCCTACAGGCTAAAACAGAAATGATAAACAAGCAAGTCAACTTTCAATTCAATTTTCAAAACAGCTGATGCTGGTAATGAAAAAAGGATAAACATTAGCTGTGAGTGACAAGATTTGAAGGAAGGCCCATTCAAAACCCATGATCTCTCCAGAGAAAGAGCATGAAAAGGAAGCAAACTAAGAAATTAATTTTTTTAAGACAGCAAACCAGTAGGCTGATTGTACACACCCAGTATAGGTGTAGGTTGTGACAAACTGCACATCACCAGGGAAGAACTCCCTTCAAACCCAAAAGGTTGCAACCTGCAGTGCTGGACCATTTCCTTTGCATCAGGGAGTTTTGCATGGAACAGACTGTGCTTCAACGAGATCTGAACAAGTGGGGAAAGCCTAAACAGAAAAACTGAAGGGGATCAGGCATCACTCAGATCAGTTACCCCACTCGCAAAGAGATCCAGAGTAAAACTCTCCTGAGCACAGGCTTCCACCTGTGGGCTGTGAACTGCAAAAGGCTGATTTCTACCTTTCTGGCCTCACTGTCAGTTGCAGGCAGAGATCTGTAGGCCATCCCAAATCAGAAGATGAAGCATAAGAAATCCAAAACAGGAATGAAATTCACAGAACAGACTGAGAGATTGTTAGAGAATAAGGTCATGAAGTTTTGTGTTACCCTTGGAATCTCAACCTTCACTTAACTTAGCCATTCTAACATATGCTCCCTGGTATGAAACTGTATTGAGTTATTGAAATATTTTTCCTTTCTACTAACAATTACTGAGAAGTAAAATATAAGGTTATCACAAGAAAAATTATAAGTCTGTATTACAAATTCCAGTGCTATCAGTTTTGATGATCAAAAACTAGATAAATTTCCAAGACAACCCAGACTAATGTTTTGCTTCTCATTCCTTCTCACCCAAACTGATAACATCTCTATTTTCCATAACAACTCACAAGCCTTGAAATAGCCATTCCTCACAGTCCCGTAAATATAATCACAGCGTTGTTCCTCATGTTAAAAATATTTTAATTATCCTAAACAATCACACATTTTGCAGTAACTATTTCAGTTAGTAAAGAGATCATTTAGTCCAGCCCTCCTGCCAAGTGCATTGAGCGCTTTCAATAATGAAGTCTCCACAACTTCTCTAGGCAACTGGTTCAGTGTCTCATCACCCTCACTATTAAAAAGTGTGATCTTTATATCCAAGACAACTATATCCCAAAATTATTACTGAGAAATGGAAGTGTATCTAAATTTGAAAATATCTATGTAGTACAAAGCAAAGTATCTCGTGTTTGGCAAAAGAGACGATATCATCAATGCTGATGAACAGCTGAAAGTAAAATGATGTAAAAATGCTAAGGGAAATTTCTTTTATTTGAACATTAACTTAAAGATGTATTTACTCAGTAAAAATGTCAACTTCCTGAGGCTGCAGCAAGAAATGGTCTCTAACTCTCAGAAAATAAAAAATAAAGCTTATGCTGTAAGAGGGAAACACTACTTGAAAAAGCTCTACAACTTGTAGCTGAAGCTTTCTAATGCCAGTAGCAGCAGTATTGGTTCTGTACAGAACAGACATTTTGGATCAGAGAAATGGCGTTTCATAAAGGAAGTTAGGAAATGTTTGTCTCAAAATTATACACTGTACTACACCTAAACATAGAATTTAACTGAAAGATTACTATCTGAACTTTTTATGCTTTTTATATTCTATTTCTAAAAGTATTCTTTAACAGTATGTATCAACAGTACTTATCAATTGAAAAATTTTCAATTAAAAATATGGAGGAACCTCAAATAGGAGGATGAGTAAAAGAGGACCAAGACTTTGGGTTTTTCTTCAAAATGCAGCAATAATACGAGTGTTACAATAACACTGGAACATCCTGTTCTGAAGTTCTGCAAGTCAGCTTTTAGTTCTCACCTCTTATGTCCTTTCCTGGAGATCCTGTGACTTATACTAAAAACTTCTGCAGCATGAAACCATCACATTACCATCACTGTACTCAAAAATATTCTTGCAAAGATTTAAGCTTCATTCAAAAATAACTATGGCACATTGAGCAGAACAAAAAGAGATTAATTGCCAGAAGAAAAAGTATATGTCAGCCTTTTTGTGCAAAAATTGAAGTTATTCCATCCTATCCTATAAAAACTAATACTGAATAAAAGGAAATATATAATTATATTTGCCCGTCAAACAATTTATCTTGCCATTAAGTATGGCTAAGCCACTTTGCCTTACCATTAGATGTCAGTACAGTCTAAGGGAAACTGTACAGGGAGCTTCAAGATCAATAAATTAATCACAAAAATGAAGCCATTACTGAATTAGACACCAAAAAGCATGTTAGCTATTCAGAAAAGGACTAAAACCCCAAATATTCCAATGGCATTACTGAAATCTAAGATGCATCTACCTCAAAAAAGATGGAGGACTAGGAGAAGTGCCTGGACAGGCAGCATGGTCCAAGGCATGGAACAGCTTGTGGAAAAACTCCCCCAGCCTGAAGACATGATTGTGTGGAAAGCAACAGAGGCATATAAAACACACTCCATGTCCCAGCTCACAGGGAGATAGCAAGCCAGCATATTAAAAACAACAGGAAGCTTTGCCATGGAGCATGCAATTAAATTGTAACATCTGGTGTCACAGGTATTGTGGAGGCCAAAATCTTAAATGGTTCTTAAAAGGGATAAGACGAGTTTATGGAAAACCCATCAGTGGCCACTGATAAAAACAGCCACAGCACCAACCCAGGTCAGAAATCCATAGGCTGGCAAATGCCAAAGGCAGGGAAAATGTCAGCACAGGCTTTGTTCTCATACATAGCAATGACTGCACTGTGCTCCACTGACCAAATGTCTGGTTAGTTCAGCATCCCACATTAGCCAAGAAATGACGTGCTTCATTAAAAGAGCAAGAGCAGAACAAAAACAACTCTTCCTTTAAGCACACACCAGTGGCCACTTCTGGAGGCAGGACACAGGACAGATGGACTCATGGGCACCCCTCACATTCTTAGGAAATGCAGAGGTACACTGCAAAATAGACTGATCCAGCCGTGCAGAAAGTGAGGTCCACAGCTCACAGGGAGGCACAAAAAAACATCCTAAGACAAAATAAAACTGAAACAAGTTAGTACTGCTCATGCCCAAAGGATACTGCTGGAAGCATGGAACTGACAGTCTCTCCGACAGAGAAACTAAGAGACATCTAGAAAATCATCATAAAAAACTGCCAGTGCCATAGACTCCACCCTCGTGCACAGTAAACTCTTCCAACAAGTGTCCTTTATTACTGGCTGGTTTTGCTTGTCAGTTTGGCTTAAACTTCCAGTGATCAGATTTTCTTGCAGCCTTGCCTGGCAGACAGAAGAACTCCTGATGTTCTTTGCACAGGTATCACCAAGCCAACCTTTGGTCTATTTGCAGAAGAGACCAAGCTCCTTGATACTCTCTTAGAAAGTCATACTTCTGATCCTAAATTGTGCCAAACCTTAAATTTATACCTAAATTCATGAGCAGGTCCCTAAAATACCTGTCATCAAGTACTAGAGTAAGACAAACCTTTGCAGGAACAGTTCCATCAATATCCAGAGCAAAACTCTCTTTCACAGCCTCTGAAAACATGCAGGGACCACATCTAAGATGAAAAGACTTTGCACTTGCTTCAGCAGTTTCTCATCACCAATAAAAGCCAGTTCTTTCTAGGATGAGTTTTCTGCCTCAGGAGTACAGCCAACAGTCTCTCTCATTCTATATTTATGGCCCAAAATTTGAATACAATTTCACAGAATCACAGAATCATCCGGGTTGGAAGAGAATTTCAATATCATCAGCACTTTTTTCTCTATTTATTAGTGAAGGTGTTTTTTCCTGTTGATAAAAATGCTTAAAAGAAGGCCAAGAACACCCATTGTCAGCACACCACTGAAGGCTTATGGGCTCTTGACATATTGTCCACTGTTTTTCAATATTGTGAATTACTTTTTGTACTATTCTATCTTTTTAATTACTTTAGCACCAAATAAAATGCCTTCCAAAATTTAGTGTAATAATTTGATAATCACAAGCCCTTATTTTTATGGTGCTGTACTGTGAAATAGCCTTTTTGACAGGGAATATGGTGAAAACAATAGAAGAGGTTGTGGCAGTAATTCTGCCATTAGAAGCTTTTTATGAGGTATTTGTCTTCACCATAAGGGTTTTTTCCCAGAGCTTTTTTTTTTTCCTTAGCAGCATTCTCTCTCAATTATACATCTGTCCACAAGCCAAAAATTACTCACTGCTGAAAATGAATTACTGCAGATGTGTATGACTACAGACAGATGGGAAGCATCTCTGCTATCTCAGATTTCTAGGTCATGAATAAAACTTCAATGAAAAACTCAAGCTATTAAGTAATTATTAAAGACTAACATCCTAAGACATGTACATTTTAAGTAAAATTTAAATTATATCTTTAGTGTCAGGAAACAATCACTCTGAGCAATATTACAGCTATGATTCTCATCAAACAATACTTCTAAAAACTTCCATTTCAGGTATTCAGCACAAGCTTCTTCGGGAAGATCAGCACTGTGACAAGCCTCAGCCTTACTCATGAACAGATTTAAAGGAAAGGACATGAAGGAACTGGTGTGGTCTGAGATCATGACCGTGATCCACTCACATGTTGAATTCCTGGCTTTGCCACTTCCTCTCCAACCTGAGGAATTCAACCTGATGGGTGCATCCTTCATTTCACCCACTACTGCTTTGGTTTGTAAAGCAACACCGATGCACCCCAGCACCCAGAGGTACTGCCACAACTACTGCTTTATAAAGTCCTCTGCAACTTCCCAATGAAAACCATCCAGAAGTGCCAAGTAAGTCGTTTGTTAGATCAGTGTTAATCACTTCTGCATTTTTCAAAGGCTGAAATGAAAGAAAATTACATTGAAAGAAGATCAATCTCCACTCAATTTTATTTTGAACAGGCTGAAGAGCTGAAAGCGTTCCTCCCTTTTGTAGAGACGGATAGAAGAGACAGTAACTCTGTAAATGAACGAAACACAATCTTAGGGATTTTGACAGACAACAGCAGTGAAACTGAACTGCCTTTAATTCAAATCACAAGATTATCATTATTTGAATCAGAAACTCAAATAATATGTATGTAATATTTTAATGCACCTGAGAAAGCTTAACAGGATGCAAAGCATTAGTCAGCACTCATGACAATAAAAAGGCTAATGCCTTGGTTAATGAATTCTCTAAGAAAGGAAACAATTACTGGTGCATTTCATGAATGTCTATTGCTAGAAAGGATTCGAACCAGCAAGGAGAAAAGATTACTTTTAAACTTTCATTGATTTATTGAGCCTTTTTTTTTTGTCTCCAAGAAAGAAACAAACCCACGTCAAAACGCCTGGCACATGGACTGTGTGCCTACTCCACATGTGAAACTGGTTCATCTGTCACAGATCTACTATTAGAAGTAGCCCATGGATGTCCAAAAACCTGTGCTTTACAGATTAAAACTACTGATTAAAAAAACATATGTCTATGCAGTGGAAAGGAATGGATGGGGAAAAAAGAAAGTAAATAAGAAATCACATCTAAAGACATTTAGGGTAGAAATTTAGTTAAGGCTAATTAAGTTTAGACAAAGAACAGTGGGCCCTGTGTTGGTTTTTTCTCTACACCAAAAAGCCTCAGATGTTGGATACTAGGAGTTGGGATTGTCCTGCCTGGAGGTGAAAAAGCTCTGGGGAGACCTCAGAGCACCTTCCAATACCTAAAGGGGCTACAAGAGAGTTGGAGAGGAACTTTCCACAAGGGCATGGAGTGACAGGACAATGGGGAATGGCTTCACACTGATAGATTAAAATACGAGGGTTAGATTAAACACGAGGAAGAAATTCTTTGCTGTGAGGGTGGGGAGGCCCTGGCACAGGGTGCCCAGAGAAGCTGCGGCTGCCCCATCCCTGGGAGTGCCCAAGGCCAGGCTGGATGGGGCTCTGAGCAGCCTGGGACAGTGGAAGGTGTCCCTGCCCATGGCAGGGGGTTGGAACGAGGTGATCTTTAAGGTCCCTCCCAACACAAACCACTCTGTGATTCTATGGATATGAGCACCCTTGCTGCTGTAGGAAAACACATTAAATACTGGGAAAACATTTTTTTTGAGACTGAATACTTTATTTTCCACTTGAAAAGTAAACAGTATAATATTTAAATATTATGATTGTGCATTATTTCTTAAAAATTACTTTTATACCTAGAAAGTATTTTAGTGAAATAACTTTATACAGATAAGGCAAATACAATTCTTGGTCACATTTTTCATTTGTCCATATTACTGCCCTGTGGCAGTAATATGTCAACTTTTCAAGAGCTGCAGTACTACAGCACTAGGTTGGGTACACCTGACATCCTCCATGTAAGGCTTCTTTACTCAAAGTAGGTATCAATTCATTTTGTAATATTTTGTGTTAATTGAATACTCCTTATAGATTTTTAAAAAGGAAGTTTAACTCTTTCAGCCACTAACTACTGCAGATATAATTTTTGCTCAGTTACTAGAAGAAGGAAAAAACCAGGAAGATACAGTTTGCATTATTAGACATCCAGAGACTCTCTCCAGTTGTGTTCTGATTGAAAAAAGAAAATGCCAAGGATAAAGCTCCTACTCTTCATAATATTGCAACTCATTCCAGTCAGAACAAAAGATACCTGGGTATTCATCTATTGCTTGCTCAGGTGTCCTGGTAAAACTACATTTTTTAGAAGTACTTAAATTAAAAATGTATTTTTAAAATATTGTCATATATAAATTACATATGTTTGGTTTTGGTTGTGGGTTTTTTTTGGGTTTTTTTTTAATGCAGTACAAATGCTGGACCATTTCTTTCTCCTAGTTTAATGAGAAGATAATTTCTATCACCTAAATCACAGTAAAATGCTAAAGATCAAGTGCATTTCCTCTGCATTTTTCAGAATATTTTAAAGATTATAAATTATGCAATTTATACATGATCATTAATAATATTTAGCAATAGCATTTCTACATTTCTTTGACAGTTCTGAAATGTAATTTTACTGATACCTGGTACATAAATCCTCTGGAAGTTTGTGGAGTGAAAAAAAGCTATGTTTCTTTATGAGCAGGTATAACTACATTAAGAATAAAAAGCATTTTTCAAGTGTAGCACTGGATATTGGCAAAATGTCTTCCCTCCTTAATAAGCAATAAAGGCAATATAAGGCAAGAGACCAAACAAGTGACAAGTTCCATTTATACCCTTTATGTTTTAATTTCAGTCACCTTTGTCAAAATTTGCACCTTCACCTACAGCCCCATAAGGCACAGAACAGTTTCACTTGGAAGGGACCTTTAAAGACCATTTAGTCCAGCCTCCTCCCCCCATGGTGGTCAGGGACACCTTGCACTGCACAGGGTCCCTCAAAGCCTCATCCAGCACTCCCACTGATGGAGCAGCCACGGATGCACAACCACGCCAAGATGTTGCATTTTATAGACCAAAACCAGTTTGCAAGTGCTGTAAATTGCTTCTATAAAAACCCCCAACTATTGGAATACCTAACTGGCAAACCAGAAAATACTACTGAACTCTACAAAATTACCTACGAGTTTAATTACCAGACTATTTCCCACTGTGGCTCCTCCACCCTCGGACTCCGGGAAACAGCTCTCCAGCCTTGAAGGCATCACTGACCATCTTCCCACAATCAACTTTCATACTCAACTAGACGACTTGTTTAATTAGCAATTCTTTTCCCTACACTTTGGTGTCAATCTCCATCTCCCAACATGACATTTCATTAAGAAATTTCCAGCCAGCTACACTCCCATCTCAATCACAGTAACACAGAGCACTTTGACACCTTGCTAAATTCTATACACAATCTTAGTTGCAATTACAGGAAGTGCTTATGGAGAAGATTAATGTTAGTGGCTGGGATATTGTATCCTTTAACACAATTGAATGTGGGGAAACAAAGAATTAAAAGCCCAATTAGATGGGCTCACACACCTGAAACTGGCTGACAATTGTGTATGATAAAACGTAGTGTAACCAACACTAGCATCCACTAGTCATTTCCTGTTTGTCTGTATTCTTCATTTAAGCTCATCCACTCATTTTGTTAGGCAGAGGAGTGAATTAAAGTCCCTACAGGCTGCTTTGCTATGGAATTCTGCAAAATTTACTTTCAGATATACAGTTTTTGAATTGGATTTCCCTCTCTTCTGTTCACATAGAATGCTGAGATGCAATCTCTCTCTACAGAAAGGACCTTAAAAACCTGTGAATAGTGTTCTTCATCTCTGTATTCAAAAGTTACATTTAAGAGCTCTCAAATGCCACAGAGCAGCAGCTTGCACAGTTTTTGACACCCACTTCAATGCAAAATTACTTTATCTATCCTGTAAAACAATTCTGAAGTTTGCAGAAGGGGACAAACAGACACTGAAATCATTAGGTGTGAGAAACCTTAGGAAGCCTCTTCATGCTCACATCAGTAAGCAAGATCCCTACATTATGTACACCAATTATCTGGCATAATAAGTCAGTCCAAATGCATGAGACTTTTGGTTTATTCCAAAAGGGTTTAGTGTAACTACATTCATCACAGCATCTCAGTATCTTTCTGAAATATAACTGATGTAACTATAAATTATCACAGTTTATACTCTCTCTCATATCTGGGAAGGGAACTCTATGTGCAGCCAGATATTTTTAGGTTCCTTATTTGAACATATATGGTGGTTTGTATCTGTTACAGAAGAAAGATCAAGCAAGTGCACTTGGCAGCTGGTCTGGAAAGTGATAAGACCATAACAGTCTTTAATGGAAATTAATTTCAGCCCTACACTACACTAGGAAATGAAATTTCCAGCCCATATTAACTTGAAGGTTAGTTCTTCCTGACTACTTAAAATGCTCCTGTAACTGAAGAGGGCAGATTTTACCTAGAAGTTTTAAACTGCTTTAAGTTCATAGCATTTAACATCTTGAAAACAAGGCCAAAGCTGTGAATATAATAATCCCTCAAGATCTAAGGAGAGACTTCAAAAAAATTGTAAAAAGACTGAAAGTTAGATATGGACAAAGTAGTTTGCATGCCTCAAGAATTGTGTTCTTTAATTCTGGAAGAGAGATGGAGATGTGAGGTGAGAAGTAGCATTGCACGTTATGTGCAGCACCCAAGCCACCAGTTCACATCCTCAAAACCTTTTAACCCATTATCAGGCAGGTGACAATAAATGAGGAATTATTCCTCGTGGGACTCTTCATAGAAGAGATGTGGTGGTGTCAAACTGTGTCAGTACATACTGAATATGCTTCTTTAAGAAACTCTTGAACCATTTGACTGTATTGATCTCCTGTCAGAGAGAAGAATGACATTTCTTGCCCATGAGAACATCACACTGTCACTGAGAGGAGACATCCACTCGCCACCCCTCAGTGAGTCCCTCAGTAGGGGCCCGTGCTGCTCTCCAAGGCACACTCTGCCACAATGCTGACTTTTAAAAAGGTCTAGATAAAAATTTACATAAATTAGATCAACTTCCCATTGATTTCTGGTATACTATGAGCTCCTCCACTAATGTCAAATGAATGATATTTGGCTGGAATCAGAGTACCTGGAGAAAAACAGAGTTTTGCAGTATTGCATCCAGGAGGAAAACACATCTTCCACGAAAAACTTACTGTGCTACTTTTAATTATCAGTAGTCCAAGTTATTCCTAACTCTTCCAGTGGCCAGCTACTCCAAAAACACCACTCAAAGGGTGTTCATCTGCAGGAATCACTGTGCAAAAATGCTGCTCTTGGAATCTGCTTTCATAGCTGGGAAACCTCAGTATTTCATGTTCTCCCTACTTTTGGAGCATCGCAATTCTTGTTGTCCTATCCTCTTTGCATTACAACTTCCTCACCTCCTCAAGATGACTCTTGACCTCTCTGCATGGTATTGCTTATTCCTCCTCGATCCTTCATAGCTGTTACCTACACCGTGAGGAAAAGAAGGCTGCCAAACCCAGCAGACTACTTGGATTATCCACTCACTTACATAAGAACCGAATGAAACTTGGGCTGTCCTTTTAAACATGGGATCCTGTATGGAAGTGACTCAGTACTGGTTACTGATTGCCTCTTATCCTTTCCTTCCATACATCTCCACGAAGATACTTGGAACTGTATCTTAATATTAGACCCTAAGTAGCCATATGATATTGTGCTGTCTTCAGAAAATAAACGAGACAAAACCAAAAAAGCCACTTTTCTAAATACCAAATTCAAATCAAACTGCAGGAGACAATCCTGATGTTCCTTCTAAAAGAAATATTAGGATATGCTAAAATTACACTTTTATTAAGAAACAAAATATTTTTCTCCACAGTCTCAAGAGAGGTTGTGGCAACTTCACTGAACCATATGTGGAATATGGTTAGAACTGCAGCAATCCCAGAAAAATCCTGTAAGAGATGCCCTGCTTCTAAAAGTGAGCAAGTAGGAAACAAAAGAAGTCTTTGTTTTCAAAAAAACTCTTAAAACAAGTAGACTTAAAGCAAAAGCAAACAGTGGTTTGTGACATGACCATAGTATTTTCATATGTAACGAACCAAGAATGCAGAGCACACCTTAATGGTCTCATTATAAACACCACCATTTCTATGATTTAATTGATGGTACATAAACAAATTTTAAAATGGGTAAAATATAATAGTTATGGAATCTGCATATATGAAAAAACATGAGAACCAGAGCCCCAGTAATGTCCACAAGACCGTGGCTGCTGGTATATTATTTCTTCAGCAGTACTTCAAAGACTGCCCCCAAAATATAAAGACCCTGCAACCTTTTCTTGCATATTTGAATAACAGCTCTCCCTATACATAATTAGATTTGAAAACATAAAAGTCTTTTGCTTGAATAAATAGCATCAGAAGTTCAAGACTGCAAGATGAGTATATTTGCAATTACATTACAGTTCAAAACCAAATAAAAAATTGTTCCCTGAAAAATCAAGTCTTAAAATAAACCAAAGTACAACATGTGCTTTTGTTTTATCTGAGTGTTGCATATCTGGACTGAGATTGTTAGCTTCTCTGTGTCAAGATCTAGATGAAAATTATCTGTATAAAGGGAGTAAAATGTCAAATTCAGAATATCTGACAATTCTACAACAGATGGCCTTAGATATTAGTGATTCAGTTGGTGCTGGCATTGGGTCAGTTCTTTACTTGTTAATTAAGGACCTTAATTTTGAACTATTATTTTGCTATAAAATGCCCATTAGGCAAAAAAAAATTAGAAAATGCATGGCTAAAGATTTTAGAAAGCTTGCTCTCTGTTTGTGCAAGAATTTCCATTCTGGCTGATTAATAAAATTCCAGGTTAGGAAAAAAACCTCCACTCCCAGTTGTTTTAATAAGATCCAGATCTTGCCTTTAGTAAATACTGGCAGTCTGCAGGGGCAGAAATGCTCAACCCTACCCATTTCACCTCACAGAAGGATATATTTTATAGTTTAAGATGCTCAGATAGCAAATGTTCAGCCTCTTCTTCCAGAGGGCACAGTCTGGGTTGGGAAAGCAAGTCACAGGAGGGCTGACAAGAGGCAGTCACTTCTGCTCTGCAAAGGAATGTCCAGAGTCAGTCCTCCTCCACTGACTGGAGCTCGTCAGGAGTTCACTCATCACTTGTGTCACAAAGCTGAGTTTGTCCTTCTCCTTCAGGCAGGACCTGCCTCTCCCTGTGTGTCATTTCTGAATCTCCATATCTCCTCTTTCCTCTTGCAGCTGAAAACAGAACATTTAATCTTATCTGACTTTCAAGTTCCCCACAAGTTGTCCCGAGATGCTCAGGGCAGGTTTAGCACCCAGAGAAATGTCCCTGTCAGGCTCTCCCACATCCTGACTTGGGAATGGTCCCAGCAAGGAGGTGAAGGAGTGCCATGACACTCCTTAAACGGGCTACACACAAACAGGTTCTTGCACTGGAATCAACTAAAGAAAAGTGAAATGCCTGAAAGAGGGAAAATTCAGTAGCATACTTGCTCATTAAATCCAAGATCATCCTAAATGATATCGAATATCCTGTAACAGAGGAAAACAAAATAGCAAGTAATAGCTACACAACAACCACCACCTCTCTCCTTGCTATTTTCTTTCCATTGGCTTGTCCTCTCTGTGGAAATACATTCCCACACATCACTTCCTCTAAGCCAGTCCACATTCGCATTGGTGACGAGGCCCTTGCCATCACTTCCCACAGGGAGCAATTCCCCAAACAACTTGAATCCAAAGCTTGTTCCCTCCTGAAGCGCCATCATTATCTAATGCTTTGAAATCTATATGCAAGAACACATAAGGGTTGGCAATTATACAGTTGGGTATTTATAAACTATAAAAATATTACCATATGTTGGAAAGCAAAAACGATTTACCACTAAATAAACTTTCACTTCCCATTAGATGCACATTCCCTGAAAAAAATACAGTTAGGCAGTAATCAACCTTGACAATATATATTTAAATGTAAGATAATTTTTTTTTAATAGAAAGAAATTAAATTTTACACAAGTATGATATTTTCAAGTATTTCTATGCAATGGCATATTTAACAGTAGCCAGAAGATGCGTTTAAAGGAAATGGAAATATTAAGTTTAGAAATCCAACTTCTATAATTTCTTTACTTTACAACTGCCCAAACACTGCTCTTCTGAAATACCATGGAGCTCTGCTTTGCTTTTAAATATTAGAGATACCTTTGACTTCTGTATAAGACAAACAAAACAACTTCAGACCTTTTAAACTAAGCCTTGACAAGTATTTCGCTTATAAAAATGTTTTATTTAAACTGCCAGTAAGTACAATCAACTTTTTAGAATGTGCCCTTTTGAAATAAATCCTTCTTGACACATTTCATTTTGGTTGCTATCCATGTAGAAGGAGTTATCTACTGTTTAGCACAAGCTCTCGATGCAATTCTAGAAGTTGCACTGGTCAGACATGGCAATGGATAAAATTGGTGTTTCTTTGATTTTTGTTTGATGTTAGATGGCCACTTCCAAGGGCTCTGCTTGCCCCAGAGCACAAAGCTGGAGAAGTGCACAGCACAAACACAAGGGGCTCAGAAAGCAGCAAAGCATCTGCCACTGTTCCCAAAGTGAATCACTTGACCCATTCTAGTTCTTAATACTCCATCACTTATTAAAAGTGTCAAATTTGACAACACTGAAACAAACAACAGAAAATTGAGAATCATTAAAACATCCTGTGATCCTGAGAACGAACACGTACCTAGAGACCCAGTGAGCAATTTTTGATCACAGGGGGTGGGACACTTTTTACTGCATATCCCAAGGACTGAAAGAACAATGCCATAAATTCATAATAGTGAGTCTGTAAAGGTTGAATTGATACTGACATCTTGGATATTATTACTGTAAATGACAGATTAATGGACAAAGCCACAAGATCCCAAAAGTCGTCCTAGATATTTAATTACTAGGAAGTAACCAATAATCATATTAATTAGCACAGTTAAAAAATCCCATCGAGCAGTAAATGATTTCAAAGGAAATTTTGGCTATAACAATGACAAGTTAAGTAATAACTTAGGCCGATGCCAGCACAGAATAAATGATTTAATGATCCCCATAGAAAGTTTTATTTTACTGAGATCAATATCTGACCCCTATTATACACTAAAAGCCATGCCTAAAACCAATTATAAGAACTATTGTTGGTATTCTCAATTACGAAGAGATTTCCCTCTCGACTGTCATTCCATCAAAATTAAATACATAATATGGAACTAAATGCATCTTTTTGGAATCTCAAGAGCAATAGCAACTATTGATATTTAAACATGTTATTATAAAAAGTAACTGCAAGTCTTTGGTACTCAACTTCCTGGATTATAAAAAAATCAAAGCATTTCACACCAGTATGTATTTAAAAATGCAACATATTACTATTATCTCTAAGTGAATTATAGAATGGTTTGGGTTGAAAAAGACTTTAAAGATCATCTTATTCCAAGCCACTGCCATGGGCAGGTACACCTTCTACCAGACCAGGTTGCTCAGAGTTCCATCCCACTGGCCTTGGACACTGCCAGGGATGGGGCATCCACAGCTTCTCTGGGCACCCTGTGCCAGGGCCTCACCACCCTCACAGTAAACAATTTCTTCCTAACACCTAACCTAAATTTCCCCTCTTTACGTTTGAACCCATTACTCCTTGTCCTATCACTCCAGTTCCTGATCAATGGACATCAATAGCAGGACTGATTCAACACTGCACATGAAAACTAAAAAAAAAAAAAAAAAGTTGTGAACTTCAGCCTTTACATTATGAAAAGTGTATTTTTAAAACATAATTCCTTTCAAACCTGACTTCCATCAAATATGACAAATATAATTCTATGCAAGATAAAGGGGTTTGTGTTGAAGTGAACCTTTTCAAACTAAAGGTATATAGTTAGTCTCTACCTTTATGAAACAAAGGAAAAATTTCTTCACTGAAAGGGTGGGACACCTTTCACTGAAAGCACTGGAACAGGCTGCCTAGGGAAGTGATGGAATTACCACCCCTGGAAGTGTTCTAGAGGTGCGTGGATGTGGCACCTGGGGACATGGTTTGGTGGAAAACACAGCTGGGATGGGTTAATGGTTGGAATTGACCTTGGAGGTCTTTTCCAACGGTAAGAATTCTATGATTTTTAAAGGTAATACTCTTTATATATATAAAATCTATATATCCTTTATAAATCCTATTTGGCAATAAAACTGGATATGATGCATGCAATAAAGGTAACATATACAGAGTGAAAAAAGTTAATATTAATTGTATTATTAAATATTTGTATTCCAATTTTGCACACTGTCTTTGCTCAGATCACATCCTGCTTGTGAATAATACCAGCCAGCAATAAGGATAATTGTCACATATCAATCAAACATCAATTAATAAGGCAGTTAAACTGACAAAATATTACCTGAATGATGGAATACTCAATTAAAAAATAAAGAACTAATGGAAATAAGATTCTTAACTAACTTGACTGACCTTATGTTTATCATGATCTAAAAGCAGGCTGAAGATACTTATTAGTACTCAGTTGTTATTATGTTAATCTAAAATAATCTAGTTTTATATATATTTTATATATATGTGTGTGTGCCTAAAGATTCTAAATATTCAAATATCTTCATTAAAAATGTCCTACTGGGTTTACACACTACGCACTTTAAAAAAAAATTACTGTCTGTTTAAATCCAGAGATATTCTAATTTTGATGTTAGACCAGTTGATTCCTATGTTCATTCAAACATATCAGTGTTTCTAGAGTTATACCTGCTACTCACAACAGATGGGACAGAAAAATAAGTATCTAAAAACAAAAGCAAAGAATAAATACCTGCTTTTCATGTCAATATTCACTGTGCTACTTACAGTATTGTTTTCCTTCAGTGAGAAATTCCCTGAAAAGCTTAATTTTTCAACCAAGTTTGTTGGCAGGAACAGAATTATAGCTTCCAGAAATTGAGGAACAACTATTACTTTCTCTTGTACTAGAAAGTGTGGTTATAAACTGGACATCAACCTGCAAACACACTGGACAATCATTATGGAAATAAGTGAACATTTAAGGTAGCACATCCCTTAATAGAAAGGCTTAAATAATAAATACAGAATTAATGGAAAAAATTCTCCAGTTCCATTGCAAAATTGGAATTTAAACGAAAGGCAAACTTATAATGAATTTCGGAAAAAGACTTTCCTACAGCAAGATCATTAATTGCTTTCAAGTTTTTTAAATGGACAAAAGAATAAAGCATCCATATAAAACATAACTGTAAAAAAATCCTGTGTTATCAAAAGAAATGTGCAGCAATTCATCTAGACAGTTCTCACTCTAATGTCACTTTATGATTATTGAGGCAAAAGAAATGGGAAAATGAAATAAAGAAGATTAATTTCTCAGAAGTTTTTACAGCTGAAAGTGGACAACTATAGATTAACTACAAAGACAAGAAATCTAGACCCTACAAGGATGAGAAATTTAGACCATCTGTATTACATCAAGTATTACTTTGTGCATTATTCTTGGCTTTTCATCATCTCTGGCCCTTAAATAAAAACCCTTTTTGTTTAAAGCTTTAAAGACTACAGCTGCTCTTATTACTGGTTTTGGAAATCACCACTCAAAACCTTTAAAATGGACCATATCTGAAAAGACGCAGCAAAACTGATATTTACAAAAAAAAGATTTATAACTAAAGTAAATGTTCAACATTCTGAACATGAAAATGGAACAAATAATCAGGATAAACAAAACTGGCTTGAAAAACCTTCAGGAAGAAACTACAAAATATGGAAAAACTATTTAAATATTATATTCTGGTTATTAGTGAGTATTGGAATATAAGGCACAGAAGGCTTTTCTCCTCTGAAAATATTTGTGTAAAAGAAGGATCTGTATATGGAATTTGAATTTATCATACCTGCTGTTTACTCTGAAAGTTAAATTAGAATGAACCATTCACAATTCCAAAATAACTTGGAATAAACAGTTATGAAATTACAGTAAGAACATGTTGGCATTCATTTAATTCATCTGTTCCAACCCTTTTACTAAAGTAGTAGAATGAAGTTTATACAAAAGTCTGTTCTAAAACAGCAATTAAAAATACACTGTAGTTTCTATAACTACATGGATCAGAAAATATGAAGAATTTCCTACAGCTACAAACCAGCAGCCTTCCCTCATCCACACATTTTATGTTTTAATTCTCCAACATATAATGACAAAAGGACGAGAGAGAAACTCTCATGGTTTTAAGACCTAAAATAAGCTTGGCAATCAATGTATCTGGAGCAGTCTTATTACAGTCCTTACAATAAAAATTATAGCAAACAGAATCAGGAGCAGAGCAGCTTTATTGCTCTGAGGTTGCACCTGAGATAACCAGGGAGGAGCTGTAAGAATTAATTAGCAGATAAGTATGAAGCAAAATGACTCAAAGCCTTGCTCTGGGACACACTGTGTTCTTTCCCACAAAACAGAACCAAGTTTTTAGCTATTAAACAATTTCCCATTTATTGCCACAGGTAAGCCCAAAGGTCTGCAGGCCGACCAGAAGCTGCAGCACTCCACTGCACAGCCCAGAATAATTTAACTTAATACAACACACAACTGACTTAGGCAAAGTCTAGAACTACACCCTCAGCATTCTGGCAAATACAGGGAAAACTCAGGAAAGACATGCAAGCAATTGCTTTTATTTCATACATAAACTATGGTGCTTTGCGTACCCAAAGTGAACTATTACTTCTGATTGGATCTGTCTTCCCAAGAAGCATGGACCACTTCTGGAATTCTTCATTTCTGACATTATGACAACATTTATTTGATCTTCAAATCTCAAGTACATTTGTACAGCTCCAAATGCACTCTAACTGAAGTTCTTTAGGCTAATCCTCTGGGAATATCCCAGTGAAATTCAGAAGTCTACTATCATAGAATCATGGAAGGTTTGGATTTAAAAATCATCTCATTCCAACCCACCTGCCGTGAGCAGGGACACCATCCACTAGACCAGGTTGTTCGGAGCTCCATCCGACCTGGCCTTGAACACTTCCAGGGATGGAGCAGCCACAGCTTCTCTGGGCAACCTGTTTCGGTGCCTGACCACCCTCTGGGTAAAGAATCTTTTCATAATATCCAAACTAAACCTTCCCTGACACAACTTCAGGCCATTTCCTCTTGGCATCTGCGCTCTCAGCCATACATGTGCCTGTGTACGTGCATCTCCTTCCTGGCAAGAGGTTAAGAAAAAGGTAAGACCTGCCAGTTCCTAGAACCCCAACACACTGACACATAAGGCCCATTCCTATGCTTATAGCAAATAACAGCTTTAACAATACTCTAGTAATAGGATTTCTTACAAAATTTGTGTAATGTCTTCTGCCAACCTGCTGCCAAAAATTTAAGGAATTGCTTCACGCCAGCTACGCTAGAGCCTTGCCAGAGGACAGTGAGCAAGTGAGGTCTCCCCAGGACTAAACAAAGCTCAATTCAAAGCAAGCGAGGAGACAGAAATACAGTGCACACCTCGATACAGACCTCCCAAGAAGGCAGCCAGGGAACAGAGCAGCCTTGGGAATGGGCAGGGAAGCCACGGATGGGCAATGGCAGCTCTTTCTGTGCAAAGCAGAGGCTTGAGAGGATGGCGCTTTGCCAGGCAGTGGGGAAATGGCTCTGCTGAGAGCTCGTGGGTGGAGATCAGAGCACAGGCAAAGGCAGAGGATGTGACGGTGCTGTTCTGCTTGTAGCAAATGTTCTGTGGTCACTCTGAAAAAACCCTCAGCCCAGTGAAACCAGCAACACCTTGCCTCCCCTCAACACCTTGCCTCCCCTCAACACCTTGCCTCCCCTAGAACGCTCTGCCACAACGCAGCTGAATATTTGCAGCCTCAAAATCAAGGTGCAAATGTGAACAGGTCACTGGGCAAACTGCAGAGTTTTCCAGAAACATTAAAAAGACTTTTTTCCTGGAGTCCAAAACTCTATCTCAAAAGATCCAGTATTCCCATCTTGGGGACAAAAAAAAAAATCCCAAATCAAAACACCAACACATACAACAACAACAAAAAAGGAAACAACAACAAACAAACAAAAACAAAAAACCAAACCCACCCTAAAACCCACAAAACTCAAACGACTTGCACTACTTCTAGTTTTCAGGACTAAAATCTACATAAAACCTCACAAAATAAAATCTCAGAGGAAAACCAACTTTACTCATTCATGAAAACTCAGGATTCAGAGCACTTCCCCTCCTTTTCCTACCAGCAGTGAGGCAGACTTGCACTGTAGCAATGTTCTGTAGACCAGATTTTCAGGTGATCTCACATTTATTACATGAGCTTAAAGTGGAACACCACACCTAACAAAATGAGATTCGAGTGATTCTGCCTGTATGCTTCTGATTCAGAATAATTTACAGTCAATTTACGATCCAACTGTTTTAAAGTTTTTAGTCTGAAGAAAAAATCAGAGAGGAAAAAGGACTCAAAAAAGACATGAGTAGAGGCACCACAGGACTCCCTAATTTTAGATTATCCAGCAAAAAGAGCTCTGAACAACGTGACAGCCAGTCTTCCTCTGATCTGTGATTCCTTGATGTCTGCTCCTAAAGCACTTCAGTTTCAAGTAACAAGCTGAAGATTATACCTTTTTCCCAGTCCTTGAGTCCAGCATTAAAGTCCTTAAATGGACTAATACAAATGAAAATGAAATGAGTCCCTTTATAAAGACCTAAGACCTCAAATATATAATAAAAAAATAAACGTTATATCAGTATCTACCAGGATTGATTTAAGCTTATTTGAACAAAGCAAAGTCAAACATTAAGATTTTACTTCTTTTCTTTAAATGCATCTATACAAGAGCAAAGACATTTTATTTATATAGTTATCCCTGGAGAGAGAGTTCAAGTTATTTTTTTAAAGATGGTGAAACTTTGAACTTCAGATGCCTATATAAGATGCATTAAAAGCTTAAAGAAGCATTTATGTTCAAATATTAGTGTGATAATATTCACACTGTCAACAAGAGGAATTGAATCCATAAGGCAAGAAAAATTTTGGAGGTCACCAGTTTAAAATCTCACTTTGATTATTCTGCAGTGATTAGAACTTTGCTCCCTGACAGTATAAATTCTCTCAGTGTACAAAAAAAAAAGTGAGCAAAGCAGTAAAAAAAAAAAAGCCCTTACAGTTTGATATTGATTCTTTTAAGAGTTGTTCCAAAGGACAGTGTTTCTTCTTGAAGACAAAATATATACTGTCTTCTCTTCTAGTGACAGCCATACTAACTCAGCTGTCTTCTATTGAAAAACATGTCAGACTTCTGCCTGTTAGAACAGGGGTTTTTTCCCTGGAAAATACCTCAGAAATGTATTTGTAATATTTTCAGAGTTTTTTTTCCCTCCCTTTCAGAAGAAAAGTTAACCACATTTCATTTTTACCTTTTGTTATATCTTCCTTCCCCTCAGTCCTGTTCTCAGCTACAAACAATTGAAAGCATCAGTTGTAACTGTGAAACACTAAAATGGGATTTTCTTCATTACATTCCATTATAAACTACAGTGTAATAACACTGAATATTGCTCACAACTGCACTCCACTCCAAAAATGCCTGTAGTACTTCCTTTTAGGCAAAGGAAACTGCACCTCTACATTAACAGACGTGTTTTTCTTAATAAAAAAAGAAATTCCAGCTACAACAGTTACTGATTCAAGCATTTCTAGCACATTTGTTGTGTCTTCCTTTACCAAATATAATTTATATTTGGCATGTGCTGCAAGAAAGCAAGACACTGCAAGGCTATTCTCAGACTAGCAGAGGCCTTTAAAAGCAATGTTTAACTTCTGTGACTTGTTCAATCAACTCCAATTAAATCACTTGGTAAGAACAGATTACTCGCATGAGGAAATGCTGCAGATATTAAGTCATTACACTTTTCAAGAAAAGTGAGATATTCACATATTTAGAAAATTTATAGAATAGTGCAGTTAGTAAAAAAACGATTATAGCTGTATATCAGTGATAAAAACCTTAATGGATTAATAGCATCCCTTTCAGATAAACACAATTTTTGATGGATGAGCACAAAAAATTCAATTGTGGAGACATGGAGTTGTGTATATGCACCTAATAAGCTACTACCAATCTGAAGCAAAAAGTAATTTAATCCACATATTTCTGTTCTAGGCATCAATTCTTTAAGTGTTTATTAGAGTCATTACAAGTATTTTTCTCCCTCATAGTTACAACACACTAAACTGTGAAATTCAAAAGAAAAAAAATCACCAAAGATGTTTCAGACATCCTTTGCATCCAGAAATTCCATCCAGGATGACTTGAGACTTGTTCTTATTGCACCACCCGGAGACATGAAAGACCTGTTAAGTCATCTTAATAGAGAACTTGTCCCTGGGGTGTCTTCTGCAAGTGATACATTTCATTGACTCTGATAGTAAAAGGGTCATAAGCAGGAGCAACAAATATGCAGTGTAGCACTGAATGTACATTCTGGATTTATTAGAGAAAATTGAAAGCATTGCAGCACCAAGACCTAATACGCCATTAAATACAGCATAAAACACAATAAATACTTCTATACCTTACTTGTATTATATATTTTACGAATATTTTAAGCCACAGTATATTAAGCTATTTTACTCCCAGCATAGGGCTCTGGAGGTGATACTTGAGAGCTCCATCTTATTTCTCTCCTCTTCAGAATTTTCTTATTTGTATTTCATATGCAGTTTGTCACAGCTGAATTTAAATACCTGTTAAATAACTGTTAATCTGGTCCTAAACCCATTATGTGCTTTTACATCTCATACAAGAAATATAGTACTTAGAACATCTAAGTTGTTTTTTCAGTGAACATACCTAAAAATATACAGACTTTAAGACAGCAGTCAGTACACATCATTGGAACATATAATAGCAAAGTGTAGTAACATTTGTAGAAAGCATGAGAGTCAGTGTTCAGTATGAAGAGCAAAGACTGATGTTGAGAAATGTTTCTTTTTTTGTAAGTTGATAGGATAAACACACCCCTGGAACATTCTGTCCATGGCAGGAGACTAAAAAAAAAAAAAATAATGCCAAATTAGTTGTTCCATGCTGACAGAGTGAATGGGACTTTGCCCAAAGAAACCTCACATGCATTAGAAAAATTCTCTCAAAAACCAAACTCAGTACTGCATCTTCTTTGTGAAGAATGCACAGATCTACAGATAAACCCTATTTGTCCAGGAAAAGGGGTTAGGCACTCTCACACACACTGGTAGACAAATGAAGCCACCTTCAAATGCAACTCTGGAAACACAGTGTGAAAGGTTACCAAGAAGTGACAGTGCAAATCCTCCTAACATATGTCAGTCTGAAACCTCTTCAAAGTTAATGAATTTTAAAAAATAAATTAGTAAAATGAACAAGAACTTTAAATGTGTATTCAAACACTGACTTTTCCCATATTCAACAGCTGACAAAAGGCCTGGGATTCACAAATTCCATCTCTAACAACAAAGAAATAGTACGAATACAAGCAAAATTGTATCATGCTGCATCATCACAAAAGTTCAGTTCATACAAACTGAAAAAAAAGGAAAAAAATCACCAAGACTTCAGCTGCCACTGGACTGTTGTATCTTTGGGAGCTTTTTTTACTTGTCTCCTCAGAGAGATTAGATTGTGTCATCACCAAGTGGTGCAGCTTTATTGAGTTTAAAATAGCAGACAAAGATTAATGCAATACAACAGCATTTATGAACTTACCAGCAGTCTAAGGGCTGGAACCGGAATTTCAAGGGACATACATAACCACAAGGACACCCATGCATCAGCTACTATATCCAGGAGGTCTTCACACAGATATTTTTGTTTGGTGTTTGGGGTTTTTTATACTATGTTGCTTTTAACTGAACTGCAGCATTTTGTGTAGTTCAGAGAACTGGACTTACTCAATTCAGCTTATTTTATTGTTCTCTGCTGATTGTGGAGCACAGTCCTAACCATTTCTAGATCCATGACTTATAAAAAGCTTTAGATCTTTGCCTGTTATTAAGCTTTTTTATACAAGACAGGTACAACACAAAAATTGTGCAGAAAAAAAAGCAGAGGTTTTAAAAAATATATATAAATCAAAACCAGTAAACTTTAATAGACCTGAATCAGTGACACCTCACCTTCTATCCTATAAGACAGAAAAAATGGTCACCAAAATAAGCTGGATCATGTAAATGCCCCCAGAAGTAAGTGCCTGCCTATGATGCATCAAAATAAATCTTCTTCCCCATAACTATGTGGAAAATACCATCCTGATTACTTCTGTTAGTTATTGCTACATTTTATTCTCCAAAAGCATTCATAAACTGTTCAAAAAACTCTCATGTGGGAAAATGTAGCTCTTTTTCAGAACATTAATACTAGGTTCCTATATATCTAAGTCAATTGATTTGATTCTTTATCAGCTATACAGATAAACACAAAAATAAACTATTTTGTGAACATTCTGCAGTTCCTCTGAGAGCAGCTGTTACTGTAAACATGTTTCGCTAGAGGCAAATTCTGTTCTTTCTCTTTTCATATAATTCCTGCTTTCCTCTAATTTTCAAGGTTGCTTTAGTAGGAATAAAACAATAGCCAGCCAAGCCAGATAGCACTGTAGTTTAAGTTTTACAAAAATGTTTCCCCACACAGTAATACATATTTTATACACACTAATCTTCTTCTAGCTCCTGAGAATGCAAAGTTTGAGTCAATTCTTGGTTTTATGGTGGGGTTTTTTTTCAGAGAAAGCTTGTCAAACCATCACAAACTGCACCACTGCACAGAATTGAAGCTACTCAGTACTAACATGCAGTTTTCTGCATGAGATTTTTGAATTACTATATGAATTCTGCTTATTTCAGTTACAGTTTAGTTTCTATAAACATTTTATTATCAAAACAAAGAAGAAATGTTCTAGTTGATTTTTCTAAATTCCCCTATAAAATTAAGCAAACCCCAGTTTCTTTATACTGAAGGGGAACTGGTGCAAAAGGGAATTTAATATGGCAGAGATCTTACGTGCACACACTGACTATTTTAGCATTTACTAATATGACAATCATCTCACACAGAAGCAAAACACAGATGGAGGAGAAGGTATTTATGTACCATGAACATGGGTTCACCATGGACAAATCATGCTTGAGCAACCCAAATGCAAAAGACCACAGGCAGGACAAAGCCCCACATCTTGTAGCAGTCTCAGTTGGAGGGGGAGGAAGCAGGAACTGCACCAAGGGGTTACACAGGTTGTAAACTGCTGCACCACTCAGCCAAAAGAGATTAAATCAGTGGCTTGGCTGGTGGCACATTATAAGCCAGGCAGTTATTAATGTTTGATATCCTTATCAGCAAACTGGAGGAAGAAACAGAATATATCTACAGCGAATACAGTGACAATATCAAGCTTGAAAAGGGGGATTGATATAATACAGAGATTCAGCTCAAAGGAACCTTGATAAACTACAGGGCTGGGCCAACAGAAGGGTACCCATAAGAAGTAGAAAATTGCACACCTGGGCCAGAGTGACCCCAGACATCAGTACAGACTGGGAACAGACTGCAGCCCTGCTGCAAAGGTCCTGGAAGAGTCAGCTCTGGGAAAACGACGATCACAGAGCCACACTTTTCTAAGCAGCAGAGAGAATAAGAGGGCTCAAAAGCGAAGTTGCACCTTAGGAGGTTCACACTGGTCTGACCTTTTCCCATGGGGTGGGCAGTGCAGTAGTGGAATAAGTTGTCCAAAGAGGTGGTAGAAGCTGTACCCTGGAGATCTCCAAAATGAGGAAGACAAAGCCAGAGCTGGCACGATCTCGTGGTGTCAAGAGCTCTGCTCTGATGAGGAGGCTGAATGAGATATCCTGCAGAAGTCCCTTAAACACCACAGGTTTGTGATTCTAACCTGCAAGAACCCTTTGCAAGAATTCTTCCCTATCTTAAGACTTTTTCCTTCAGCAAGGTTCCCTGTATTAGCCAAGAAAAGTCTATTTTCACATCCAATTTATCTAGAGAATTTCTCATGCAAGTACAATCAACTTCTGCTAAAACTAAACTTGTTAACTATTTCAAGTACTGTTATTGAGAAAAATGCCTCCAGATTTCAGCTGTTAAGTAACTGGTATAGTAATATCTCCCTAAATCTAAAGCAATATTGCTGTTGGGTGAAAGGAATGTCTGTGATAGTTGCTATGCCCAAGTAAAAAAAGCAACTGTAAATTTTCCTCATCCTCCCCTAAAGCTTCTGTCTGTGAGAAATGTTCGGCATTAACTGAAAGACTGACCTTAAACTAATTGATTTATTGGCTTGTGGCACAGCAAAATATCTCAGTCTCTTGAGGACAAACCTTGGCTGCAGGGTTGGGGGTTTTTTTAAATTGTAGCTGAACATTAGTATGCATCAGTCTGGTAGGAAAGACAAAATTAAGTCTTGGTCACAGTAGATACCATCAACATTTCATTTGTGACATTGGAGCCAATTTTAGGTTCAGGCTTCTTCAGGTGCAAGCAAGGCCTAAATACCGCTGATTCCAAGGTCTGTAATTCTGTGTAATTACAATTCTAGTCCCAGCTAGAACAGACACTTTCATTATTTCATTGCGTGGGTTTTTCTGATCTGAAAATACAGACATTCCCTCCTTATAGGCTCCAGCCTGCTACTGTAAAGTTGGTTTAACTTTTGAGTATTTCATCCCTTTTTCCTGCATACCCCCACTTCTCCACTACACTGAACACAAGCATTTAGACTGCACTCCGAAGACTTCTGTAACATATCCCAGTGATATGTTACAGGGAGTTACTGCCTCTCACTCAACAGAAAGGAATTGACTTATGTTTCCCAAACCTGTGAAGCCAGACTCCACCAAAACACCTGTGGCATTCTCAAACAAGCACCTCTGAGCTTTCCTGTGACACCTGTGAGATGTCTCCCTCACACTTGAGAAAAGCTCCCATGCAAACATCAGCAAATTCACTTAGTGGGTCATAATTCACAGTGGTTCATAACCTTGTACCAATTCAAACAAACTCCAGAGCATCTCAACTGTCCAAGAAGGCACCCTCAGAGAGCAACTATGACATCAGCTGCTCCACAAGGAAAAAGGTAGAGAAAGATTTAGAGCCATCCCCAGTTTATAATACAGCATCCCAAAATGCTCTACTTTATCTAAAGGATTAAAACCCACATCTCCCACCTACCAAAAGTGTTTAGGGCAAGGCAAGTCTAGAATAGGCTACCTTCCATCCATCTGGTTACATCTGAGGCCCAGCACAGGGGACAATTCAAAGCTGAAAGGGATGGAAGAGAAAGTACAAGAGACAATTCTGCAAGAAAAAGGACACCTGAGACAGAGACTTCAGCTTTGGTTATCTGCTTTTGAAATAATTTCACCATTTTGTAGAAAGCACTCAAGATATTAAAAAATAGGCATATTTGTCAGCTCAACTTCCAAAGCAGGTTATTCAAGATGATTGTGCTGGTAAAGATAAGGAGGCAGTGTTCATTTTCCAGCTTCATGGCAGACAGACAATTACTGTAAAGCCAGCATTCCTACTGCCTTATTCTCAGGCTACAGAAATATTTCTCATAAAAGTATCCCACTAAGCCAGTAAACAAATACATGTTGCCACCTGCTAGAAATGGGAAACAACTGTTCACAGCACACTGTACAGAGAGCAGTGCAAATCTGTTTGTGCCATGTGTAGAAGCTGTAAACTACTTGTCTAACTTGGCAAAGAGAATATTAGGGAAACTTTACAAGTCTCTGCACTTGTTTATGATGAGACATTAATTTATATCATTCCTGATTAGATCCATGCAAATACTTTTGATCTATAAATAAGACTCCCTGTTGAAGTACATGAAGCTAATCCAAAACAAGACATTCTTTTGCTGGAATGTGAGCAGCTGTGCAGAAAATAATTGGGATTGCTGGTCAAGGACTGCTATTTCAAAGTATTCCCCATGTAAACATGTTTTTTTTTGTTCTACTCTACAATTCGTTATTGTATTTCTGTTTACAGTATGAAATTGTAACTCCTCAATGTCATCAGAGAAGAGTTGAAGGTAGAGAACCTTGTTTCTCTCCACAGGCAAGGCCACCAGCCTCCCCCAAATGATCTGTCTTATCACAGCAAGGATCAGAGCACAAAGAATACAGTTTAAACTCGCAGAATACGATTATAGAATAATCATCATATGACTGTAAAGAGCTTGAAAAAACAAACTCTTAAATGTGCCCACTAGTGACCCTTGAAGGGGTTCTTACTATTTTCTCTCTCATCAGATCTTTGGATGTACTTTATACCTAGTTTATAATCTCAGTTAAATTTTCATTCCATTCCTGAAACTCAGCCATCTGTTATGCCTGAATTGCTGCATCAGTCTCTCTGTTATGCTTTCCAGCAACATAAATTTCTTACTTTGTCAAATCTCAAACATGAATTACGATTTCTCCAGTGAATAAAGTAAAAATTAAATTTAAACTCTCAGCATGATCAAACATGCTTCCACTGTCCAGATATGTGGGCTCTGAAAACACAGATTTGTCTTCAGAAGACTTCTGAAAAAACAGCATTGAAAATGAGCATTTGCTTTCTCTGGCTGTAATCCTCTCTTTATTACTGTGTCTCTTGGTAGTCTCCAGTTACAGTAGTTACACACTACAGAAAGCCAAGAGCTGAAATTAATTTTTCTTTATACTTAATGTTTGCAATCAATTCTAAGTAGGAAGTTACAACTTTTATTGATAGATTTTCAGTGGGTCAAAAATAGTCTAGGCACTTCAGCCCCCAAAAAAGTGGCTTGGGGTTACTTTTCAAAACAGCAGCTGGATTGGTTCCTGAAAACTTCTTGTCCAGAGAACATTTAGGAGTTGGCAAAACATCTGGTTAGCAGCAATAGCTCTGATTATCTCTGACTTTCAAATTACTGGAAATCCAAGGCCTGACACTTGCACATCAGCCAGGTCAGGAGATGAACATCCCAGGCAGTTGTTACAGCCTTGAGCTTTTCTCACCCCGAACAGAAAAAGGGCAGAAGTACTGAGTTTAAGAGCATAAGAATCAAAATTACAGTGAGGGAACAGGAAACGGAGGCTAAAACAGTAAGAGTGAGCACAAAATTTGATTGTGGTTTTACTCTCCTACTTAGTTTCACAATTTTATAATCAACTACAAAATCCTGCAAAAACTTCTTAAACTGATTTTTGCTTAGATCAAGAGATGGCTCCCTGATAATGAAACTTCTAATTAAAATCACTTTACCACTGGTTATAACAGAAGTATTTTAATTCTAATTTTATATTGGTTAGTTTTTTGAAAACTCTCTTATTTAGCACCTATGTATTAGGGAAATACAGGATTAAGGTGTTTAAAGAATCAATAAAGACTTAATATTCAATTAAACAACCAGCAGTATTTTGTATAATTTCTATTAAAATGAATGTGAACCTTTTACTTGACTAGTAAAAAAACACGGTTACTACATGCATCCCAAATTCTCTTTTTAAGGCTTTTTCTTAGTGTCTTATCAATTACATTTAGTGCACAGAAAACTTAATTGACACAATTAAATCAGATTAAATGAACATGATTAAGGGTGCAAAATCAGGCACGTCAAAGTTAGGAAACACTAAAATTAGAACATAACATGCTCTGCATTTTTCTAAATAGGAAGAAACCTTATGAGAGAAATCCCACCTTATTCCTCAAGAATTTGTTTATTGTACACTACTCAAATCCTGCTCCCAAAAATGAAAATTCTAACATGCTTTTCTATGGCACTTTCAAGTGTAATACCTGAATACTCATCCTTTCATTTATTTTCACAGAATGTGTATGGTGAAGGGGGCATATTTTCCAATCTGCAAAATAATGAAACTAAGGCACAAGAAGGTTAAGATCAAAGCTATTAAATGACTCAAATAGCCAGTATAAGATTGTTAGACTTGACTTCTCAAAGGGCATGATACTGAGCAGTGATTCACATAGTCAAATATTCAAGCCCTGTCTTAAAGTACACCATACCATTCCAAAGGTAGGGTCAGGCTCAGCTCCTAAGTTGACCTAATAGTTCACTGCTGCTAAAAGAAGGTAATCTTCAAGTGCCTCCCTTCAATTCTCCCAGACAAGAGATTTCACTCTTCACTTGCACAGTTTGGTAAACGACTATACACCAATATATCCCAAAGAACAAAAATAATACTAAGATAACCACCAAAATTACTAACTTCTGCTGACTTACTGAGCTAAACTAGTTTGACAAGCAGAAGATTTGATGCAAAGCAAGAAAAGTGACACAAGTCCAGGACGAGGAATGGGATTTCCCGTCTTGGAGGCAACTGTTTGTTGGATCAGGTCACACACCATGCCCAGCTGAATGACTGGCTTGTTTGCAACTCGGACTGGCTCAAGGACAGACTGCCAAAGCTGGCAACTACCCTAGAAAAAAACCCAGCCATCACAAACCTCTCTAGCAGCAGAAGAGCGGAAGGAACATCCATCTCGTTTCCCCAGGGAACAGATTTTCTGATTTTAACTGATACCCACCATCGCTGCATTCCTAAGGAACAGATGTATCCAGGAAAAGTACCTACTTCTTGAAAACCATACACACTCCTGGTTTTGCGACACAAGGTAAAAGAGCTCATAAGCAGTAACTTTTCTTGCCACAGTTTTACACTGACCCATCTACACACCAGACTGCTGGACTCCCACAAACAGGCTGCACATAAATCAAGCACTAACAAGAAATGACACCTCCAGCACACTGAATAAAGCAAAAAATCCTGTTGACAACAGAATATATAGATAAATAATAAGAGATGTCATCAAAGTGAACAGCATATCCATTTACCAAATTCTGAGTGTTTTATTCTGGAAACCTCATAACTTACTTTAGTATGCACTATGCATTCACCAAGCCCTCCAGCACCCTTTTTTAAATGGAAGGAATAGAAATTCTGTCACACAGAATATTACTGATAGTGAAAAGTTTCATATTTACCATAGTAGCTCTGCCACATGGACAGTGACAATGATGGACAGAGACTACAAAACAAACAGATATAAATTGTCTCTGGGCAACAAGACCAGGCCTTAGGGCTTCACTCCATAAATACTCTCAGTTATGCTGATGCAACTGTTCACAGGAATGCACAGTGCAACACAATGCTGAAATGTTTGTGTTTTTTTACTTAAAGAAAAAACAAACAACCAAACAAAAGACCACAAAAATCCCAACCACCTTTTAAGCACAGTTTACGTCATTAGTAAAGCTTATAAGCCAAAAGGAATTAGACTTGAGTAGAAGATAAGGGAGGAGGGAACAGCAAACTATGTTTTCACATATGACACATCAGAACAGTGTGTCAGTTGTCCTGCCACCATGTATTTCATTTCCCCTGGTCTTGATTCAACACGTGATCTTCTCACTGGGAATGGGAAGGGTTAAGGGCCTGAATAATTCAGTAGTCCAATTATTTTCATTTTCAACTGCTCTGTTCTTATTTTGACAGCAATGTCATTTTAATGGACTACAGGTTCATAGCCAGAACCTCTTTAACTGACTTTTTGAGGTTTCTGTTTGAATGCAGTGATTTCTTTTTTTTTCCAGGTTTTGATAAAAGCACTTGGGGCAAATTCCAATAAACTAATAACCAGATACAATTCGAAGTGCAATCTTCCCAAATTTCTGACACACATTGGAAAGTATGAACTACTGTCCTCCTGTTCTGAATATTCTTCAGCTGCAGATACACTTCATTCTTCTTAACCCCTTCTGAGATGGTGAAAAAACTTTCCCCATGGAATTCCTGAAAATATTTTAGAGATACTTCTGATTCTACATGCAATTTCATTTTAATGCCAATTTTTAAGTTGCCTTTATTTTCCATCTTTCCTTTACTTTTTTTATTTGCAACATCCCACACTAGTATAAAATTAACACTTGGCTAAAACATTTGATGGATTTGTTAGTCACAAACGGCATGTTCCAACAATATTATAGTGACATTAATGAGAAAATTGCAAAGCTTCTTTTTAAATCAAATTGAGCCTTTTTCATTTACTTGTTTTTTAATAGCAAAATCCCTGACTGAGCTATATTACAAACAAAAGACGTTTGTTTGAAATACTGGAAAGAATTCTATTCAGCTTTTTCCATCTCTTTGTTCCACCTTTGGTATGGCAAAACAGATCTGCTCCTATCCTCATGCCTGGCAGTCAATAAAGAGTATTCAAGTCTGCATAATTTTTGGCAGTTTGTTGTCACTTTACTGGCTGTAATTAAAATAACAAGCAATCAAATAGTAACTTGAGTATTGCAAATACTGAAACACACAGCTTGTCAGCCAGCTTTTACACACCTAAACATCCAAGTGCTTTTCATATACTCTCAGTACTTCCAGAAAGCAGCAAGTGCATTGCAAGGTTTCACAAGTCAGTTTATTTAACTTCTCCATCCTGGTTATGCTGAGCTGACTCTAACCAGCTCTCCCACCAGTCACCAGCAAAAGATCAAAAGATCAGAGCTTCTACAATTCTATTTCTCATTTTCAGATACTTGAGGTTTATTTTCTAAATCCCTTTAGAGCAAAAAACCATATAATTCTCATATTAAAGTATCACCATTCTAAATATTTCAGGGTAAGAGAAAAGTTCAAAACAAATGAAACCATTTTCTTAGATTCCTCCTTTTCCCTCCTCTTTAAAAACAAGTAATTCTTAAGGTTTTCTAGTGTCAAATACTTACAAACTACAAATACTTAAAACTACAAAAAAGTTCTGGTATACTATTAAAAATACTCTTAATTTACTCAAAAACCCCACAAAAATATATTTATTAAAATGTATTTTCAAACTTGAATTTAAAGCACTTGGGAATTAGACAAATTTTAACCACAGAAAGGAAAACTTAATAAACTTTTCTGAGACTCTGCATACTTGACCCTGCAATTTTCCTGTATCAATGTACACTCTAAGAATGAAAAACAAGGAATGCAAATTTATGAGTAATGCTAGTAACACAATGAGAGACTCATTATTTTATATTACTATATGCAAGCACACTTACAAAACAGTCTGCAATTCCTTTACAACATGTCTAGAATAGAAGTGAAATCATATAAACTATAATTTAAGGTTTAGTTATTACATATATATTCTTGGTCAATTTTTAATAAACTAGAGAGATTCAGCTGCCGCATAAAAAAATTACAGAAAAAGCAAAGTGGACAACAGAGTAATATCACCTACATACATTGATTAGTGTTAATATCAATTCTTTCTACAGGGGAGATTTTCAGAAATCATTCTGATAGCCTAACATGATTTACTGTAGGTCAAACTACTTCAAAAGTAGCATGAGAATTTCTGCCCTTTTTTTTGGTATTATTTACATATTTTATTTTCTAATTAATGTTAATAAACATCACAAATTTACTACTGCAACACAGAGCCATTGCCTGAAACAGGCCAGAAAGGAATGTAAAATACAGTGTAGTGAACTCAATGGGAACTCTATTTTCAAGCAACAGGACCACTCAAGTCGATCTAGAGAATACTCTGTAATGAGTGAGAACAGGACACACTCAACCTCAACAGAATAAAAGATTAAGAGCCCAGATTCACTTCTGAACATGACCAGACTGCAAGGAAAACCCTCATGATTCTAGGGGAGGATACCAGATATTCTACTGATTTATTTTTAAGATTTCTTGGTTGAGTGGTTTGCTTCAATATTCAGAAACATACTTTCTTCTACAGAAATTTGAAACTAAGAGGGATAAAAAAGATCTTAGAAGCTTTAGTAGCTTCTGTGGGTATAAATCAGTTTTAATTTAGGAACAACCAAACAAATCACAGTCCTAACTACACTAACATAGCACATTCCAACAACAGCCTTGCTTTTGATTTCAGAACCACATGAAGTACTGCCATGTTTCCATGGGCTAGTTCAGCAACACAAAGCAGACAGTTCCTAAATCATCCAAAAGGAAGTTTCAAGAATTTGACCCTGAGAAAGAGGCAGACAAAAAGAACCAGGTTTGAAAGTACAAAAAAAAATCATTCCTATGGTAAAGCTTAAGAATTTATCTGTCAATCAGCCATTGAAACAGTCTGGGAAACAGTCTTATTAAACCTCTGGATTAATGAACAGTTCAAATTGCACAGTCTAACAACATTTAAGTATTTCCACATCAAAAGTTTGAATTTTTTTTCTTAAAATAGCAAGGGAATGCAGATCCCATCCAGACACTTTTAAAGCAACTCAGCTGTAAAAGAAAAAAAGTAAGGTCCTTTGAGTACAAATTTGCAGTAGATAAAACCTTAAATAAAAAAATACAGTCATTAGTGGGTGTGTACATTAACTAAATATTCATTTGACCAATTTCATCAGACTATTTCTCCAGGTGGGCCTCTCAAGATCCAGCTTAATTACATGTCACAAAACACTCACTGAGGCCATGAGAAAGAAAGAAAAGTTACTGTTTCTCCAGTATTGAAAAAGGAACTGTTTCTCCAGCATTCTCCAACTTTGAATTGTCTGGCCACGCATATCATGAGATTTTTACAAAAACATTCCCTTAGCTCTAAAATTGTAGACAGAATTGTCCTTACGGACAAACACATAAATCTAATCATCAAATTTTTGGGCACAGGTTTCAGGTGGAACAGTAAATATAGCCATCCTCAAGAGGCTGTGTGTGACTAAGGCTATGCTGGGAGGACATTAAGATTTTCTAATTAAATCTCTCATCTTTACAGGGATGGGAGGTGGGAAAGGGGGACTCCAGAAGTGGATTCCATGAAAGGGTGCAAACCATGAGATTGGAACCTGACCCATGCAGCCCAATTCCCACCCACCTGTCCTGGAAATTCAGCATCTAAATCAGTGCATGGGCAGGAGGAAAAGGTCTGGAAATGCTGAGCTTTCATTGCCCAAGCAGCAATTGCACAACAACACAACAGTAGGCCAAGCATCTCTGGAAATCAAGAAGAAAATTCTTTAAAAACTCCACTTTCTGAGAAAACAACTTAATTCATGTGGAAGTATGGAACATAATGAACTCCCAAATGCTTTAGCAATATAGTCATGAATAAACCCATGAGGGCTGAATAAGCATTTACACAAATGCACTTAGAGAGTTCATAAAATAGCAGGCCACGCCAGATTAAAAAAAAAAAAAAAAAACAAAACACCACAGGAAGAAAACATTCCAGAGCTACATCTCATATCTTTAAAGCCAAACTGCAGAACAGGAAGAGCTGGCATGACCCAAACACAGATTTTTTTTCAAAAGTGACAAAAACTGAAACACAGATCACACCGACTCATTGACTGGTTCTCTCAAACAGCTGCATACTAATGTCCTTGCATACCCCAGGAAGTATTAAAGAACACTCTGATTAAATGGACAGCTTGAATCTTAAACTAAATGATAGCATACAGCACTCAAAGCTTCATACTGGAAAGTGGTTAAATATGGGAGTCATTGCCGACAGATGACTGCCCCAGAATGCATATGCCAAACAAACAAACAAAACATGCTGACAGAGTTACATTCCTTCATTAAAAACCACAATTTTAAAAAAGTGAGAGGTACTGAAACTTTTCATAGTTGTCCTGTTCTGGTCTTAGGTTCATAATAAAAAGTAACTTGAAGGGAGAGCTCAGAAGGTCACCTGGCCCACTCCTTTCCCAAGCCTGGGTCATCTACAGTTCCCTCATTCCACACACAAGTTGCCTAAATGGGAGATTAAGGTCCCAGGGTAACAGAGACTGTGCAGGATTTCCAGACAGAAGACCTCAGAATTTCTATATCATTATGCTTATAAAAAAAAGAAATAAATCTGCTGGTTGGATGGTAATTAAGTTCAACCTGCCTGACTCTCTCTTGCTTTGACCTAAGTTCATTATTTCTCGTACTCTCCCACCAGGTCTCTACAAATACTTCTTGCACACCTGAACACTGTTACATCTAGCCTTAATAACCTTCTCTTCAGATTAAACTCTTATTAGTTCTTTTATTCCTCAATCCAAGTCAGATTTTCCAAGACTTAAGTCTACATGACAGTTTAACACAATTTAATAGAATTTCATATCTTGCAATGAAATCCAGAGTAAAATGAAGCTCCGTGAAACAAGAAATAAAAATCTTGAAAGAATTCTAGAACAGCCCCACACCAAACAAACATTTTTAAAAGGTGAATATCAGAAATTAAAGGGTTCCTTTGGTCTCGATATTTTAGCCAACCTCAATATCACCACAGGTGAAGTAATACATCACAATTCTATCAGTAACTTTCACTGATAAAATCCTGAGCAAACTGACAAACCATGTGCTTTTTTTTCATACAATTGTCACACTGGCAAATCACCTCTCACTGGATTGCTCCCCTTGCCTTTTCTTGCAGTACTCATATTGATGGAAAACATACCTATGAGCAGTTTTGGCACCAGTTCTACTGCTCCAGTTCCATGACACACAACTGGTGTGTAGCTCACATGTCCTCTTGCTGGCCATATCAGTCTATATCACTTCACAGAAAGGCATTCTTTAATTACAGATTCATTTCTGTCTCAATAGTAAACATGCTATATTACAAAAACACCTGACCCAAATAAAAGCTGAAAGCAGTTGTTGTTTTTCCAAGATAATTCTTCCAGCAATCCATCACAGAGAAATAGAAAAAGCTACAAAGTTTCTTTAGAGCAAAAGTGATTTTTTTTTTTAGATAATTTCCAAACCTTAGGTTTTCAATATTTAAAATCTGGCCTCTAAATAACAGGTCTAATTATTGCCTATTCTAGCTCAGAAGAGGACTTTATGTCAGCCAGACTTTTATTAAAAACAACTTGTCTGAACACCTCAGTTGATTTCTCACCAATATTCAGCCTTATATTTTCAGACACTAGCAAGCAATTTCATAACCCAAAGCACACAAAAAAACAGAAATAACAAACAAAAAGTCTAGTACACAAACTGAAAAGGAATACAAATGAATCCTAAGTGCATTATCTTGATTTTGTCCTAGTAATATCTTGGCCATACCTTGACTTACAACACCACATTTCTATAGCACTGAGATTATCCCCTACTGACTCAAGTGGAAGTACAAGGAAGAAACAATGTTCAGCTTTAAGAGAAACAAGCCATTATGGTACCAGTGATATGTTTTAATACCAAGCAGATGTTAACAAGGTTTTATATTGCTTGGCAGGGCTTTGCTGTGCTGTAAAGCTGACTAAGACAAAAGACAGGGGTGGTGGTTATTGCCTTACCTTTCAGGTCTGTGTCATCTTTGTAGCTCATCAACCATAATCCAAATCCATTAAAACCATATGAAACTACCAGAAAGCTAAAAACACCAGATAAATATAACTATCATGTTAACTACGACTTGATCAGGATCAGATACAACAATAGTTTTATATGACAAATTGAATCTAGAACAATAAAAGCTTCTATGTCATCTTTAAATCAAACATTTTCTTTCTGCTGTCTTAAAGTATGGAGATCTATAACTCATAAAAGCAGCAACCACTTCAGCCAGGAGACACAAGCCCTGGGATATCAGAGTTTTGTTTTAACACAAACTTTGGGAACGTCTGAAGAGTTCATCTGATTTTTTTCAGTGACCAAAGAAGAATCTAAGCATTTCCAGCATTAATTCCTCACCAAAAAAAGTATTCTTCTCTACAGAAGTGTGTCCTCTGCCTAAAGTGCATGCAGACAACCAACCATCTTCCTAAAAATGATCTGGAATTAGAACTAAATACAATGGTTTTTTCAATGTTATAAAATCAAGTATGAGCCTTATCCTCCAAAACCAGGTAGAGGAGGAAACAAATTCCCTTTCTCTTCCTCCTGAGCTCACTCAGACACTTGAAGCAAAGAGTTATGTTCCTTAAAAATTTGAGTATCACAGCATAATTCTTAACCCGACTCATAGGTGCACAGACCCACAATGCAGGTGCCACACTTTTGAAACGCAGAGGACTGAAAACTGGCAGAATCCCTCATTTGGTTCTTCTGCTTTTACGTGTGAAGTATATTATAGAGTTAACAAAGATGACTAAAGTTCAATCTTCTTTCTAGTGCCTCCCCCCACACATCCTCCCCAATCCCAAATGAAGAATATTTTTTAAAAAGTTTGAGTCAACACCAAATTTTTTATAACACCTAATCATGAGACACCTGTTATAACATCTCATATTACAAATTACTGTGTCTAAAAATGCTTTATTACATTATTTATTTTATAAGACATGCATCCCCAAACAGTCTATATCATAAAGCCTTTCTGTGTTTAGAAAAACATTACCCTGTGAAATACGATACAAAAAGTTGGGAAAGCAAAAATAAGCAAATACAAACGATTAGTAGTTTATTTCAAATCTTGCAAAAGCAAATCCCCAGTTAAAAAGAACAGTAAAATGGAACCATATCCACTTTGTATTTCCAGGCTCAGTGAATTTTCTGCTCTGCTTGAACAGGTATTATGTCTTAGCAACGGAAAGGAGAAGATGAAGACTGCAAATTTTAGAGTTTTAGCACTAAGAACAGTTGGTCAAAAGATCCTAGATATTTTCTCTAGATAAGAGGAAGACTCAGACAGATCATCAGGGGACTATAGATCTTGCTTTAGGACAGTTCTTGCTCTGAAGGAGCAGCAAAACCCATTGCAGCTTCTGCTCTGAGCTTCTACAGGGTACAGAGACATGGATGAGTCTGAGCCTTCTTTCTTATCAGTGCAACAAAAAGAAAGGCAGGTATTTTTGAGACCACAGGCTATCACCATCTTAGCTGCAGTCTCTCTCTTAGTCCCCCAGAGCCCACAAAAGCCTGTCATAACACCAGCTCAGCACATCCACTGCACATTTGCTGTACATCCAAGCAAGCGTCACCACACGCCAGGCTTGCTGAGAACTTTCTGTTCACTCTCGCAGTTACTGAACTACTGCTTGTGTGAATCCATCCTTTGTTTCCTTTTTCATGCTCTGACAGACTCCTCAGGATACGGGGTTTTTTTACCCACTTACTGACACAGTGTCCAACAAAAAACTGGTCTATAACTACATTTAATAAGGCACTATAACCAGGCTGAATAGACTAATCTCAGACAGAATTTTACCAGACATTTCTGAAAACAGAAAACTTCCAAGACCCCTTTTCTGATTGTACCAGGATCTCTGAAAACTCAAACAATGGAAGCTTTTGGCTTGTAAATTCAAGTTTCAGATTCGTGTTGGATCTGGGTTTTGCAATTGGCAACATGACAAATTCTTTTCCCACACAAGCACTGCAGCAGAAATTCCCCCTGATGTTTATTTAGAATAACCTTCCCAATTACTCAAGAGTCCATGCTGAAGAGAGAAACCTTCATCACAAAGTGTGCTTTGGGACATTTGACTGCCAATTGCCATGGATGTTTGTCTTGGACAATGCAAAATACTTTTGGTTGAATGTCATGCTATTTATTTTGGTAGCATAACTAAAGAGCAACAGGATGTTTGTTTACTCTGCTGACAAGCTGCACCCATAAAGCTTAAGAGATGCACTGCATTTGACATGAAAATATTGCTGGAAACCACTTGCTTTGATACATCACTGGTTTGTTAAAACCCCCTATACTACTCATTTTGTATATATACACCAGTTCCATTACTCATAATGGTTTTATGAAAGAAATACATTCTTCCTTAGAGAATCAGCACACATATATCAAAAGACAATTTCTTTGTTACTGCATAGGGATAGCTAATGTGCCAGTATTTTATTTCATTTAACATTTAAGCTGAATTTAGTTTTAATTTAATCTCGAGTTAACTGTCCTATCCAGAGGTGTGTATCAATGCTGAACAACCAAAAAAAATGGAATGCTGAATTACCATCTACTGCCTTAACCTACTCTTTATGAGATACATTTTTACTGTCAGTCTTGACATCAATGTGAACACCAATTTCAAAAAATACTGAATCACACCGTAAACTGTGTAAAACTTTCATGGCAGTGAATCCAATACACAGGATTATTTTGACAAGTAGCTGGGCATAACACTATTTCTAAATTAAAATTTAGAAATCCCAAGCTGATGAAACATGTAACATTTTTGCTATCAAAGTACAACAAGGCAAAGCTAAAAGTCTACAAATACCTCTGAAAAATCATATTAAAATTATCTGATCCTTTTAATACCTAGTGTTTACATCATGCTTTTCATTTCAAGTCTCTAAAACACATGCAAAGACTGCTAATAGCAAAAAAAGCCAATTTAAGAGAAAAGCACTGGGTAGGTTCCTTACTGTAAGCCAGCTTCTCAGAATGATGGGACAAATTAATATCTACACTGCACATTTTTAGCCATTTTGCAGTTAATAGGCTTCTTCAGACGTTTTTACTGCATAGTCAATGGTTACTATTTGCACAATAGTGACTGTCATTTTTAATTAGCATTGGGTAACAGCCTAGTAACATAAAAGAGTCTCTCCAGTTACAATAAATAACCATTGGCTCATGAAAAGCCCTCAGAGCAACTTCAGGTATGCACTGGCTTCCTGGACTGCAACACACACACACACACACACTCACTAATTTCTTCCAGAACTATACAAACTTGGTCACTGCAAAGTATGACCAGTTTTATATCAATTACAAATTTAAGAAAGAAGGCTGGAATTACAGTGGGCATACTAATAGAAATTACTGCCTGTACCTCTAAAAAAAGCCCCTTGTGCACCTTAGTGATAAGAAAGATGATAGAATCATACAATATCCTGAGCTGGAAGAGGCATGAGGACCATCGAAGTGCAACTACTGGATGGTAAATGGTAACGTGTTTTAGTAATGACAGGTTTAAAGCCAAATGATGAAATTAAGACAACACCTTTCAGGATAAAAAGTTATCCCAGTCTGAAAGGTACACAAAACCCCTCACCTTTTATAACACAAAGCTATTTAATGTGTCATGAAGGAGAGGTATCCCAACTTTAAGGAAAAGCTGAAAAATTGACACCAGGTCTTAAACGAATTACTGTTTCTTGTCCAGATCACTTCTTCTCAAGCATTAATTTCTAATTATTATATTGTCAGAATTCACTGTAAATAACAGAATGGAAATGGCTCTCTACCAGAGAAGTGGCTTCCTAAAAATGACACCAGTCCAACTGAGGACATTACTCCCAAAACATACATCAGAAATGCATAGCATAGTGCTCTGCACATTTCAGCCCTACCTCCCCATTGTCAGAATGTCATCATCTCTTCTCAAAACACTTGAAAATATTTTGTACTCTATGTCCTTTTATATAATTTGAGGTACTCCAGCTGACAATACTCTGACTCATCGATATTATGCAGATGGAAAAATGCCTGCAAAAAAATCAAAGCACCGGGATAGAAAAGAGCTGGCAAAGAGTTGTTTATTGAGGCAGAAATAATCATAAACACACTGAGGAACTTTCAAGACTGTACTCATAATTCTCAGTAGAACATGCTGCCCATATGTTAGGAGAAGGGTCAGTGTAGCATTTTATCCTGTTGACCTCTACACCCAGAAAACACCCACTTAGACCTTCAGGCTTGCTAACAGACTGTCCCTTTCTCACAACATGGATCTGAACAAGCACAATCTATGAAGCACCTCAAGCCCAGACTGCTTTGTCTTTCCTTACCTAATTCAGACATTGCTCCATCTAGAAACACACCCAAAGGAACAGAAAATCTTATTGGCACTTCCAAGAAACCTGTGACTAGCAGGCAAGGATACCACCAATGGGTGCTAAATCAGAAAAAGAAAATTATATATATGCATTTAGGAGACCTTACTGCAAGACAAAACAATGTCAGTCAACCACAAACACTGAAACAAGTAATGCAGAACAGAGGTAAAATGCAATCACATACAGAACAAAACAGCTTAAAATCAAAAGCAAGCATCCAAAACTTAGACTGACATTAAAGACTGCTGAAAATAACTGCCATACTTATCTATGCATCTACTAATGTTGCTGTGCAATGCTAATCAGAAACCTGAAATTACCTATTCTTTCAACTTGTGCACTCTACTGCTAACTTCTTGTCCTCTCTAGGTTTATACTGCTTCCCCCAGTCACTGCAGGAGCGGGCAATACTTTCTGTACAAGCTTTTAGCACTTCCATGTGTTAAGTTCTCCTTTAATTAGGTGCAGAGATGCTCAAATTAAAAGCAATGTGACATAGATTTAATTAAATGTTATTCAAAGTAAATATCAATAAGGTTCAGAAGACTTGATACACAGCCAGGATGCAAGTGTGTTTATTTTGATATAGTCATGTCAGAATCAAAAAAGTTAAATTTTTAAGTGCTCCAACAGAGATGAACATACCTTGTTTTTGACATTATCACCAGTCTAACAATGTAGGACTGAAACTATTACACTATATCTTAAACAGATTAAAGGGTTTTATCTGCGTAACTTTTACAGTGCAATGACTCTATCACAATCTTTATGTTCTTCAAGCTGACTTCCCAGGAGGTAAAAACCTGCAGAAGCCATTTCCCATCCCACAGTTATTGGGTAAAATGGGAAATGGCAATTGTTTCTCTAGAGAATCCTTCCCAGATACTTTGACCTTAAAAGTAAACAGGATCTTTCATTTCTGTGCCAGCATTTGAGGAAACACATCAACCTGTGCACAACAATGTAAGTGCAACACGTCTCTGCCTGTTTCTCACAGTCTGAACTCCACTGGTCACCTATCAACTCACATTGAATTATAACATGGACGTTTTTTGTATCTATTTGTACTAGAGGGCCTGAGGAATGATATAGTACCAGCATTAGATCAAATTCACATCATTTATATGGAAAAGTCAGAATGACTATCACTCCCTGATATCACTCCCTCACTGAAGAGACGAAGGATGAAAGAAGAGAGGATGTTAAAAAAATACTATGCTTAAAAATACTTAGAATAATATATTCTTTAAATATCAAGTTCTATCTCTACTTATCTGTCACAGTGCAGCATAAACAAAGCACCAGAAAAGATACACATACATTTTACAGTTTAAAAGAAGAGATGAGAAAGTGTCGTGCCATACTCTTTCTGGAGGCGTATCAGTAAGCAAAGCAGGGAATTTATGAAAGATCTACAAAAAAAAAAAAAGGCGTGCAAAAGCTTTCAAACCGTCATTATTTCCTTGCAAAACACCAGGAAGGTATTCCAGTTCACACAGGCGTTACCAAATCACAACACTGTCTCTGGTTACCTTTCCTCTACAAAACCCAAGAACAGACACCTCAGAAAGGTAAAGAAGTACCCTAACAACACAGCACAAGTTAGAATGATTTCTGCAGAAACATCACCTAATCTTTACTGTTCTAAAGGGAAACTGTCATGTAGCTGATGCTCTAAGATTTACCAAGAAAACAAATGACATAATTTACTAGACAGAGCATACACTCAGTTTCTCAAAGCTAAAAGAATCCTTCTCCACACACACACACTTCTTACTGAGAAATATAAACAGAAGCTGTTTGGATACAAAAGCTTTTATTTATTCTATTATTTATGTGCTAAGACATATTCCAGGCACCATGTAGACAGAAAATACCATTGTATAAACAAATTTTACAAACTAAGCCATATTGGCTTGTTCTCCAGATGAAGAAAAATATTCCCTTCAAATGAAAAACTGTTGGAAAATTTGTTTTTTAATATTAGAGGGTTTTGTAGAATAAAATCTTGTCCTTTGAAAAGAAAAATAAAGGTGTATTTTTAAAAGTGTTTTGGGCTGTTTCAATTATATTTAAAAAAAAAACCAAACCAAACCACAGCAAGTGACCATTTTCAGTAAAAAAATACTGACTCTGCTGTCTACAAAGATAAATAGATGAGTAGATAACTGAAGCAGGGTAGCATATGAAGGAAACTGAAAACTTAAGGTGCAATTTGTATTTCAAACGATGATTTCCTAATTTTTTATCAAATTTAATATATAAATGCTCTTCTCTGGCAACTGATTAAACCAATCAGATCTTGGTAAGTCACAAATAAGCCTTATTTTGACCTGAATAACCTCTTCAGGCTGACAGTCTACTTGAATCCTTTCTAAACTGTCTCACAACTTTCAGCATTGTCACCCCATCTACTCTATACTGCACCTGAAACCAGTTTACACAACTTCATATAATGTGCAAATGGAGCAAGAATCATCTCTCAAACACCTGAGAACAATTCAGACTTCACACCGGAGAATTTCCATGACCATTCAAGAAAGGAACAAGATACATACTGCAAACTTTAATGCTGAAAACCCTTGTTCACTTCAGCAGACCCAATGACTTCAGTGAAATTATTCAGCTGTTTGAGGGTGAGCAAAAACACAGCTGTTTGCACTGGACTTCTCAATCGTGCATTTCTTGCATTTGCCATCTCCAAATTTAATGGAGAGTGGAGGGTTGGTTGGGTTTTCTTTCAGCTTCCTAAGATGCTGCTACAACTATACTACTGGCTGAATCTCAACAGAACACCCGAACCACTCAATAAAGGCCAATCTTTTGTTCAAAATCTGAAACTAGACATTGATAATCTGTCAGTACTCACTATCAAGGTACTAACCAGTCAGCTGATATCCAGCTACCCTAAAAAACTCCTACATTAGCCACAAGTGCCTGAAAATACCTCACCAGCACTAACTCTGAATTCTTTTCCTGGAAACATTTTATTATCAAATCACTAGTATATTTTTTTTTTTATGTTTTAGGACTTTTGATTCAAATATTATGTGAGTATTCACCAGGAGTGCTGCTGTAAGACAAAATATTGCTTGTCTCAAAATTTCATCAGTAGATATTGAAGGAATTACCATTACACCTGTTTTGTAGATGGAAAACAGAAACAGAAAGGTGAATTGACTTGCCCTAATCCAATAGCAAAGCAAGAAAAACACTATTTGTTCAAATTCCACTCTTCCTATCCATTAGCTTGTACAGCATCCTGTGCCTGAAATATCAGGTGGAGTGCTCTTAAATATAATACATCCTAATAAAGTAGGATGATAAAACAATTTCAAAATACACTGAACAAGGAAATGAATTGTTACGCATCAATAGTTATATCTGAGTTTTGCTCTAGATATGGAAGCTTCCTGCTTCAATCTAAAATAGCAATCTCCATATAAATAAACATTTTCATCTGAAATAATAATCCATTATTAATGCAATAACAATGTACCATTCCATAAATGTCAACTCCAACATTAGGTAAAAAGCAAAATATTGTCCACTGACAGCAGTAATTCAATTCCTTTTCCTACTCTTCCTCCTTATTAGCACAGAACATAATTTGTGAGCTTTTAATACTTTTGAAGAAATGACAATTTTAAAAGAAAAAATCAATCAAATGTGTTGATCATTTCTATTGTGAAAACTATTAGTAACAAATGTGATTACTGTTATTCATCATTTGGCCTGAAGTCCAAAAGTATACATTCCATTCATGGGTTTAACCCACACAGTTGCATAGTGGTCGAAGTCTCCTGAACAGGTATCTGACAACACCCAATTGATAAGGGAAAGTGTGGGATTATGACCCACAAAAAGCTCAAAGTGTTTCCTAGCAAATTCACAAACACCTTAAAACTTGTAACACCATGTGTCTAGACTTTGCTCAACTACCAGTTCCCCTGAAAACTTATCATAAAACAAGTGTTTTCCAACCTCTCTGTGGGTCAGGCAGGAGGGGAAACTCAGAAATTTGAATTATTTTATTAAAGATGTTTCTAATGCACTGCCTAAACCTCAATACATTTTAGCCTCTATTACTAGAAAGCTGAACATACCTCATGTCCCCCAGATGCCTCTGCACTCTCATAGTGAATGTACTTTTCACTAATACAGGGAAATGGTCCCTCTATGCTGGAAATTGAACCTGGCCTCTCCCCTTTCTGTTTCCTAAGCATTCAAATAGCTAATCACTAATTAGCATTTCTGGTGGCTCTCTCACAACACCAGTTTTATGTGCAAGCATGACAATCCTTCCCATATCCCTCTGAGCTGATCAGCATAATCTGAAGTTCTTCCCTGAAAAGCTCAGGGTAATGCTGAACCCTCTCAACTCAAGGAAAATCAGAAACATGGTCCAAGTCTCTCTGGCTGCAATCCAAACTCCCCCAATATTTACCAGCTAGAACACTAAGCTCTGATTTTATTTCCTACTTCATATGACCACCATTTTTGAAGTTAAAAAAAATCCTAAATACACATCACACACATGATTAAAAATAGGAATGAGATGGAATCCAAATAAATCAATATTGCCTCATTCTGCAAGAACCTGCAAGAACCTAAAATTCATTCATTCAGAACAGCAGACTTCACCTGATTTTATGCTGTCACTTGGTATTGTAAAAATCTATGCTGGGTTCTGCTTTTGTTTTGTTGGAGTAGGAGGATTATTTTAATATGGAGAGGATTGATTTTGTTCCTGTATGCATGAGCTGCTGTTGATATTCCCAACCAGGAAGATTCCTTTCCAGAATTATCATCAATATATATTACAAGAGAGTGTTTACTTCCACCCTACCTCTCTTCCAAAAGCCTCCTCAGTGTTAATTCCCAGAGCAAGGCTACAGGTCTCCTACTCAAAATTTCTCTTTAGATTTTCTAATCCTTTTCTCCTTAATCTCCATTATACAAAAAGAAATCCACATATGCATGGTCTGTGGGAAGCTAAGTAACTTTCCCTCTCACCATAGTTACCACATCTGATTTAACCACTGGCTCCGGACATTGAATCATTGTCCTTTAAGATTTCAGATTTTATTTGTGTATGCCTCAATACATTCATCAAGCATAAAATTCTAAAGCCAGACTGATTTCAATATCATTAGTAGACAATTACATTTCAATTTATGCGACTGTAAGATAACATACCATCCACCTCTGCTATTTCTGTAATGTGTGTGTTGTTTTCCAGGATCTCAGAAGCAAAAATGTTTAAATGTGTTACTATGACTGTTATTGACAAGGTTTTCTGTCTAATCCAATTCTTTGAATGATTCTGAAACAATCTTGCATTCGGATTTTCATTAGTGTGCTCAACTATTCTATTAGACTTTTTTGTTTCTCATGGTAACCAATTTTATTTGACTTAACAGAAGCTGTTCAAATATTTAAAGGCACTCCGAGATGGCAGGAGTTTACCTAGGAGCATACATGTTGTGTCACAGATATTCCTTTCCTTGCTCTTTTTGATTCCCCCCCACCCCCTGCCCCTTCAAAAACAGTAGCAAACAAATGAGATCTCGATCTGCCACACTGCACCGGGAACGTGCTCACTTCATCTGTTTATGTAAATATTCAAGTTACAATGGGCACATTTCGAAATCACAAGCTCGGTAGGTAAAACAGATGCTTCTTACGTTCCTTCATATGCACTGAATCCCTCTGCCAGAATCGCCAGGCGCAACGCAAGAACTAAAGTATAAACATCTGCAACACCTCTCTGTTTTGTTAACATTCTTTCACACGTTTTCTTGCTAACTCCAAAAAGGCTCGACGGTGTAAAAAAAAGAAGAAAAAAAAAACCCAACAGACAGTGAAATTGGAAACATCTGCGAGATAGCTACGGAAAACGGAATGAAACATGAATAAACAAAAACATGGCGAAAGTGGCCTGGGGTTGTTACACTGTCAGATCATTTTTCCAAGCCCAACATCAAGGCTTTTGTTACAACCAAAGCGGTCATTTGCATGGAGAACCAACAGGGTTTCTTCTTCTTCAGCGTTTCCCCGGCCGTAACACACACACTCGCTCTCTCCGCGCACACCGAGGCAAAGCCTCCCCCCCGCCGCACAAACAACGCGGCCAAACGCGCACACAGCCCCGCCGCGGAGCCCCACGGCGCTCCGCACACCGAGTACTTTGCTGCGGAGACGTAATTTCGGTATAAAAAATAAGATACGAACCTTTGGAGCGCTGCCCCAGCCGGAGTTCTCTCCCTCTCCCTCTGCTCTGCTGTTGCTGACAAGATCAGGCTGAGATTAACAAGTCCATGCTACTCTGCCAACCTCGCTCCTCCGGCGGCTGCACACGCCGGGGGCTCGCAATAATACCAAACTTTCGGAAAGTTAAAAATGGAATGAATTAAAGGAATGTAAAGCACAATGGCAGGGAAGCAGAAAACACTGCCTGGACAATTATTGCAGCAGCACGCAGGGCACTGCTCTGTAGTCAAGGCTGTGTCAGCACTTTCTTTCTAAACCCCCCCATTTTCAGGGGGCTGTAACTCAGAAAGGGGGAAAAAAAATATTGCTCATGGACAAAAACACTGCAGGTAAACCCCCTCCCCTTTGCATTTTAAATCACCTATTTAGATCATTCAGAAAGTTACAGGAGTCTGTGCACTTTGTCAAGCAGTCCCACATGCCTTTTTTAATGCAATTAGAATTTTTTTTAATGAGGTTTCACAAGAATCTCACCTAAATTGTGAATCCCCCCCCGTTGGATTTTTTTTTTATAAAAGCAATATAATAAATACCTTAACATCGAAACTCGGTTTGCATAAACATGGGATAATTTCTAAATAAGTTCTACACACACATTGCCTGAGAGGTACCAGATTAGTACCAGAGATATGAAATTCCTCTCACAGCCGATACAGCACAGCCTCTACTGAGGTCTCAACCCTAATCCATTATGGTAACTTTGTAACCCAAATCGCTGAACGTATCTGCATTTTCCCTGGATAAAGAAAGTGCCCTTAATCACGTTAAAATAAGGAAACAAACCGTTTGATCTGTACTTACGACTTTACAACTATGCTCTAAACTGTGGCATATCAGGGCAATAGCGCCTGCTGTTCTTACTCACCAGGTTTTGTTCGTGGGGGCTTTTTCTTTTGTTTGTTGGGTTTTTACACTCTTGGCAATTTCTTCTCAGATAGAGAAATAAAAGGACCAACTTCTCCAGCCTTATACCACAAGCCAGATACACTAAGATACTTTTCAGTTATAAGTTTAAAGTTACAATAGAAAAACTGAAAAGAACCCCACCAAACCACAAACTATACGGTCATATTACTACTTTCTTTTAAAGTAAAAATACACCTTTATTAGTAAAGACTGCAGCAGTCTAAGCCTGCTGGGCAAGAAGACCAAAACATAAGTCTTGCCCCTTTTGACTGATACGGAATAGCCAAGACAGTTCATTTAATCTTTATAAAACTCAGTCTATCAACACTTGTCCATCAAAAGATATCCCTCTGCTCTCTGTGAATTTCTGACTTCACAGTACTGTTGCATATGTATGATTTAAAACCAAGTTGCATCCATTAAAATGGAGCCATCCATTGGAAATGCCTGGTTGCTGTGAATAACTCAGTAAAGCAACAACTTCCCCAGAGGGAACTGTCTCATTCTCATTATCTTCTAGAAGTCCTAACACTTAATAAATACATAATAGTCATACAATACATGGTAGTTGGAACTAGACAATCTTTAAGATCCCTTCCAACCCAAACCCTTCTATGATTCCGTGTATCTCAAGGTATCCAATATTAGTACAGGTCATCACACATTTCTGCCTTGCAAGAACAGCTGCCTGGCATGTTCTGAAGACAAGCTGCTTTGATATTAACACCTTGTTCTCTCAATGCTGTACACAGTAGCTGATACCACAATTTCTCCCATTATTCAGAAGGAAAACTTCACATGGATAAAAGGGAAGGTCCTAAATATTTCACATTGTAACTCATCAGACAAATACAGTGAAGGCTTCTGCTTCTCCATTATAATGGAGAATACACTATAATGGACAATACAACCACCACCCACCCGCCTGCAGGAAGAGAACTCTGCTGAACAGTGGGACAACCTGTGCTCCTTCCTGCTGATCCAGCACAGGGCTTCACATCGCTGGCTTATGCCAGTCTCATCTGCTAATACACGAAATTATGGTGACCCACACCCACGTCTGCCACCTGGCACTGGGGTTATAATGGCCATGAAGAGGAAAGAGAAGCAAGTTTAGTAAAATCTCAATCCCCAGCAGTTTTCTTCAGCAAGTGAAAGCAGAGCACTAATATTTCAGCTCTGCTCCACCAAATAACAGTGTTTATGTTCTTGAAAGATACATAATTTGCACACAGTGTTTAATGGTAGACAAATATTTTTCTCTAATCATTAACCTGGAGCAAAGCAGAAGGCTATTGGAAACAAATGAGTAAGGTTCTCCTAAAGGTTTGGAGTATTCTGTGCACACTGCTTAAGTTTAACTAATTGCTAATTCATATTAACAAGATACTAAACAAGGATAAACATTAACAGAATGTGATTCAACTGGACAATACCAAAAAATTCAAAATGGAAGCTGATTTTTCATCTTCCTTTTATACCACCAGGGGACAAGAAAAACTAAAGGTGATATGGTAAAAAACTTCTTAGTAGATCCAACTTTGTACTTGCTATTGAAGAATAAAGTGGTAGGATTTATAAGAACTCTAAAAGCAAAGGTGTATAGGCAATTAACTAAATTTAATTAAATTAAGACTCAGCTTTATAACTTTGTACGGTAGGTTAAGCGGAAGACATATATTAACTTAAAGAAAAAAGTACAACCTTTGTATATTAATAACCATATCAAGGAATAACAATAACCAAAATATTTTGTTTAATTTAGCAGGAAACTACAGATTCTAATAACTTCAAAAGATCATTAGCTTAGTTCTCATCTCCACATTTATCAGGCCAACATTTACACTATAAATCAGCAGCTGCAGCCTAAAGTTGAAAACATGCCAAAAATATGCATAGGTTGTATCAATATTTGCACATGGAGCCTTGAACATAAATTAGTTGACACTCAACACTTCAAGCTTCCTCTCTGAAGTTGCAATATTTAAAGGTTAAAGATTAGACATGCTCCCTCTTGTGTTAAACTAAGAATACACGAATACATGCTGTTTTCTCTGACATGATGGTTGCTTGGCCATCTGTTCCATTAAGCATCCCCTATAGCTTGGGCTACTAATGTCTGACAAACCTTCACCAATAGCCCTCCAGTTTAAAGACAGATACAGACTGAGCACATAACCTGTATCCATAAAGTATCTGTGTTACATTAAATTAGCTACTGGTTAGAGGTTACATGTAAACAAAACCTGTGGCAATTAAGTGTTTTGGACAAATACATAATTTGATAAACTACATGGCAAGTCAGACTTCTTCAGTCCCCATAAGTATCACAGGCCTAAAGAGTTAAGGTATGCCAAGTTCAAGCTGTTCAGTAACGTTAATCATGGGGAATATTGAAGAGCAAGTTTCCTTCTAAATATTAGCTTACAGGATATGTAAGACAGACAGGAACAACAGGAATATTTTACAGTGCCACATAATTATGTTTGTAAATACAGCAACAATTGAGCTAAGTTTTCAATCCTCCACCCGAGAACCTCAGGGTGAACCATTCCCTACACAGAACCTTAATGGAGTCAAAATCCCCCTTACACAAATCCTCTTGCAGAATCTGGCCCCGAGATCTTGTCTAGACATGAATGTTATTCCCAGGTGTAACTAACACAAAAGTTTTTACTAATACACTTCTTAAACAGAAGCTTTGCACCTGGTGTGGGCATGGTAAATTATGCTTGGGCATAGATTTTTTGGTCATGGTCAGTACCAGGCTGAATGCTAGGGCAGCTGTGAGTAAACGTAAGTAAATAGTTTGCAAGAGAGAGTTGAAGAGAATCTAACACTCAGCTACATCATTTTTCACATTTCCTTTCATTTACCACCAGCCCCTTGTGATGGACAGCTGCAAACAGGTCTATGCACATCAGAAATAATGCCACCAAATTGTCTAAGAAACACACTTGTTAAGTATGGCTTGCTCTTTCAAACCATGAAAGTTAAATGTCTTCATTCCCCCGGGAAGTACTTGTGTTTATTTTTCTACAGTCTTCTGCAGACCAGAAAAAACATAACCACAATGTTTAGAGAAGAGAGCAAAAAACTATCATGATTATTAATGGATGCATGTTTTGGGGTCTCTTTAAAGCCTCAAACTGCAGCAGCACACTGCTTGAAGTGTATCTGCTGCCAACGCATCAAGAACCTAAGCTTTTGACACCACCTTCAAAAACAGAATGAAGCTTATAACCACTGCAGGTACAGGTCCTGTCGGCACATTTTCCTTTCGCTCGCTGTGCTGCAAGCCTGATGTGATGAAGGTCTGTGCCAGGGTCCAGTGCCAGGCAGTGAGGTGCTCTGGTCACCGCGCGGAGCTTCCCGTGGGATGGCTGAACATCGAGACTGCCCTCTATGCTTTATCTAGAAAGTAGCTTTTACATATTCACAGCCACAGCACTGGTAATCCAAGAGTGGTTTTATTGCCTCACACACACCAGTAGGAAGTCTGCAGGATCAGGTCCCTTTTTTGTTTTTTAATGGAAACACTCACGTATGTCCGGCAGAGGAATTACTGCTCGCTTAAACGCGTGCTTGACACCTTACAGGAACCGACCAGAGGTCAGCGGGTCAGCAAAGCCTCTGAGCTCAGCCATGGAGATCCACAGCTCCCTCGGGATCCAGCTGGGAACCCGCAATCCCACCAAGACCAGGGAGAGGAGCCCCAAACTCCGCACCTGTAGCGCCCGGCGGTACCGGGCGGTGGCGGCAGCTCCGCTCCCCGGCGCTGCTGCGGGGGCCGCGAGACCTGCGGGACCCATTAATGGACCATCAGAGACCTCGGCTGCTGAAAGGAGCCACCCCCCTTCCCACCCCGTCGCCCGCGGGGCGGGCGGGACCAGCCCGGTTGCAGCAGGAGCTGCGCCCGCCCCGCGCCTCCGCTCACCGGGGAAACTCGGCGCCGGCCCGGGGAGCCGAAGGATGGGGACTCCCGCTGCCTCCGCTATTTAAACCTCTTCCCGCCGTCTCCGCCTCACTGGCTCCCACTCCTTCCCTCCTCCCGCGGAACTCACGGGAGGCGGCCCCGCCCCTCCCGCTGTACACACAGCCACACGCCGGCCGCTGCCCCGCCCTCCCGCGCCACCCATTGGCTCAGCAACCTGTCCGTCAGCAGAAAGCGCGACAGCGTTGGCTAGCAGTGCTGCCCATCAAAGCGCGTCCCGCCCCTCGCCCCGCCCCTCCCTTTCCCGGACACCTCGGGGGGTGTTAAAACGACCGTTTTAAGTCACCAGCAAAATTTACTTTTAGGCCCCGCCCACTGAGTCCTAGAGGAGATTCTGATTGGGCGACGGGAAATCGCTCTCTGCCGCCACTGGGTGGCTGGATGTCCATAAACCGCCGAAATCCCGCCTATCCCGATGCCGTAATCCCATTTGATTTGTCCGCGCATCCACATCGCCCCGCCCATCCCCGCACCGCCGCCCAATGAGACGCGGCTTCTCAAGCTCTAAGGCGGTGTCAACACTCAGGAACGGGGAACGTGAGAAAGGGCGACGCTCATTGGTCGGCGCGCCGTCTATCTTCCTCCGTCACCGCCCCCGCGGAGCGTACCAAGCCGCGGCGACGCAGGGGGAGCGGGGGAAGCGCGCGGCGTTGGTTCGCCCTGTGTCCATGAGGGCCGGGGCGGGGCGCGCGCTGTTTCCCGGCATGCCGCGCGCGCCGTAGGTAGCTCCCGCCGGGACGCGCTCGGAAGGAGGGCGGGAGGGAAGGGAGGGAGGGGGGAGGCCAGTGCCTGATCCAAGATGGCGGTGCAGGAATCAGCCGCTCAGCTCTCAATGACTCTGAAGGTGCAGGAGTACCCCACTCTCAAGGTGGGTGCCGGGCCGCCCCCGGCGCGGGGGGAGCGCGTTAACGCCCTCAGCGTCCCACCCGGGCAGCGCTGAAGGGGAGCCCCTTCTACACCCCGCTTCTCCCCGTTTCGGGAGCCCCGGGGCTACGGGATGGAGATTGGGAGCGATTCCCATCGCGCAGTTCCCGCCTGTCCCCGTTTTTCCTCCGCTTGACGTCTCGGCTGGTGCCGCTCCGCTGCTGCTCTTCCCATCCCCCTCCGCGGAGGGAGAGGGACGTGCCTGGAATATGCGGCTCTTCCCGTGTGTCTCCGTGCCCTGAGGGGACGGGGGAGGCCCCCAGGCCACGCTGAGGACACAAAAAGAGCTGCAGAGGAACTGGGAGAGGAGAAGTGAGGTCCTTGTGGTCGCGGGGCGATGTGAGGGGGGAGTGAGCTTGGATGGAGCTGGGGAGGGGGAGAGGGGTTGGGGCGTGTGAGTGGAACATATTCCCTCAGGAACACCGAGGGCTGCCTGAAGTGCTCATCTCAGATGATTATCTGGATCTACGTGGCGTTGTTAGGAGACGTGCTAAAGGGGAGGGAGTGGAGGTGGCAGTATAATATGGTTCCTGGCTGCTTGGTCCCCCGAAGATGGAGATGAGCTTAAAATATAAAAAGGGACAGACTCCTGGAGAAGGCTGGAGGGCTGTGGAGGCAAGTAAGCAAAATACAGTTTGGTACAAACTGTTCGTCAAGATACTGGGTCTGTCCGCAGGATGGAGGTTTTCCAAGGCTGCATAGGTGGTTCTGGTCTTTAACCAGGTGGTGTAAGGCACGTGAAGGACTCCGCGATGACCTTAACGCTCAGTGCCTCCGAGAACTCTTGAACTGTAAGGATGATGCTCATAGGAATCAACGGAAACCTTTGTTTGAAGTCTCATGTTGTATATACAGTAGGTCTGCCACATAAATAGCAGTAACTGTGGAAGGGAGATGGGAAAAGGATCTCTATTGCAAAATGCTTCTTTAAACATCTCTCGTGTCAGTGTATCTACATTTTGTCATCTACAGAAGATGTTTATGCAAAGTCAACTTTGTTGTGCCGAAATCATGCTCTGCTTTCACATAGCAAGCATTGTGTGTTCTTTGCAGTGTTGGTTTTGCAGGCTCTAGCCATGTTCTTGTGCATGTCCTCTTCCACTAGCTCCATTCTACTCAAGTCCCAAGAAGCAGAAGAACAAAGTGTTAATTCCCATTTTACCTGTGAAGGCTCCTTTCTGTCACCCAGAAGTACTTTGAAGCTGACAGCATCAGGCTTAAATTTTAAAATAGCTCTAAAGAGCGCTCTAGTGTTTTCCATAGCCAGAACAATGTGAAGGCATTTACTGTTAAGAACACTATTTTAAGACTGCATTTTAGATGTATTCCAGTTGTTATCACAGCTTTGCTTGCTACATTCCTGAAAAATTACTGGCAGTGAGGATCAGTGAGTTTTTGTTTTGGTGCTAATGACTTAAGATCTATTGTCAAGGTGCCAACCATTTAAAAGGTGGAGAATATTTTGGACTAATTCTTTTATTTCCACAAACATTCTTTTTCCCTCAAAAATCTCAACAAAAATATACATAAGAGAATGGAATGTTGTTTGTAAAGTTAGGAAGCTAAATAGTAAGAGAGTGAGACACCCTTGCACTGAAACTCTTAATTTCCTAGCAAAGGTGATGTTTATTGATTCTTCCTAGCAGCCATTCCACTTCTGGGTTGTTCCTGTAATCTTTAACAACATTTTTCATTATTTAAAAAACCTGCCAGAACAGTGTCTGCTCAAATCTTTTGAATGTGTCCTCTGAAATGTTCTTAGCTGTGAGTCATATATCAAAACATCTTAGTGGTGGAGGTGAAAAAGCAGCACAGAGAAATGAACACTAAGGCTAAAGTCTACTAAAGTATTGATATCAAATCCCAATTTGTTCTTTAGGAGTCAGGTGCCTACAAGTTTCTGTGGGACTGAGAATCTGTGAATTTTTATCTCCAGTTTATTCAAATGCTGTATAAAATGAAAGTGTTTCACTTTTTACTTTGTTCACCAACACAGTAGCTCAGATAGTTCTCTTGGTGCTCTGGACACTGGTGATTTTCCCTTATGTGAGAAAAATATGAAAGATTGCAGACTTGTATTTATATCCTTCCTGTTTCCTCCCTCTAGCTTCCTCATGCCAGCATCACTAGATAATAGTTGTGTAATAGTTCTACATTTACGCTATGTTCCACAGAGTGCTTTTCATGTGATAGAGTGCTTCAAACTGCAGAGGGAAATCCCTGTTCCATAGCTAAATTGTGGTTGCTGCTGGAGTGGAAATACTTCAGCCATTCTTCAGCACTTCAGCTCAGGGGAAGTAAATAGAGTTCTTCAGCTGAAACTAGGGAAGCTGTTTAAGTGTACAAAATAATTCTTGAATATTCCCCCACCCTTTCCAATCCCTTCTCAAGGACAAGAGGGTTGTCACCTATTTTTCCACCAAAGTGCTGTGGAATGTTTTGGGTTTTTTTAAATCCTACTGATGGAGAATTCTGCTAGTCTCAGATGAGAGCATGTAACATGAAAGCTGACAATTTGAAAACGAATGAATGCGAACATTGTTATAGTTCTTTGCTGAAACTAATAAACAAGCGATGACAGGAAGCTGGATAATTCAGCCATATCATTAGAAGTATGAATAATTATTAAGCTGATAACAAGCTGTATGCAGTAAGACCCCAAAAGTGGAGGATGGAAGACCGAAAAGCGTGGATGATCACTTGTGAAAATATTCTGGGCTGTTTGTTGGCAAGCAGTTTAGGGTTAGCTGGACTGTATCTGCAGGAGAGATGTAGAAGCACAGGATATGTGAGCACCTTCTCAGAGCTGCTATTTGGCTTCTTTTGTTGGCAGCTGTGTTGGAAAATGCAGCAGATTTAATACGATACTAATTTCTCATGGAAATGAAATATTTACTGTGTTGTTACAGGGAAACGTATAGGAGAATAGAATGATATGAAATGCATATTGTTTAGGACTTCTGAAGACAGTCTAGTCCAGTAGCCTGCCCTCAAAGCAGGGTCAGCTAGAGCAGGTTGCTCAGCACCATGTTCAGACTGTTCTCATTTATCTCCCAAGATGGAGACTCTAGCCTATCTTGGCAAACCTATTCCAGTGTTTGACTGCTGTTAAGGTAATTTAAAAAAAAAATCTTTTGTTTATGAGGAATTTTCTGTATTTCAATTTATGCCCATTGCCTATAGTCTTTTCATGGGGGACTGCTGAGAGTAGTCTGTTTCCATCTTCTTTACTCTCCCCATCAGGTATTCATACACTTCATAAGGCTTCCCCTGAGCCTTTTCATCTCTAGGTTAAACAATTCCAGCTCTCTCAGCCCTTCTTCATATATCAGATGCTCCAGTCTGTTAGTGATCTCTGTGGCCTTCTCTTTACTTATTCCAGTATGTCCATGTTTCTCTGCTACTGGAGACCCAAAACAGAACACACAATTTGGATGGGTCTAAATCCTAGTTAAAATAGAAGGGAAGGATCACTTTCCTTGACTCCCTGGCAGTGTTTTTTTCTAACACAGCCCAAGATGCTGTTGGTGGCCGTTGCTGCAGGGGCACACTGCAGTCTCGGGCAACTTGTCCAGCAGGACCGCCGGATTCTCTTCTACAAAGCTGCTTCCCAGGCTGTTGGTCTCCAGCATACCCTGGTGCAAAGGGTAGTTTCTTCTCGAGTGTAAGACTTGGCAGTTCCCTTTGTTGAATTTTATGAGGTTCTTGTTTGCCCAATTCTCTATCCTGTTGAGGTCTGTGTGAATGGAACCACAACCACCTGGCATATTAACAGCTCCTCCCAGTGTTGTATCATCTGCAAACTGGGGAGGTGCACTCTGACCCATTGTCCAGGTCACTAATGGAGATGTCAAACAGTTTAGGTCAATTTCTTTACATGCTTAAGCAGAGAAGGTGCAAGATTAATTTTTTCATAATTGGTTGCACTACTTTATTTTTTCTCATGTTTATAAGTGTCACTGTAAGTCGGTTTTGAACATAATTTCCTACTTTGGTATATTATAGCCAGAGTACTTTTGTCAAAACTTTGAACATGTAGCAGCAAAAGTTGTTAAGTGAAAGTGGTTCAAACAGAACTTAAGAAAGATGGAAGTAACAACTTGTAACATTTAGTTTGCTGTCAGTACTTCAATGTAAAAAAGTATGTATCCTGTTAGAATCATGGAATAGTTTAAGTTGGAAGGGACCTTAAATATCATCTTGTTCCGACTCTCCTGTCAAGGTCAGGGACATCTTCCACTTGACCAAGTTGCTCAAAGTCTCATTTAGCCTGGCCTTGAATACTTCCAGGGATAAAGCATCCACAGCTTCTCTGGGCAACATGTTCCAGTGTTTTATCGTCCTCACAATAAAAAAAGTTCTTCCTTTTATCTAATCTAAACCTGCCCTCTTTCAGTTCGATCCCATTCCTCCTTGTCCTGTCACTACATGCTCTTGTATAAAGTCCAATTCCAGCTCTCTTGTAGGCCCCTTTTTAGATTATTACCTGATTTTTTAAGTGCTTTGCTAGCAGAAGGTTGGCAAAATGAGCTAAACCTGGATGTTGGTAACAGTCTGCACTGCACTAACCCATAGTGAGCACTTACATCTCACTCTAAATCCATCTTCAGCCTGGGTGCTCTGACTCACCAAGTGCGTTGAATGTCCCTGCCGAGCGTTCCTGTGCTGCTGAATAATGAACTTCCTGTTTTGACACATCGTGTGTGTCAGCAAACAAGTGGGACATCTTTTGTACTGCTGCTGTTCTTCTGCACTAGGGTCTGTTCTGAAAAGCACTGTGTTTTAAGAAAAATCTAATACTGTGGGACTTTATAGGAAGTTTGATGTTCTAAAGCAGCTGAAGTAGAAGTTGACTACTGTTGGTCTCTCATGCACCCTTGCCCACACACTGTAAAGTATATTTTAAAGTGATTAATGAAGGAAGAAAACACAGTAAAAGGCAATGAGTAACAGTGTAGTCATGAGCTGGAATTGCTGTTTGGTTATCAGTACCTCATTGTGCTTGTACGAAAACATTTCAGAAAAGGTATTTTCAAACATCTTACAGAAGACATGTTAGTATCTTCAAAGTGAATACTTACCTGATGTTGCAATTCCTACTTGCAGCATGCTTGATTTGTAGTGTTTTCACAGGGCAGTGGCCTGTGATCTTGTGAGTTTGGTTTGTGTATGTTTTCTCTATAAGAATAATATGTTTGTGTGGTAGCTAGCACATTGGGGTCTTTAAATGTTGATATAGAACAAGAATATCTAGGAAATATTTGAGTCTTTGCATAGTGAATGTTTTTCAAGAGCTGGGAAACCGGAGTAAAGATGAGCTTCAAACATTTCCTAGGTGTTGTAAGAGGAGGAAAACGCTTCACCTGGTGTGCTCCCTAAGCATCTTCCCATTGGCTTTCAAATCAGTAGTTCCTGTATAATCAGCATAAGAGTGTGCCTTTTGAGCTCACAGATTTAGGGAAGTACTGTTTATTTGCTGTAAGGACACACTGACAGGATCCATCAGTCCTTGTTAAGTCAAAAAATTGCCTTCATTGTACACTTGGCCTGCCACAGCCGCACTTGAAGATACACTTTCTGTGAAGTGTTGTCTAACCCAGAAGGTAAAATATCCCACAGTTATTGATTACTTACAATACATGGTATTTTATTTAAATTAAGAATTTTTTTAAAGATACCTTTATTTTGATAGCCAGTAATTTAAGTGCTTCACAACTACTTTGGATTTACCTCAGTTTTTTTGAGTGCTCTGTGGATTAACTTGACTTGTAAACTAGTGAAAACTAAAGTAAAACAGATAATATATTGAGTAGAACTTGGTCATTCATGTATTCTGATACGGGTCTGCTGATTTGAATCAATAATCTTTAATTATTTGTCTTAGGAGAAATGCTTTCACTTCAGCTGGAATAGGTTATTTTGGGAACAACTTGCTTGGACATGGGATCTCTAGCCTAAAAGCTCCAACCAGTATCATGGTGTCTGAACTGCAAGCACACAGAAGGATGATGACCTCTTGCATATAAAGAGGTGATACTGTGACTAAAATGAACAAATATTTGGAGAAGAAGGATCAAAACAAATGTAAGGACTTTCTCAGGACACAAACCTGCTTAGTGACCTTAGCTTTAGCAACTCAGCTGCTTCTTTGGACAGGAAACAATGCTTAGGTTCTTGTTAGTACTCCAATATTCCTACTAAAAGAAGAAAAGCAAAGAAATTTCTTTTGAGGAATGAGTCCAGGATGGCAGCTGTAAACAGATACATTGAAAAGGACTGGCCTCTGATGTCCCCAGGGTGGCTCTAGACAGGGCTCTAAAATGTCTGTCAACTTGCTTACATAAGGATGTAAGACACTTTTCTGTAACTGTAAAATGGTTTATAAAGTGCTGAGTTTTCATGTAGGAAGCCTTGTTCAAAAGCTCTTAATGCATTCAGAAATAAGTTACTTGCACTTTGTGTAAGAGGATAATATTTTGAAGGAGTGTGATTGCTTACTTCTGTTGACGAAGTTTGTGTGTAGCAGATGGATAGTTGAAGAATTTTTGCTGCTAATTCTCTCCTGTATTGAACTAGGAGCTTTGAATAATACAGTGATAGTTTTCTTTTAGACATAGCTGCTCTAGAGTACACAGTACTGTCTTCCGGAGTTGTAAAACTGGCTTGTTTTTAACTAAGGCAAGCTACTAAGCTTTACACTTCAAAAACACTTAAACTGTTTTTAAAAAGAACTACCTTTTAAAAATTCAAATTATTTCCAACTGCTTTTAGACTTATGAGATTTTTGTTTGGATCTATATCTCTTGAAGAGTTTATATTAATGCTTTTACCTAATTAACCTAAATCTAGCCATTATTTTAAGCCATCCATTCCTGAAATATACTACTTCTCCTTTGTTTTAACTTCTTTTTTTCCTTTTCTGATTTTGCCTAGAACAAAGAAAAACTATTACTATTTCAAGGAATTGTAAGAGCTACTCATCAGAAGAGTCCACTGAATAAGTGGTGATATAATTTACATTTTGGATAAGTCCAGTGACAAATAATGACGCTGACTCTGTTCTGAAATAATCCAAGAATTGTTGAGGAAAAAAAGAAGTATATAAAAACAGAATTTCAGTAATTCTGCACGGAAATGCTTAATTGTTATTGGTTTGAGGGAAAATTTTAGGTGGTTTATTGTACCCTACCTCCTTTTTCTATGGCATCATATCTAATAGATGTCCTCTACTTTCCTGTTTTGTTGAAAGGGTGAGCATGGTGATCAAATTTAGTGTCAAGAAAGCAGCTTAATGCTTAAAGGTGTGTCTTGCGGTGTTTACTTTTGACACTGTTTTTTAAAAACTCTTTAGGAGATGCTTAATTTTTCTTACATGTTCCCATACTTCTTTAAGTTGTCTTTGCTTCTTTTGAAAGTTGTCTTTGTCTTTTGAAACTCAATTTCACCACTGCACTTCGTTTTCCCTACTTGTCTGTGGTTAGGCTTAATTTCATGTCAGAGCATTTGAAAAAAGCATATTTATATCTCAAAGTCTTCAACTGAATTGTCTTGGAGACCTGTAGATTCATACAAATCTCTGGTGCTTTTCAGGTGTTATAAGCTAACACAGTTGAGGAGAGGAAGCACACCATTTTTCTGACCCTTGAAAGGAGAGCATAGTTCTGTAGTGGTTCCCCCCACCTAATCTGGTAGGACTCTTTTTTTTTTATTTTATATTTCCTGAAACCTTTTTTTCTTCCCCCTAGTTATGTACTTGATAAGATTTTTAAAAATCCGTTTCTAATTCCCTTCTGCTTGTTAATTTGAAAAGATACACAATGTAGGTTTTCATGTTTCTTCAAAAGTCACGTTGTATGTGGGAAGGAGTTACTTTCAGCCAAGGGACTGTAACACTGAGGAAGGATGATGCACACAGACCTGGGTAAAATCAGATATATAGTTAAAAGCTCCCTGTATATGAGTTGCTACAAGTTAGATCCAATAAACTTTCTACCAAGTACAGAACAAAAATGGATGTTCTTTTACAGAATTGCAAACCTATGTAAAAGATGCATGTTTCTGTTGTCTGTACTGTTTTCTGTGAAAATCAGTTCTTAGAAAATAAACCTTTGAAAATTCCTGTTAACAGGAGCCTGGGGAATAGTTAATGGCTTTACTTTTACAACCAAATATTTCTTCCTTCAATTGTGATGACTTTTTTTGAAGTCTCACTTTTACTCTGTGATTCTCAACAACCAAATGATAGCTATACAAACTGTTTTTCACTTTTTTCTGCTGCATCTGAACTAGTTTCCTATATGCAATTACTGTGGGATAGAAACCTTTTGAGTTATGTTATAGTCTGAGAGAGATTGGTTGGGTTTTAGTTTCCATTTTTATTTGGAGCTCCTTAGGTTTGAATCTACATAAGTAAAGAAGGAATTTGGCCAATGTTGTACTATGTGACCAGATGAGTTTGAGAACTGGTACCTAAGGCTAAAGATTTATGAGAGGATAAAGAGTTATATTTTTTACAAAACTTTAATCATGAAAGCAACATGTAATTCAGTCTTTCAGTATTGCTCTGTACCAGATAGAAAACTTGTGGGCAGCATCGAGGTGGTATTTGAAGTTTCACACAGTGGCTATTACACTTCGGCCTAACATCCTACACCTGTAAAGGAGTAGAAATGCAGTATGTAACACTTCTTATAAAAAATTTACTTGGTTTGGGAAAAATCCCTTTCTACTGTGTCCAGTCTTAATGCTCTGGAAATTCTGATAAATGCCGAACTAGTCTGAGGATTTTGTTGGATAGCAGTGGAAGAAAAACAAAGTAGAAGACTCTTTCTGTGCTTCTACTCTAAGTAAAATTTTAGTGAGATTCTTAATATATGTAATTGATTTTTCTCTTGCAACCAATGGGTTATTGATGCAGAAATAGTATCCTGCCTAATCAAATATGGAATAATGTGCATCAGTTAATGTGACTTCTAAAAAGTGCATGCCATGTAAAGCTATTGCAGTGTTTTTTAAAAAATGAAGGAGGTGGTGAGGTGGATTTCGTTGATAGTTTATTCATATTAGTGAATGTTTTCTGGAGATAAGCCTTGCCAGGAACTCTGGAAAGAAAGAAAACTGAAGTCCTTATGGGGATAACTGCACAAGATTAAAAACAAATGTCAAGATTTAGTAGCCAACCTCTCTAATGGAAGATTGGTGTTAGGGTTCTGCTGGCATCCTGGTGATACTCAGGTATTTCAACAGCCTGGAAGAAAGAATGAGTGTGGAGATGAAGCAGTTTCCTTGATAATACTTGGATAATTGAGGTATTACAGATACAGCCCAAGTGTGAAGCATTAGAGAAAATTAGTGCGAGACCGAATAGGTGTTGATAGATTAAATTCAATATAGACAAATGCAGTGTGATGCAGTTTTAGGTATAGTGGAAAGAAAACTAGTCCTAGTCTTAAATTTACAGTAACTGAATTGGAAATGATCACCATTGCTCAGTGGGATCTTGAGGCTACAGTGCATGTTTTCTGTGAGTGGTCAGGTTAATGTTGACAAACATAGGACAGAAGTGTTGTGAAAGGGAAAAATGGAGAACTTCATTACATAGCAATGAAAATCCATGGTTTCCTCTTCTCTCAAGTAGTATGAGTTACTCTTATTTTCTCCCTTCTCTCATCCTGAAAAAGGATGTAGTAAAACTGGAAAATGTCTACAGAAGGGCAGGAATGGTTAGAGATAAGGAATGGTTTAGAAAGAGCGTCTTCAATCTCGATAAATGAGAAGTATGTAAGAGAAAGGGAGTGTTCCCTTTTTTTGCTTCCAAAACAAGAACTAAAGGGTTTCAAATTAGGCTTGTAGTTGAAAAGTCAAAGCCAAAGAGTATTTCTTCACGTAGTTGTGAGCCTGTGAAATGTCTCACCACAGGATGTTGCAGTGCTAAAACTCAGGTCAACAGCATCCAGCAGAGTTCATGAGTGAGAAACACCCTGTGGTGTTTCTGCTATTAAACTCCTGTCTTGGGCTCAAGAAGTCCAAAAAGACTGTTTGGGATCAGTATGTTCTTGCCTTTTTTTCAAGTGCCATCCCTTTTCTGAATGTTGTCAGAGAAATGATAGTGACGGAGAGGGGCCTTTTGGTCTTACCTGGTATGATCATTCAGATCTTCATATGGAAATGTGTTTGATGTCTAAGTTAGCAAAGATGAATTCATGAAATTAAGGTAGGAAAGTACTTCTGCAAACTGTAATTCAGACTTCTGCTCTTTTACACGAACCTGGGCTAAATTCAAAGGTAATCTGAGGTGCTTGGTCCTGCCTAGTTCTGAAAGTTTTTCAGGGTGAATATTCTGTCACCTTTCTGGGCTGTTGTTCCAGTGTTTACCAACTCTTCTGATTGAAATACTTTTTTTTATGTCTGGCTGGAATTTTCTTCAGTGATAGTTGTCAACTCTGCCTCCTTCCCTTTTGCTCTGTAAGTCAGAACTGGCAAGTTCTTTTCTATGACCTTCACCTTTCGGTAGTAGAAAGCTTCTATCAGATTGTGCCACTTCCAACTCCCTGTAGCCTTCTCTTCTGCAACGGAAACAAGCCTGTCCCTCTCAGCTTAGATTTATTTTTTTTTTAATCCTCCAACCAGCTCACTGTTGTGGTGGCAACCTTCTGGACTCTGTCCAGTTTGTCAACATCTCTTTTTTAGTGGCAGGCAGGGGGGAGTGACCTGAAAACCAGACTCAGTATTCCAGATGAGTCTGCCTGAGTGCTGAGCATAAACAATCACTCCTCTCAACCCACTGCCTTTTAGTCTTGCTAATGCAGCCTGGGATGGGGTTAACTGTCATTGCCACAAGAGTCTGTTGCTGATTCATGTCCAACCTGCTGTCCATCAGCACCTCTGCACCTTTTTCTGCAATGGTGGTCCTAGCCAGTTATTAGCCTAGTTACCCTAGCCATAACCTCTGCTAAAGGCTGGAGTGGTTTTGTGCCAGGTACAGGACCCTGGTTTTTGCCTTGATTGCATTTCATAAAGTTCTTGGTGTGTTTCTCCAGCTTATCATTTTTTCTGAATGGCTGCTCTGCTGCCCAGAGTTATCAAGCACTCCACCAGTTTGTCCTCTCTGAGCTTTCTGATTGTGTGTTCCATAGTGCAGATGGTTGAACGTGACATGTATGTTGGCACTGATAACATTCCTTGGGAGTCAAGCAGTACTTTTTATTGGCCACCAGGAAGCTTTTGAGCTACTGACCGTTATTCTTAGAGCCTGACTATCCAGTCAATCCCTAATCTGTCTTGTATTCAGTCATTCAGTCCATGTCTCCCCAGTTTGGCTACAAGTGAGACTATGTCAAAAAGCTCACTAATATTGGCATGAAAGGCTGTCAGCGTGCTGCTGCCATTCAGAAATAGTCAGTTCATCACTGAAAGCAAACAGTGTTGTCAAGCTTGATTCGCTTATTTCAACTCTGGGCTGGTTATTCCTAGTCACCTTTATAAGATTGGAAATGAATTCCATATGAATTTTGTTTTTCTAAAACTTTCCCAAGAACTGAAATGAGGCAGACCAGCCTGTAGTTTCTGTGATCATCCAGGTCCTCTTTTTTGGAGTGGAGACACAAAACTTACCCTTTTCGGTCTCTAGCTACTTCCCTCGTTCTCCATGACGTCCCAGCAATGGTAGCAGGTTTGCAGTGTCATCAGTGAGCTCGCTCCTTTCCTCCCTTCTGCTCCCCTGTACCTGTGTATCTTCAGCTTGCTTTGGACTTCTTACCTGAGTTATTAATACCTCTCTCCCCAGACTCAGTTGCTCATACATGATCAGGAAGTCTTAGGAGAAGACCTTACCAGTAAAGACAAAGAAGGCATTTACAAGTGAGACTTTGTTGTCCTTTTGTAATCAGGTCACAAACTCAATTCTGTGTATGCTCATCTTCCCTATGCTGCTTGTATCTATAAGGCTCTGGTAATTTCAATTACTTATTTGAAGTCGAGTTGAATCAAGTGTGTGTGCATGTTGGCTGTGATGGTAATGAGTGCTGGATTTCTAGGCATGATTCAGAAGGCTTTTCTTCCATTGTGGCTGAATGACTACAACACCTCTGCAAAGACCTTGCCACAGTTCACATTTGCTTTGTTATGTTGCTCTCTATCCCAAGCAGAGAGCCCTTCAGCAGTCTATGTATTCAATTTGTTTGGAAACCCCAGGTGCTTAATGAATGAGTGACTGTTACAGAAGCTGCAAGTGTGCAACAGGCTAAAATTTTGTCACATTACCAAAATGCCATTAAGCTTCCTAATAGAATTCAAGGTGCTAAAACAAACATAAGTCCAGTCGCGATATCTGACTTCCAAGAACATAAATGCCATTGAGGTAGCAACGCTTTTTAAACTTTGGTCACTATAAATAATGAGGGGGAAATGGTTTGCATTCTCTTCTCCCTTTCTGTGTTAAAGGCTATAGATGGTATGTTCTCATCACATGTTTTCTAAAGCCATTTTTCTGTGAGTCTGTAGAGATAAGCAAGAGCTGAGGTGGGAGTGTGATCAGCAGCTGTTTCTGTATGTTCAATTTATGGATAGAGTACAAAGTGTGTGCACATAGATACATTTAGAAAACCTTAAGAAGAAAAGAAAAATTAAGAATCTCAGTAAAATGTTTGTGGTAGTGAATATAAAACCAGTATGCACTATAGGGTATTGTGTAGGATTGACTGGTTTAGAATCACAGAATGGTTTAGTTTGAAGGGACCTTAGACATAATTTAATTCCAACCTCTCTGCCATGTCCATTAGACCAGGTTGCTCAAAGCCCCATTCAGCCTGGCCTTGAACACTTCCAGGGATGGGACATCCACAGCTTCTCTGGACAGCCTAGTCCAGTGCCTTACCATCCTCACAGTAAAGACTTTTCTTCCTCATATTTAATCTAACGCTGCCCTCTGCCAGTTTGAAGCCATTCCCCCTTGTCGTGTCCCTCCATGCCCTTGTGAGAAGTCCCTCTCCAGCTCTCTTATAGCCCCTTTAGGTACTGGAAGGTGCTGTAAGGTCTTCCAGAGCCTTCTCTTCTCTAAGCTGAACACCCCCAGCTCTCCCAGCCTGTCTCCATAGCAGAGGTGCTCCACCCCTCTGATCACCTTTGTGGCCTCCTCTGGACTTGCTCCAGCAGGCCCATGTCCTTGTTCTGTTCGGAGGCCCCAGAGATGGTTGCAGCACTATAGGTGAGGCTTCACCAGAGCAGAGTGGAGGGGGAGAATTGCCTCCCTTGACCTGCTGGTCACTCTTGTTTTGATGCAGCCGTGTATGCATTTGACTCGATATTATTTATATTTATTTACAGACTGATAATTAACACTTGAGAAGTGTATACAGTTTGCAAAACATCAAGTTACAATCTATGCAAACATTGAATATGTGCTGGGTTTTTTTCTACTTTTAATATGTATTCAAAAACTCAAATGTAATCAGTAAATGAACGGCTTATTGAAAAATTTGTTTTGATGAAAATACATTTAGTAGTAAAATTAACTATATTTAAAGGTATTTCAAGTTACTTTTGATAAAGTTTATGAAAAGAAAGATTGCCTACAGTTGCCCAAATTGAACAGTGTTAGCCACTTCATGACTTTAGAATTGTCTTGCTTTAGTACCTTACTTGCATTCATGGGCAGGAAGAGGACTGTGGGCTGAAGGCCAGGTAGTAAACATCACATTTGAGTTCCTAAGTGTACACTTAAAATCGTCCTCTGATATCCTTAGCTTTGCAGTTTTCTGCTCCCTGCACTCAACTGAACAACCAACATGTAGCTCTCATGGCAGTCCTTCCTCCTCTTCCACCAGTTTAAGCTTGTAGACCCAGAATGATCCTCTCCTAAGTCTTGTCTGCACAGCTAGAGGTTGTTGGAGCATGTTCTGGGAGAGCACACCAGTTTTTTTGCTTTCTTAAACCAGAGTGAAGTAAATCCTGAAATGAAGAAAATATTTGGATCAGGTTAATTGGTTGTCTCTGCCTCTCTGTTAGCATTTAGCATCTGGAAACAGTCATGCTACAATTGCAGAAGCCTCCAGCCAAGCAGACTTTCCTTCACATCACAGCAAAATTTTGATGTTGAAAAAACTTGTTACTGTAATTTTACCCCTTGTGTAGGTTGTTCTAACTTCAGTCAAATTCCTTTTCAGTAGGTTTGAGTTTGACCTGGTTTAGTACATGCTTAGGTTGAATAATGAGTCTGCAGCTGTGGAAGCTGATGAACAAAAGGAGCAGAATCTATTTAGTGACACTGGATTTAAATGTGCTGCCCACTAATATTTTACAACTCTCCTTTGTCTCCTCTTGTATGTTCATGGTATGAGCTAACTGGGTGTGGTTTTTCAAGCTCTAAAGAGTAGGACAAGTTGGTATTGTGCTTATACAGAACACATTCTGGTCAGTACTTGTGGCTTTATTTGAATTTTTTTAGTAGCTATTATTTTGTTTTCCTTAAGGCAGTGCTTCCCTGCTGAGTTCCGTAGGTCACTCTTGTCCTTAAAGAATAACTCTGTAATCCAGGTTTGGTCGTAGAATGGTACTGGGAGGAAAGATTGAGAGTCTCTAATAGGGTTATGGCAATTATTGATATGTAAATTTTGCACCTGTCTCTTGATCCAAAAAGTTTGGTGTTCACTGTGTTCTGACTGTGGTACCTGAAAATCAAAGTGAACCATAATTAAAATTTTTTAGAATTGCATTGTCCTGAACACTTTCTTATATGTTTTCCTTTGATTTACTTTCGTTACTGAAGGAAAATCATTATCTTATTGGTACAGTGCCTGAACTTTTGAAGAGTTCTGAAGTAAAGCAAACTAGTGCTGGGGAGCAGAATCTTTTGGCACTTTGGAGCTGTAGGAGTATCAAAAGAACCAGCAGATCAAGATGCAAGTTCAAGATAAAATGCTTGCTTTATAAGGAATGTAGCAATTGCATTTCTAAATGTTGTCATTCATAGGACCTGGTCCTGTAAAGTGTAAAAGCTGTACCTAGGTGTGATTTACAAATATTCTCATGAAAACTGCTGGCTCTATAGTAAAAAACAAATGCGTGTGCAAATTATGTAAAATCTCTGGTAAAGAGTATTTACTGTCAGCTTCAGTTATACAAATAATTTTGTTGTATTTAATTTAATTTCCCTTGTTACAGTACACCAAAGTTATGTTTCTCAGTATGTTTATTTACTTTCGGAGTATATAGTGATACAGTTCAATTCATAGCCTCTTCCACACAGGCTATTTAGAATGTTTTTAGGGTCGGGGGGAAAAAAAGGATAAAAGAAGATTCAAAAACCTATTGCACCTAGACACATTCTAAATGATATATAGTGATACTAGCTGAAATTGAAAGTTCAATTGTTCTAAATGCCACATGAACACAAACTGTGCCAGAAGTCTGCATGCTGAAGAGACACAGAGCACAGGAAATGGGAGCTGTTACTGCTCTTGAGTACAGATAAGGAACTAGGGAAAAGGGAGATTAAACATAGACTTTTTTTTCAAACTGACTAGATCTGTGTACAGCTGACGGCTCAAAATTTAACAAAAGCACTTTCTCTAGTAAAAAAAAAATACCTCAAATCAGTAGTAGCCTATGAAAGTCTTTATTGATGTAGATTTTCAGTGTGGCATGGAAAGCTGATTAGCAAAATACTTGAAGAAATACTTTTTGGTGAACAGTTAAGAAAAATGCAGGGGGGAAAAAGAAGGGAAGGAGTTGTCTTAATGCTTGGTGTCTGGCATCAAGTCTTGGAGTTGGAAATAAGTTTCCATGTTCAAAAGCGCAAGATGTCAAAATAATGCCCCCCCCAAACATCCATTTTATCTGCGGGGCTCTAAAATACTTCATATTTTTGTGGAAATGGAGACGAGAAATGAGGGTTGAAGATGGAATAAAAGATGATTATTTAGGCAACTAAGTAGGTGCTGAAGCCTATTATTTGTCAAGGTTTATGTGGTTTGAGTTTTGGGTGGGTGTACGGCTGGGATTTTAGGGCAAGATGTATAAGGAAAGCAATTGTTTTAGCTTGATGCTTCCTGTGGTAAAGTCTTGTGCTGTGATTTCTTTAGGTCTTAGTTGGAGATACCAAAAACCATTAAATAGATAATTTCAGTCTAGAGAAGAAGAGGAGGGAGCCTTTCCATATCATATCAGGAGTATCCTTGTGTTATATTATTACTACTACAAATAAGCACAACTTGTAGGCAATGCAAAGTCTTGGAAAGCAAATGCTTTGGCTCATCTTCCTTACTCCGAACCAGACAGTTCTCTAATGGGGAATTGCAGTGGTTATACAGTAACCTCTTTCCTAATAGAGCCCGGAAGGAGTGTGGCCCCTGGGGATCCTTTCTTGCATGCAAATGATTAGAATGAGGAAAATGGAGACCTTGATATAATTGATTAGAAGTTTTATGCTTGAAAGATTTGTAATCAAACATAGACATGATATGTACCAAACAGAACACTGATTTGTGTTTCCTGTTTTACCTTTAACATGAATAATCTGATTGCTAGCTAAATTATGCCTTTGATTAATGGAAAAGCAATCAAGATCATAACTACCTGAAAGAACTTCTCATGGACTTTTTAAAGATAAAAGATATGGATTAATTAAGTGTGTAACACTGGACTGTTTTTATAAATTCCTGTTTCTCTAAAGTAATAGAACTTCCTGTCTAAATTGCTTATGCTGCCATTGTAGTGGAACCAACATGATGGGAGCAGCTTGACACTTACTGTAAGCTTTCCCCAAATCATTCACCAGGCTGTAGACTTCTCCCATATATGTGTCCCTAATGGCCATCAGTAGCAGTTTTAATAGGACTATTTCATAGAGGTGTGAGACAGGTAGGACAGGAGGCCTCCAAGACTGGTTTATCTCTTAACTCAGGAATAGAGCATTAGTGGAATTTAAACAATTTAGTCATACAGTGTAGGCTGTTCTTGCTAAAAGAAAATTTACATGGGGTTTCTCTTGGCATTCCTTATAGTCCTAGTGGAAGTAATATTAAAAAGTAGTCTTTTGTGGATAGAAGTATGTAGTAGGCCTCTTAGATTTCATGTATAACTGTTGGTGTACTATGTATAAGTTTTTCAGTAGCCAATATGCATTACACATACTTTCTCAAAGGTAACTTTCTCTTTTTTAGTGAATTCCTGAAGGAAAAAAATGTAAACTTAAAAAGTCATGTTTTGAAGGGTGATCTCTTAGTTGTAGTTTAACTCGTAGCTTCCTTTTGTAGATACACATTTGTCTTAGCATTCTCTTGTCCCTGTACTGTTTCCATCAGTGCTTGCTAGAGCCAAAGCAGGATAGGTGAAACTGGTATCAGAAAAGAAACTGCAGCATTTGCTTCCTGTCATTTTTTCATAATCTTTGAAGTGTTAGCTCCTTGCTGAGAGGACTTAAATAAGGACTTTGGTATGGGAACTCAAGTTCAGTGAATGACCTCTGGTCTCCTGAAACCGAGGTGTTCTTTGGGCTGCATCAGATGAAATCATCAGTCTGTCTAAGCTCTACGGGATCTGACTTTTTAAATACAGAAATTCTAATCACTTGGTATTTCTCATTTAGGTGCCATATGAAACACTGAACAAACGATTTCGAGCTGCACAAAAAAACATTGATCGAGAGACCAGCCACGTTACCATGGTGGTGGCAGAGCTGGAGAAGACGCTGAGCAGTTGTCCTGCTGTGGATTCAGTTGTCAGTCTCCTGGATGGAGTAGTTGAAAAACTCAGCGTTCTGAAACGCAAGGTAAGTGGTGTTCTACCTTGATTGCAATACTGTTTGCCTAGATTTTCTTTTCAAGATAACAGGTATTACTGGCACTTCAAATAAAGGCTTTGGAATGCACAGTGAAATCTTGCTTCATTGTGCTTAAGAAACATGACTTGGTGGTCCAGGACCGAGTATAACAAACTTCTGTGGAGAGGTAAAATTAATACATGTTTATAGTCCTGAAAAGGAATTTCTCTCCCAGCAGAAAAGAAATAGTAGCAAAGTGAATTGATTTATATCAATTCTTGCTTGTCTAATGCAGTTCTGTTAATTGATCACTGAAATAGCAAAACAGGTAGAATATTAAGCTGGAAAATGTGTAACCCCCAGTGCAGGAGTAGTTGGATGCAATATTGAGACTTTTTTTGCAGAAGAAAGTGCAAACTGTCCTGGATTGTTACTTGAAAATTTTTTATAAACATTAAACTTGCAATTTGAGAGATTCCTAGGGGATATTAAGGGCCTTTTAAACAAAATTTGGCAGGATAACCTGCTTCTAGCTGTTAAGCTTGAACAAAATGCAGCCAGTCTTTCATGCCTTTACCACATCTTTCTTAGAAAAAGATGTATATGTTCTTAGAAAAAGAAGTGTAAGGTATCCTTATTTTGGATGGGAATATTACTCATCCTGAGAGTCATCAGAACACTTACTTGAAACAAGTCTTGCAGAAAAATGAAAATAGCTCTGTCGCCTGACTTCAGAGCAGTGCTTCTCCAAAAATAAATAGATGAAACATAGTAGCAGAGTCATTTCATTAAAACTTATATGAAATAACCAACAGATATAAATCTTGAGACAATATTAAGTGAAGCGTCAAAATACCTTGGAGGTTTGTAACATGAAAATAACACTGTCATGTATATTGATTTGGGGTTTTCTGCTTGAAAATTAGCTAGGTGTTGAAAAGCTGTTCTGCAAAAAACTTCATAAATTAATTGTTCTTTTCATCCTTGGATTGTGAGACTTAAAGAGATCATGAAGGATATGTTTTCTTCACTTCTCTGTTACCTAAAGAAAAATAAGAGCTGTTTCTGAAAGAGGTGTTGGATTTTGATTATAGGTGTGTAGTAATGACGTGGAGGAGTAAAAGTTATTTACTTGTTAAATCTTTGCTGACTGTGGGGGTGTGTCTGAAGGCATTGCTGAATGTTTTGGGTGCAAAGCTCCATTTTAATTTAATTGCTCATTTATTTTTGACTGCCTGAAAGACTGTGGGGAATCTTGTAGCTGCTCAGAAAGAACAAGAGGCAAAAAAAATTTGTTTAACAGTAAAAGTCCTCTGAAATACAAAGGTCTTGTTTCTGCTCCAAACCCTCAACTCCCAACTGTCTTCTCTGTAATCTCTGCCCCGAGCAAAATTATTGTTTTCTTTAGAGCCTTTGGACCCATGTGGGATCTCTGTTTCCTCCTGTGTTTAGACAAGGATCTCATGAACTGCTGAGATGGCCATAATAGAATTAGATGGTTCCTTATTTAAAACCTTACTCTTGAAAGAGAGCTTTTAAACACAGCAGGTTTCTTGGGTTCTGAAAATGATCCTGGGGAAACCTAGGCCTTTGTGTTTTCCCTTTGGTATCCTGTTTAATATGCTTGTTTCCCTCAAGTTCTATTAATGTCCAACAGTGCAAGTCCAGATAGACTTGCTTCAGAGGGTTTTGAAAAGGATCTGTAGCCTTTCTGAATGTACTCGAAGGATCAAAAAAACAGCAAGAGCTGTATAAGTCAAGCTACAAAGCCATATAAGAAGAGCCCTTTGGAAAGAGAAAGGGCCTAACCTTTGTGCCTGGTTGCCTTGAATTCTCTTAGTTGTATTCAGAATATTTCTCAAGGTTGCCTTCACATCTGATAATACTGCAGACATCTAGAAAGTCAAAGTGTGTTTTGTCTTGAGTTTGTGGCTGAGTAGGAAAAGACCCAGTTTATAACTTTAACAAAATGCTTATCTCCAAGCTGTATATTACAGAATAAAGCTAAATTCAGCAATAGAAGTAACTCAGACTTCTGTAGCTTGAGTTATTTTTATATACTGATGTTTACATGAATTTTAGTGAAAGACTCATATAGTGATGAGAGTTTTAAATACTTGAATTTGGTAGGCCAGATCAGAGTCAAGCTTAATTGGGGCAAATTAAAAAAAAAAAAAAAAAAAACAAACAAAAAAACAACTTGGTGAGCTTTCCTGGCAAGTTTTCTCTTATTTCACTTTGCTTTTCAAATATTGATCATTCCAGAAGTCTGTCTGTGGGCAGGCATGGTAAACAATTAGAACCAACCTGTGCTTCTAGAGCTGGAGCTGTTATCCAAGGATGATGCTGTACCTTGAGCACTGGGAAGGTCTCGGTGTCAGCATGGAATGCAAAGTGGGCTGCCAAAAGCCTGCCAGGTTATTTGGGCAGTGCTGGGCTGGCAAACCTGCCTGTACCTTCCAGTTGTCAGAGCTGTGCAGTTACTCAAATACAGGCCAGCAAGTTTAAAGTCAGCACAAGGCAACCCAACTTGGAATTGCATCACTAGGGATGTATTGCAAATGGGAAAGGTATTAACCATCCTCTGCTGGTTTGCCTTTACCTTAGCAAGCATAGGTACTGCCTACAGGTACTACCGTAAAGGTACTGCCAGCTCTCTGGAGTTCTGTAGCCTGGCATGGCCCAGAGTTGTCACGTGCTGTGTACTGAGTCACCAAGCTTGGCATGACGAGATGTCTGTCATAAAATTGCCTGGTAAAATTTGCACCATAACCACTCAGCCATCTAACTTTAAGGTTTAAGGAAAGCAAGTATGAGCTGAATGTTTGTTTTCTAACTAAAAAAAATAATATTCTGGAGATACCTTGCGGGGAGGGTGTTTTGTGCTGGGTATGCCAATACGTTAATTTTAAAAAGTCAATCTAATTCCTCTGGACAAATGTGTTTTCCTAAGTAAGGCTCCTTAACAATGGATGCATGTTTTCACAGTGGCAGAGGTAAATAAAATGCGAGTTTAACAAAACTGGTATTTTTGAAAAACTACCGTTAGATCCTTGAATTACAGGTGCCAAGAGGCCAACTGTTTGTATAATTTTCGTTATTGCATGACTGATTAAAATGGCTCCAGTGTATTAGAAGTAATGTGGGTTTACTCTGCATCATTCCTCAGTAGAACTAATCCAGCAGGACAGCTGCTGGAGGAACAAGCCATGCATAGGTTAGAGGTGGAAATTTTGCTTTTCAACTGTTTGGATCAGATGACTGCAAACCGTCACAAAGCTCTTTGCAGGTCATTACAGCAGTTGCTGCTGTAGTTGATACATTGCTGGTTTTGGATGAACTGCAAATTAAGCAGAAAAATGTACATATTCATAATATGCAATATGTCAAAAGTTATTTCTGTGCAAGAATATCTCAGAACTGGACCAGCCATGCTGAAACTTAGGTACTGCCATGAGAAATACATTTCTAAATTAAAGAAACACTACTGGGAGTAACTGTATAACATATAAAGAATGCTTATGAACAATTACTGTATTCTGCTTTAAAAGGAGATTGAAACTGTATAGCTCTTACTGTTAGTTTTTGCTTTTTAGGCCGTTGAATCAATCCAGGCTGAAGATGAAAGTGCAAAACTCTGCAAACGCAGGATTGAACATCTGAAAGAACACAGTAGTGACCAGCCCGCTGCTGCAAACATGTGGAAGAAGAAACGTATGGATCGTATGATGGTGGAACATCTTCTACGCTGTGGCTACTACAACACAGCTGTAAAGCTAGCAAGACAAAGTGGTATTGAGGTTGGTAGCCATGTGAACTAACTTACTAACAAAATGGTAGTAAATGGAAGTTGGAAAATAAGAACAAGCTGTTTCAGCCTTGTAGCAGTTATTTTTATGTATTGGTGTGCCTTCAGTACTAATGTTTATCTGTTAGTCTTTTTAGGCTTGAATTTGTTCTTACTTGACATAAATTGTTTTAATGTATTAAGTAAGTCAAAATTGAAGGCATAATTTTTAGTCACAAATAAAATGCTTTTAGATAAACACCTTGCCCTATTAAAACTCAGATTAATTCTCAAATGTCATACAAAATTTCTTGTTAGAAGCCTTTAGGCTGCTGATTAAGCAGTTGGTGGAGCTTCCCATCTGTCTAGCCACACTCAGATGATACGTGTAGGTGACCAGACTGAGCAGAACAGCATTTGCTGATTGCAGGAACAACTGTTCTATTGTATCATCCTGCTATTTAATACATGGAGAGGAAAGCTGGCTTTTACTTGGGAAAAGACATTTTGATACAATTTGGTTTTTTTAGTAGCCATTGTAGCATGCATGGTCGATAAAAACGTTTTGCTGGTTGCTTGTTTCACCATTTCCTGATTGTTTCTGTTCTTTTCACTGGTTACCTGGTTGGTTTTGCTTGGTCTCACAGTGGGTTATGAAGTGTTTCGAGTTCATGTACTTAAGTGTAGCTTCTTCATGTAGAGCAGTGAATCCCCACTGTGGTCCTCTGACAGCCACAAGGATATTGAAACTGATTCTTTAAGAATTTGCTGATTATCTAGAGAAATCATGTTTTGGAAATTTTAGGTAGCATTTGCTGTTCAATCCTGAGCGATCCTTGAATCTTAAGTTCTTTTGATAATCCTGATTTGAGAAGGTATGCAGCTTTTCTAGTTAAAATCTTACTGCTATAAAGATGCTGAAAGTTGAGTTCTGTTACTTGACTACATGCTTTGCCTTTCTTAGGTGGTGTAGTTGACACATCTCTGTAAGCTTGGGGGGGAAAGATATTTTTGTTACTGATGTCAAATTAGAACATATGTACTTGTTCTTTGTCTTGTAACAGGAACCTATCTGTCATGTGTCTGTTATTCCTTGGCTGCTTTACTGGTCTAATCCTGTTCAACCATTTCAGTAAATACCAAATAGGAAATAGCAGGTACAGGTTGAATAGAAGTGTGAGGGGAAGTGGGTTACAAAGTATTAATAGGAAATAGTCTGAAAAAATCATCTGAAGAGGCTGTTGTTCCTCACTAAAGATTAAACCTGTGCATGTGAGTCAAAAAGACCAAGGCAATTATGCTGGGATAACTGCAGCTTGACTGGTCAGCAGCTCTCCCACTTCTGGTAGATGTTTCCCTCTGTTTTGAGCAGGAGCTTATCTCTGCTGAATCATCATGCTACTGTACCTACTAGGTCTGCTGAAAAAGCACTATGGAAATATTTTCACTTTCATAGCAAGTTCTCTTATGCCTGATTAAGTAATGCTCAACTTTGATATAGATATGAGCATGGAAGTCTGTCATGATATACTGCAAGACCTTGTGGTACAAAGTGTCATATTTGTGAAGCCTTAAAGCTTTTCGTTCTGTTCGCTGAATAGAAAATTTTATGTTTAAAAAAAAAGGGTTTACGTAAGATTATTTACCTTCTGCCTTCAAGCCTAATTGTTTTTATTTGCATAACATCAAAGTAACTCAAATAACACAGAACACAGTTGCACGTTGAATGCACTGAGGGCATTTTTCTTCTAGTTTGCTCAAATTATGCATTTTAGTCAGCATTACGGTTTATGCTTTGGCTTAATGAAGATAAGGCTTCCCTCCGTTTCTCTACTTTGCACTTGGTCTTTCTTACTGTTTGGTGATCCTCTTGGTGAACAGCTTTTACAGTGTAAGATACTGGGTCTTGGTTGTTATATAGAATTTGTGGTTTTGCTGGTTTAATAAGACAGCTTCTCTGTTTCTTTTAGTTCCTTTCTTGCTGAAGGATGTGAGCATTGAAATGTCTTCTAATGCTTACTAATGTAATTCTGCTGTAGAGATTACAGAATACTGTGGTATTCTCTCATCCAAAGTAATCTTCTACTATGGTCTCACCAGGAATTTTGATCAATATCCCCACCACCAGTCTTGTCTTGATATTGTTACCCTAAGTAAGAACCTGAAAAAAGGCAGTGTGTCTGTTCATGTTGTCCAGCAGCCAGGTGAGGCTGGTGGACAAGTTGAGAGTGACCCAGCAATGCCACTCCTGTGGCAAAGACAACTCAACAGCACTCCTGGCTGCACTGGGATAAACATCAGCAACAGCAGAAGGGGGATGATCCAGCCCCTGTACTGGTTAGACCCATCTGGAGTGCTGTATCCTGTTCTGGACTCCCCAGCAGAAACATGGGGTTGTGGAGTATCCCTGTACTTGGAGATGCTCAAAACCATATTGGAATGGGAAGGATCCTAAGTAATCTGTTGGAGGTGAGTGCTTTGCGCAGGAGGACTACACAAGTCCCAGAGGTCCCATTCTGTGATTCTGTTCCTCTGATTGCAGGGCAAATGGCCAAACTGCCCTTTGCCACAATTTGAAAAGGCTGAAGGAAGCAGCACTTTCCATTTCAGCTGTACCGTGGTGATCCCAGATTAAATACTTTCCAGTAGCTGTTAGACCAGTCTTGGGAGCAAGTCTCAGCCTGCTTAAGTTTCTTGCGTGGCTTCTGAAAGTGAGAAGACCTGCAGAGCTGTGAAGGTGCTTCGTGGGTGAAGCAGTTCAGAAAGGATTCTGCTTTGGTGACCAAAAGCAAACCATTAAATCATCCCTATATTTGAGCAAACTGCTGTCTGTTATTAGTAAAGATTTACTGTGCACCATAGTGTCCAATTCTAATAGTTTTTGATGGGCTGTGGCAAATTTTAGGCTATTTTCCAAATTAATTACCTTCGTAGGAATGATAGGCTATGAAATCTTATAATAGAAGAAAAGCACTTAAAAACTATGGTTATAAACTAGGAAGCAAAATGAATGGAAAGAAATGCTGGATGTGAAAAATTATAGGGAATTTTAAATATCAGAGTTATGAACTAGCTCAAGTAAGGAATAACTTTGGGCATGGGGCATTTATACAGCATAAAGTTATGGCAATGTAAGAAATAAATTCCAAAGATGAAATATGTGTTATATGTCTTTAAAGAAGAGTGATGCTACTTGGGAAAGTAAACCAGAATGTGACTAATATTAAAATAAGAGCTGACAGTCAAAAACAGAAATGTCATGTTGGTGCCAAAGTAAATATGGGGTGGAGGGGATTCAATTGTGGACTCTTTTCTTGATGTCTTCTGGCTCCCTAATTATGTGAAAAACAGTTTGGGTTCAAGATACAAACTAGATGTTAAGGGTTTTTTTATTGCATACAAATGAAACTCATCAGTATTAGCTCATTAGACTAAATAGAATCAAAATAAGGTCATTATTACTACCTTGGAATGCCACACCAATATAAAAATGCTTATTTGCATCTGCAGATTCATACTTTGAGCTAGCTGGCAAGGTTGTCTGTTAACTTCAACTTTGCTCTTCCATGTTCTGCTACACTGCTATCTCATTTTTGTGCTGTTAATTGATATGCAACTCTAGTTTTGGAAGTGTAGTGTTCCAGTAGAAAGTTGGTTTCTGTTTGTAGATAAATTTTATAATTAGGTTATGTGTGTAGTGCTTAGTCTACTGTTTCTAGAGGTGGCAGGGTTTAAAATTTTAATTTTTTTTTCAGCCCTTTTCTTAAAAGGCTAGGAAGAAAAAATAAGCATGTACAGTGTCCTTACGTTCTCTGCTTAATTATGTATAGCTGTAGTGATTTTTGTCTGTAGGATTGAAAACAAACCCAGATTCTGTAGCTACCAGTCGCTCTCATCATATGCTGTAAATCCTCTTTCTGTCTTTCCTTAGTTTATTTTAGTAAAATAGTATATCTCCTTGCATTAATGCTCATGCTGTACAAAAGCTGTACAAGTGGCAGTGTTTTTTCTATGAAGAATAGCATAAATTCAACCCAATTTTTAGTGTGTTGGGGCAGGGAGCAAATAATTTAAAAATCTATAAACCATGGAGGAACAGAAGAACTACTACACCCCTGGGCAGGGTGGACAGTGGCACTGTAAGGTTGCAGTTGAATGCTTGAGTTGAAATAATTCTCTTAAATAGCTGGAAACTGGTTAATTTGACCTTTAATCTGGGATTATGCTTATCAATCCAAGTTCTGCCAATTAATATTCTTAGATCAGTAATTAAGTAGGTGCTTCATCCTTCAGAGATGCTTAACTAGCCCTTTGCATGAACGCCACAGTGTGCTTTTTCCTCTTGAGAATTTCCTCTTGAGAGGGAAAAAGCTGAGTATTCCATTGACTTCAGAAATTTTATCTAGACATGTGACCATTGTAAACATTGGTCTGTACTAGAAGGGCTTCTTGACAGTTCAAGCAGTATTAAACCAATTGACAGCAGTCACCAAAAGATAAGTTTTCTTGAAGTGGGAGTTCAGATCTCCAGTTTCTGTCAACAGTTTCCTTCTTGAGCAGAATGTCTAAATCTGTAGTAATGGTTATTCCCTAGAGAGTATCAAAACAGGGCAGATATTGAAAAGCCATTCAGACAATATTCAATTGTCTTTCAAAGTAGTAAATCCATTTATTAAAAAAAAATTAGTTTAAATGAAAGGAATAGTAATCACTGGAAAAGCTGCTTGTCTTCTGTTCTTCCCTCTTTCCAATTTGGTCTAGTTACTCTTTTCTACTGCATCATTGCAGCTTCAGTTTTCGTGAATTGGAAACTGTTTTGAAGGGATTAGCCTAACTAAAAAAAGATACCAAGATATGTGCTACAAATTCAGGTGTGTTCCACTGTCTTAATTTTGTTACGGAAAGCCATGAAATCCTATCTGATGTCCTGTGGAATAAGAGAAACTTGAGTTCTCAAAGTCAAGCTTCATGGCTTTTGACCAAGTATGTGATCTCTTCTGTGTCCTATTCTATACCAGTGTTCCCTTCTTCAACCCCAAAGTTAAATGTTCTTTCCTTTCTCTATAAAAGTGTTCCTCAGCACTGTGATATGGATGCTTCAGCTGAGACCTTAATAGAATACTGATGAAGGATTTCTGTTACGGGGCAAAATCTTACTGTAGCTGCCTTTTTTGAAATAATCCATTCCCTGAATAACTCTTTCTACTTGATGACTCTCAAGAAATGGAAGATGGAAAATAACTGCACATTTGAGCATCCCAAAAAGGAGCAGCATTAAGTCTTAACTCAAAAAGTTAAAAGCTGAATAAACACCTCTTTTAACAATCATACTAATGTAGCTTTAGAAATCTTCCTTGTTAAGACACATAGTCCAAGAACTGCTTGTAGGCAAACACACATATGTATTAAAGTAATTAATCAAAACAAGTTTATATTCATAACAATTCAATTTTAAATAGGTAAATAATATTCAGCATAATGCTTGAATGTATTATGTACTTCTCTGTCATGCAGAACATAGCCAAGCTGTTCCAAATGCAGACTGAATGCTAAAAGGTGTCTTTTGCCAGGAGCTATTTGTGTCCCCCTCCTGTGAGTTGCTGTTCCCACACTAGAGACGTTAGAGGAAAACAGTGTATGAAGGAGCTCCTAGACTGGCATAACTGATTTAAAGATGCCAGGATGTTAACTTGTGCTGCCTGGAGTTACCTTGCAGTACTAGGCTATAGAGAGCTACTCGGAAACTCCTTTGAATGTGTTTTGGCTGTACCTAGTGTAGGCATGGCAACTTTGACTAGATTGGTATAATGAATGTCTGGGTGTGTTCATCTGAATTTCAAAGTGCTGCAATTCCTGCATAGCCTTACATCTGCAGTTTGTCTCAAGCATCTTGAGGAATTAGAATTATGTAAATGTGAAATAGTCAAGATCGAAGCAGAATAACAAACTTTCACATTACAAATCATTTGACACTTCAAAAGCCAACAACGTGAAGTGTGCTGTGATGTTGAACACCTTATTTTTCTCAGTCCTTTTAAACAAAGTGGGTTACCTGTAGTGTATCATAACTGAGATAACTTATTACAAAATACCTAGTCTGGAAGGATGGTGATGCAAGGAAAATTCTTGAATTGAAATTTTATCTAAACAGGGAATGGTGTTATCGCCTGGAGATTGCCCAGGTGTAGGAGAGGTTTGGTTTCAGTTATGCCTCTTCTTACTGTACATTCTTCCTGCCAGACATTCCTTCAAAGTGTAAATCTTACGTCACATTTAACACCTTCTCTTACTACTACATTAGATGACAGGATAATGTTTTGTCAGAGAATGTGTAGCTGCTAAGACAAGACTGATCCTGTGTGGACAAAAGCTGCAGGACTTGTGCTCCCCTGGAAAAGGATTGGGTGCCTTTCTTCTGCTTGAAGAGGCTATGACAGAAAATGAGGCACTTTTTTTCTGCCCAGTGATGCATCTTAAGCTCTAGAGGCTTTGTCACACTACTGTAGTGTAGTCATTTATTACTCTACTTAGCGTGGTATAATATGCTGATGGGTAAAGGTGCAGTCATTTGCTGAGCTACAAAAATTGCTGAGGCAGGAGTAGAAGATGCATTGGGAAAAGAGATTGCTAATAACCAACCTCAGTGCTCACTCCAACTCTGAGGCCCCACCAAGCAGATTATGTCCTTGAGCAAAAGGAGGTGGATGAAACATTTCTTTTTACTTGGCTCTGTAGCAGTCTATACCAGAACATGTAGAGTTTTGGTGACCACACCTTAGGAAGGCTGTGGGAAAAACTGGAGGGAGAGGATGACTGAAAAATGTTAGGTATGGGTGCTTTTGGTAGGTGTGAGAGCAGAAGTCGTATACCAAGGAGTTTTGTCATCTAGTGCAAAAAGGCTTAGGGAGGACACAGTACACAGAATCAGAAGTCAGAAAAATTGATGTTGGGCACAAGGTTAAAACATGAATTACTCACTAGAACTAATTAACAGAAGTACCAATATCCTCTTGTTATACAAAGACCATGCTCTTCTGCCAGATACTTCGTGTAAGATACTGGGATCCTTCAAAAATAACCAAGCAGAACGAAAAGGTCTGTGCTATACTGAGGGCATGGAAGATGCTCTCATGTGAAAGCTTGACTGTTCACCATAGGATGCTGTGTTTACTTTGTAGACAAAAACATTTCTGGCTCTTCTGTTGATGAGTCTGTGGTTTGGCTGTCTGTCCTTGCCTTTTTCCCCTAATAACTAGCTCTGCAGCTGGCTTTGAGTAGGACATTCTGTCAGTTACTCTCTTTAGTTTCTCTCTAATCCTGTTAATGTGTCTAGCATTATAACACTTAATAGTAGCTTAATGAACTTCAGACAACATTATTTTATGAACAGAGAGTAAGGAGGCCGCTTAATGTTAATTTGTGCCCCACTTTAACTGGTCTTCAGTAATTGTGGTGTTGCTGTATTGTCACCACCTATGCCATTATTTTCTTAATAATTTGTGTTTCCCTTCAATGTCAATGCAGTTTATACATACCCTGTGTTGACTTTGAAGAAACTGTTATTCCAGCAGCCTTTTATTCCAGCCCTTGTATGGAGGCAGAGGAATTGGATTGTGGTCCCAATTAATGTTTCTGCTGTTGAAACCACCTGCATTGTCCCACTTTCCACCTGCACCTCATTTTTCCTTTCTGCAGATGTTTTCCAGTAGGCAGTGTCACTGTGAAGTGTTCCAGGCTTCCTGCTCCTGCCAAGTGATGCCTCTTTCACTGTTTCCCCACTGTGGAAATAGACTGACCTCTTCTTCCCCAGCTGATCCTGTGGTCTTACCTTGCAGCTCCTTGTGTTTGCCTCTTCCTGGGTTGTGTAACAAAGATCACTAGATTTGCTGTGTATTCATCACAGAGGAAATTTTAACAAATGAATACATTAATATAGAAGACTAAATTGACCTTTTTGTTTGTAACTGTTCGTTATTGCGTTTCTATTTCACTTCCACAGAACTAAATTGTACTGACGGTTGTGTTGCAGGTGGAGGGTATGTGAGTAGTCATTAAAAGCTTAACATAGCTTTTTTTGAAGTTGCTGCTTGAGTGATCCAAGTGTTTATTGTATTTCATATACAAGTAGTTTACCATGCTGCTGAATGCTGAAGTGCTTCAGCAAAGCCTTTTTTATGAGGGTAGTGCTCTTATGCATGTAATGTGTGTAGATAGATAGTCAATCTTATTAAAACTGTTACTGGTACATACTCTTGGCAATGAGCCACTGATAGCTTGAGGCATACTGGCCTATTTTCAATTTCATATTGATGCTAGTAAGCAATTAAAAATAAACTATTTGCATTTTTGAAAAAATACATTAACAGCATCTGATGATATTATGAATTGCTTTTTATTATTTTATACAACAAATAGCCTATTTTAAGACTGATGAGTTTTTTCCACTGAGGAAACTTTCTTTTCTACAAACTGCTGCCTTTTCTCACTGAATCAAATCTTTGATTTTATCTTGTTTAAGCCTAAAGTTTCTTTTCTGATGAATTAATCTTGTTTTGAGAATAGCTTATGGGAGATTTGAAAACGTCTAGTATTATCTGTTTTAGTACTCATTTCTATTTGTTTTTGAGCCCTGTTAAAGATTCACATTTCATATGTGAAATATTCTGGGGTTTATGTAATACATAAATGTTTATGTGAATTATAAGGGATTTTATCACACATTCCTTCTGACAGCTTTCCAGACTTGTGACTGGAGATCTCATAAAGTAAAAGTATTTCAGCTCATGTGCAGAGTGGAGACCAATGGAGAGGAATGACTTGACCTGACTGCTCCAAATTTTAAAATGTTACATAAAAATCCTCACATGAACACTACATAAATTTTAGTAGTTATTTTGCTACTGCAGAAAAGATGGTTTTGTTCTTTCTAAGCCTTTTGACATATGATCTAATGCAAAGTTGCTATTTTTGTTGTATCTGGTGCTGAAAATTCTGAGCAGTTTTCTTGGCGAATTTACATCTAGATCTGTTTTTTTCTAATTCACTGCTGAATTCTCTTAATTATGCACAACCTAAAGTTACGGCCTTTGTTTGGCTTTAAATTCAGTTTAAATCCATGTTTTGGTATATAGTTGCAAGCTTGGTTTACAACTTTATAATAGATGTAGCTGTATTTAATTTTAAATTCATGTGAAGCTTATATTTTTACCTGTTAAACCAAATTGCCCTACTGCCTTTATGTTTACCTTCTCATTATTTCATAGCTATTATTCTTCATAACCTTCACTGTATTTTTGTGAGTCACTTTTTCTTTTCTGTAACACAACCACATAAATTCATTAAGTTTTTGGCCCATCTTTATTGTTCTCTTAGTTTTGGTGTTTCAGTCTAGTGTTCATGTTTGCTGCAGTTATTCCCTCCAGTGAGGGCAGGTGCTGGAGTCTCCTGAAAACAAGGTACTGCTAAGGAGAGCACCCTGGCAAGGAGTGGGATCCTGAGAATTCAGCCCATCAACTCCTGCTCACGCTGTTCAGGGGAGGGGACGTGCATAAACATGCTTGGGATGCTCTTAGTAAGAACCCATCTGAGCACATGGGATACAGCTTTTGTGTTGGCCAGGAGTCTGTATCTAGTAATCATCATCATAAAGGAATCCTCATTCTTCACAGTATTTTATACCTAATAATTTGAGTTCTGTGTGGAATCATAGGGTTGGTAACCTCCCTCCCTGGAGGCACTTGCAGCTTAAAAAGAAGCAGTGATATTTTAAAAGCTATATATATGTAAATCAGGCAGAGCACAGGGTGATGGATAGCTGTATTCTTGTTTAAATAAGTATCTCTGCTTTCACTAAAGTGTCTTCAGCCTTCATGTGCAGTTTTCTCTAATAATAAATGTCTTTCTCTGGATTTTTCACTGTTGTAATGGAATTAAGTACTTCTTTTATGATAAAGTTCACCCAGTGTTGAAATAGTTACCTTTCTGATATGTGGTTAGTGACCGTTGTAGAGAAGAGAAGGTTAGTTCACTTTAGTCCAACAGTGGTTTTTTGATGCAGAAATCATAAAATCCAGGTGGTACTTGCTGGCTTGTACTGTGTTCCCCCTCTTGAATGTTTGGATAATTGTTGGTATTACTTAATGGAGCAAGTTCTCCTCTTTGAGACACTTGAGGCTATTTTTCAGTACAATTGTAGAACTCAATGAAAGTTTCATGTAACTCAGTCTTCCTGCCCAATATCAGGTATTGTGTATTTGTGATCAAGTTAAGGCACAGTGATTCAGGCAAAGTTACGACAATGCACAGAAGGCTGGAAAGTCTGTGCTAAGAGTTATGGTTTGATCACAGCACTGAAATAATCTGTGTGCAGGGCAGGGTTCTCCTTAGTTCTGCAGCACTGGCAGGAAAGTATTGCAACCCCATTACAGTGTGAAAGCTGAGAGTGTGAAATGCAGGGAGACATTAGTGTTGTAAAGAGGGTGATTAAAGAGTTTAGAATTGCTTTTTAGTTTATATACAAGTCAGAAAATGTTTGTCATGGTGCTGAATACTGTGTCATTTTGAGGGGGAGTGTGTGGCAACAGATTTCTTGCTTCTGCTTTTTCTGCACCTGCAAAATCAGTAGCAATATTTCTTTAAAAATGTGTATTTACATTTACTCAATTTTATATGTAAATTAATTATAGAAGAGAGGCGCTTCACAGCAGCCTATTAAATCTTAATCCTGTTTTGGGAGCTGAGAAAGACAATGTTTCTGTATGGTCTGCAGCCTGTACAACTCTGAATTGCAGAATACTTTCAGAAAACTATCCAGGATCGGGGTCTTAATGGGAATTTTTCCAACTGGAATGTGAGATACTTGTTACAAATGCTAATGCTGTAAACTGGTTCCCATCCATCCAGGGGGAGGCAGACAAGTAGTACTCCAGACTGGCCGGCGTAGAAGAGTTGTGCTGGTTTTGTTTAATCCTCTGATATTCCTTTCTTCTGTTTCTTTAGTCCTAGCTAAGGAAGAAACACCAAGAGTTGGCATCACCAAAAAAGATAGGAAAGTATAACCAGATTTTAAAAAGCCTGTGTGACATGAGTACATGTGGATTTTTTCAAAGGGTTATTGCCTAATTGTGTCTTAGTATTTTTCTTCTATCAGTCTGCATGATTAAGATTTCTAACTACTTCTAATCAAATGCAGAAGCTATTTGTCTCTACAAAAGGATTTCTAAATGCCTTTTTATATTGTTCCTTAACTTTCTATCGAGTCAACAGAGAAGAAAATCCTATTTATTGGTGCAATTTAAATGTAATTGTTAGTTCTGAAAGAAACTCTTTTAATTTAAAATGCTCTCCTCTGTTTTCTGGATACATACTGTCTATTTAATAGAGAAGGCTGCCAAACTTTGACTTCTTTTGGCAACCACAAATCTAATTAGCATTTCTGTTAAATAGAACCTTTTTCATTTTAAGTTTTCAACAGGAATGTGGAAATTCTCTTTTTACCTAAGAATTTTGTCTGCCTCAGCAGCAACTACACTCTCTTTGCTTGTAGTAGAGCAAAACTAACACCTGATGGATAAATGCAGATAGCTGGGATTCTGTCACTAGCTCATGGGCTTATAACAAATGCTACCCTTATGCTTCTTTAAATATTTTTTTTTTTTTTGTAATGAAGCTTTAACTATGAAAAGCTGACAAATGAGTTTAAACCAGTGATTTGTTTCTGCTTAGCAGATCTGGTCCTTTTTTTGATGTAGAAGAAAATGCTTTTAGTTTGATATAAAAGCAAATGCTGTTCATTAAAAGGCCACATAGCTCAAATAAGCTTGAGGAGATGTAGGGAGATGTTATTGTTTATAACTTAAATGGAATTGTCTTTCCACTCAGCAGCTGTATGGAATGCAATCAAGATAATTAATATGACTGCATTCTATGTCAAGGTACTTACAGAGATGAGTTAATGGGCAGGAGGTTTTTATGTAGCCACCTTATCATGCCCAGGGGAGTAGTGCACTTCTTTTTTCGGCTTGAGCATATCATCAGAAAAACTTCAGACTACCAAAGTAATTATTCTCTTGTTCTTGTAGGAAAACTTTAAAAATACTGTTGTGGAATAGGTTGGCATTCTTTCAGTCCATTTGCTGACACATTCATAAAATAGCTTAATTTATTTTATCCCTAAGGGAATGGGAGGAGTCAGTGAAAGTCCAATCTCAATTTTGTTCTGTAAACTTCTAGCTGAGTTCTGACCTCAGTCTGACTTACCTGGATTTGATACCACTAGAGCTGCATGAGGCCCTTTTTTCTTTTGATGGCAAGCGTTTTTGTTGCTGTTATCATGCAACCTATAAAATATAGCTGCACTTTAATATCTAGGTTTTAAAGTTCAAGTAATGAGAGAAAGATTTAGTAAAACCTGCAACTTGTGCTACACTTTAGAAATACATGTGGCTTGTTTCAGTTTCTGTAAATAACGAGTCTGATAACCCTAACATGACCTGGTCCACTTTTCTAATAGTATGAAACTTCCTGTATTTATTGGGGAAAAACTGGCTAATGAAATGCAAGATATGAATGTGATATAGCTGATACTAGTTCTGTTTTTTAGCTTTGTCTCATGGAAGGTAGAACTTATTATATTATTTGTGATATTCAACATTTCAGTTGTATAAAAGTCTCCATAAAAATGCTCTAAATTAGAGTGCATATTAATCAAATACTTAGTACTAGATTTATGTTTGTGTTGAATTATGGTTTCCTACAAGTACATTTTCTTCAGCAAAGTGTGAACTGTCACAGTATGACACATTTATGCACTTCTGGGCATGCCAGATGAGAATGGATCCTCTTTGTATCTTTTGGGAACATCTACCTCGGTGGTTTTTTTCAGCAGAAACGTATGAGGAAAAAAATTATTTGATATACCCTGCTAGTTCTTAAGTTGTATTGTCATGTTTGCCTTGATTGGTATGAACATGTAGAGCTGCTGGCAATTGCCAGGTAGCATAGGCATATTGCAGGTCTGTTCTGGGCATGTTTGAGCCTAGATTGCTGCCTTTTCTTCAGAAACTTCTGCTTGGGGCAGGCACTTGAGGAATCTTGTGGCCCACGTATTTTTTAATATGGAAACTTTATCACCTGGTGTCCTGGTGTTGTAGAAAAAAGTATTACAAGCAATCAAAGGCCTGGAGTTTACAATATTAAGCAAGTGAGAGAGTGTGTTGGAGACCTCAGACCATGGTAGGGTAGGACTTGTTTAAAACTCAGTAGTCATAGATGGCTAGGTAAAGCAGGTTTAAATCATCCTCTTTTATGTAATTCTTTCTCACTTTAGTAAGTGTTTTAATACTGTTATGGTACAGTACAGCCAAGCTTTGAGGAAATGCAAGTGCTTCTTGAATTGTCAGCTGCACTGCAGTGTTTGTGGGTTCTGGTCACTTTCTGTGCCAAGATTTGAGGTGTAATCTTTAATATTTTTCTTCATTTTTTTGTTCTAGTTCTGTTGTGTAACTAGACTCAGAGAACTATTGTCACTATCAGAATACTTCAGTGCACGGAAACACCCTGTAACGTCTTTTTGCAGAGTACTGTTCTATAAACCAGAGGTCTTGAGAACAAAGTCTTTTGTATCTCTATTCCAGCTCAGTTGAAGAATTGCTGTGTAAAGTATGAGTACAATTTAACAAGACCTCCTTTCCTTTTTGTTTTTTTAAAGGACTTGGTAAATATTGAGATGTTTTTGACTGCTAAAGAAGTGGAAGAGTCATTGGAAAGACAAGAGACTATGACTTGCTTGGCTTGGTGTCATGACAACAAATCCAGACTCAGAAAAATGAAGGTACGAAAATGTAACATGTTCAAATTTTGCTTAACCAGTTTTCTAAGCTACTTGGGTGCTGGATATGGTCAATTTGTTTTAAATTACAAGTCTTGAATGAAGTCTTGTGTTAAAGTAAGGACAGTAAGTACAAAAACCTTAAAAGGCATAGGTAGTTGGAACTAAACTAGCTCACAAATGTCAAACCTGGAATTGAGTGATAGGTCATCTTCTGGATTCACTGTTGTCTCAAAAAATTATGCTCAAATAAAATAAAATACTCAGTTTTAGTGTAATTTGCAAACAGCTAAATGCAGAAGTATATCCTATCTTGATGCATGTAAACTTACATTTGTAACTCTTTGCAACCTGCTGAGACTGTAACTGTTCATATGTGCAGGTGTCTGAAGGATGAGATTAATTGGTAATCTGTGTCCTCAGGCTTAAAATTCTCCTGAGAGAAATTTCATGTAGATTTTAGTCTTAGTAATTTTTAACTGTTGTATGTAAGAAGACAAAATTTGAGTAAAAAACTAACTTTCTCTGAGAAAGTGCTAGTGAAATGAGGTTTTTTCAAAAATAAAAGCTGAAATCTGACCAAGTAATAAACACAAAATGTCTTCCTCAAGCCTTTGAATACCATGAGCTGAACATGCTCTATACTTGTTGCTATGCAGTTGGTTTAAATTTCCTTGTCTCTTAAATCATGCATTTCAAAACATGCTTTAATCTTTTATAGGGCTTGCAGAAATCTGTTTTTAACTGATATTAACCAAAATCCCTGCTTCCCTCAAAGATGCTTATGTCTTATTTTTTTTAACTAAGCACTTTCTTTAACCAAAAATGTTTGAGTGCACTTAAAAAGCAGAGAGTGACGTTCTCTGTCACTCAGGGGCACCAAAATGAGAACGAACCGAAGATGGGACACAAAAGTAAATCGGCCAGTGATTACTGTAAAGAAAATGATGATCTTGTAATGGAAACTGTTAAAGGAAAACCAGAGTTGGTATGTAAACCATATTGCATAATCATACTGCTAAAAAATACCCCTTGTGAAATCTTAAAATGTTAAGTAATATAAGAAGTACAATCTGAACATCTTTTTCATCACCGATCTTCAACAAACAATAAATAAGGAAAAACCTTCCCCATCCTCTTTTTGAAAAACAGCTACAACAAAATCTATTTCTGCAAGCCCTATGCTTTTTTCTTGTTTTTGTTTTTGTTTCTTTTCTAATCAAACAAAAACCAAAGCTAAGGCTGTGAGAGATTGGATTTGGAAGAAGAGAAATCACTATGCTTCTTTTTGAAACACAAACATTTCTTCTTTTAGTTGCTTAGCTACTCATCAATGTTAATGTTCTAAAATCCCAGCCACCACCTTAATGCAAGCCTTATCTAAAATCTAAACTGTTTGGTGGCCTGGGAAAGCAGTCATGTAATCTTTAAAGATGGGAGCAATCTGAAGTTTTGTGAAGAGCTGCTGTGGGATTGTTTGAAGGTATACAAAGTTGGAATGTGCATCTTCTGATTGACTAGGACTCTCTTGTTCTAGTTACGCTTGTCTGCAGAACCCATGTGGCCATTGGCTTGCACCTTACTTGAAAATTCATTTCTTTGGCATGGGGGTGTTGCTATTGAAATGTTTTAACAAAATAGGAAGCCCTGGGATTTAGTATCACTAACAATTAAAAAGCTTGATCAGATTTTTAGTAGAAACAAATTTATGTAAAATTCAAAATTAGGGGTTTGTCTAGATTTTCTTTAACAGGGTATTTTAAATAGTCCTACTAAAAATCTCAAAGAGGGGAAGAAATTTTTATTTTCTGCTAAATCAGCTTGAATACAGAAAAATGCATAGTTGGAAAATAATTCTTCTGTTCCTTAAACAAGTTTTAATATATGACAGAATGCATCATTTTTATGTTCAAATGGTGTATGTTTTTAATCTTAAATAAGCAATTGTTGCACTGTGTGCAGTATAGTTACCCCAGGCAGCTAACTGATAGAAATTTGGAGTTGCTTAAATTCCTACTGAAGTCACTGAGGAATTTTGATATTACTATGCTGATGGACAATAAACAAAAGGCAACTATTCATTAGAAGCATGGGGAAAGAAAAAAAAACATTTGGCAAATGGAGCAGGGTAACTCAGGAAATAAAGTTCTTTATGTGATTCAGAGCACTTTGGGTTTTTGTTATATTCTTAAGGTAATAAAATAGTTGACTGTGTCCCTATAAAGAAGCATAGTGACTTGTCCTTTTGCTGGGGGGAGAATCTTTTTTCTTTTTAATTCCACATATTCAAAGTTTTTTTTATAGATTTTGTGAACTGGTGATGGAATTTGATTTAAAGTGACACTGTCAACTTCATTAGGCTTCAAATTTTACTTTTTTCCAAAACCAGGTAAATGCCACTTGGTTTTCCTGTTTGAGACTTGTTTCCAGCATGGCTTTTAGATGTTTGACAAGAAGAGTGGGATAAAAGCTTGAAGAAAGGGAGGGAGGGAGAGCATTGCAGCAATAAACTTTGTGCTGGTTTTTGTTAATATTGGGGTCTTTAAAAAACATTCGAAGGCTTGTTTCTTCCTTGCAGTCTTCTGGGTAGACCTCTTCTGTCTAAATTATCACATAGCTCCAAACTACTGTTAAATCTACTACTTTAAATTGTAAGAAAGTACAAAGCAACCACCTATTACTCTCACTTGTTTCTCAGGTAATGATGCTTTCAGTCATTAGGAAAAAGTTCATCGCTGCTAAATGCTCAAGTTTTAAAGGAGGCAAGAGGAGGAGCATTTTGTTTGCTTTTAGGGAATTCTGCGCTGATCTTGTCTGTAGAGTCAGCATTTCAACTTTTTTTGCGTGAATGCCCAAAAGCAAGCAAACAAGGTTGCATGTTACTAACACTTTCTTTTTTATTGTGCACATGTAGTCGTTAACGTATCATGCGGTGCAACTTTGGCACTGTCTTAAACCCTGTCTTGTCTTTAATCTCAGAGCTGTCTGGAGTTCAGCCTAAGGATTCAGGAGTTCATTGAACTCATTCGACAGAACAAGAGACTGGATGCTGTGAGGTATGAAATTAGGATGCTTTCCAAAGAATTTTCTTAACAAGATGGTATTATGCTTCATTAGAAACATGTGACTTTTGTTGCAACACCCAGTAGCCCTGTAAAGCCTGTAAAGGATCTTGCCTAGTGTTGTCATCAGTCTTTGGCTTTCAGTGGGGTTGAATGTTTTTAAAGGCAGAGTGTCACTCCACAGATATACCTTTTTAAAGAAGTAATGTTGTCACTGAAACTCTGCGTCGTCTTATTCTTCAAAATCAAAGTTTGGAATATTAATCTGTTTTAAAAAGCAAATGGATTTTTCTGGTGGCATACAGTGTAATATATATATATATATGTATGTATGTGTGTGTGTGTGTGCATATTCACCCTTAACTTATTTTCAGGAGGCACGACTAGCTTCTCATGACAATTCATTGTAGTTCTAATCACAAAAAATATTAAAAGGTTAATGAAACCTTCATCTAAAGCTTTAACATTTCAGTTTTGACTGAATTGTCTTCTGCTTTGCTATCTTCATTAAACTTTTTGTTCTGCAAGTTACACTGTAGGCCGGGTTCACCCCTTGTATTGATGTCTAATATAGAATTCTGTATGGTCACAGGTGGGAGAGTGACAATCTGTGTTAGGCTTTCCTCACTCCCTTCCTCTGGCTCCAAATGAAGAAATCAACTCAATATCCATTTTCACCTCTCCTGGACTAGTTCAGTGGAGACTACAGTGAGAAAGGAGCACTGCCCAGTGGGCTGTGAATCAGTACCAGAAGTGGAGTCAGACCTCAGCACTGCCGGACTGCAACCACAAGACAGTTTTTCTGACAATACTTTTAACACCAGCACGTGAAGCTATTTATACATGTGAATTAATGGTCCTGATTTAAGGTGTTGCAATAATGTTGCAGGATAACACAGGAATCCAGTTCTGCTGAAATAAGTGGAGTTTTGTTACTGGGACAATAAAAGGTGTTGATAATTTGGTAAGCAGTGGTCATGCCAGCACCAAAGCATGGTGCAGGTGGCAGAGCTACTGGAGCTTACATGTGTACAAGGGAGGGAGAACTCACAGTGGGTTCTATTTTGTTAGAATATTTAAACTTAAAAAGAAGTGAGAAGTTCACAGCCCAACTTGAGGCTTTGCTGATGCATTCTGGTGAGAATACCTTTGCCATGTAATATTTCCGACAAGTTCTATGTTCAGGGAGTTGCAGGTTTTGCTGCCTTTAAACCCTTACTAGGTACTTCAGAAATTGAAACCAGCAGGAGACTTGTATTTACAGAAAAGCTTATATGTACAGAAAAGTATCATAATGTATGCACAAACTGAAAGCATTCTAACATATTCCCAAGTCTGATATGGAGAAGCTCTCCTGCAGGGCAAAATTTTAGAGTTATTCTCAGGTTTTATTTCTAATTTCATTCAAATGTGTGGCTTGCTTTGAGCTAACTCACATCATTCCTATTTTGTCCTACTTGCACCTAAATCACCATAGCTCTTGTCCCAGCCAATGCAAATGTGCAATCCGAATAACTCCATCTAATTTTAATATTAATAATTAAACCCAAACATAATAATTAAAAACAAAACCTACCTGCTAACATTTAGATATGTGCGCTTACCCTTTGATAGAATGCTCAAGTCCTAAGGAATTGTCAGGTACTTAAGAAAAGGATGAAAGAAACTCAACTACATCATCTGTCTTCTGAAGCCCATGGTGCTTTTTATACCAAATGAATACTGTGCCTTTAGCTTTATTCTCTAAGTTTGTTTCTTTGCCAAGAGTGCAGTCATGCATCTTAACAATGAGTAGTCCATGCTCTAAAAACTATTTTCTTTGAGCTACAGCTTCTTTATGTAGCTTGGAAACCAGAGGGCAGGCACAGAACTGAAATAAGGAAATAGGCTGAGAACTGGGACAAAGCAGATAAGGTCATTTTGTATTTTATTGTTACTGGATATTTGTTTCCCTCTGATTTCTTTTCTACATCGGAACTGGTAAAATTTGCAAGTTGTCAACCCTCAAGAGCACACAGCACACTTGCCATGGAATAACCTGTATTACCATAACCTCTGAGGTTTGCATCTTACAGCTCCTGTCTATATGGCAAACAGGCATCCATATTGACTGTTGTGAGGGGTGAAGGGTCTATATTCTATATACCTGATGAAATTCAGTGTTGCCATATATTTTATACTTGGCAATTATAATTTGCCAGTCATGGCAATGCTGCTTTAACTTCATAACCAATTCTAAAAGAAAAAGGAGCTATGGAAGTCTTTCTATATGGTAATTCACTTCTTTTTAACAGGATGAGTTTTTATTATTTTGTACATTCAGACTTCAACATCTCAATGCTTTTTTTCAATAATATGGCTTAAAAATGTAAATTTTTACCATTGCATTCTACTTTTTTCAAAGTAAATAAGTAATGACTAAGGGAATATATTTTGGGGAGGTGTGGCATAAATCTCATTGCTTGTAGCAAACCCTTGCAACTTGTGTTTTTATTAGCTTGCTTCTGTTAAGTGCCTGCAGCAGGATTCTTTCAGTATTGTGTCCATGGTGCAATAAATAGGTCAGGCATCCATTAGAAAGCAGAGAAAGAGGCTGTTTACCAAGGAGTTTCCTGTACGAGTGGAACTGGGGGAACTGACATTTTGTTGAAACGCAGCTGGTGTTTAAATAAGTTTGAAAGCTTTTACTGCCTGCTGAGAACCTCTGAAGTGACCTTGCTTTTGCATTAAAATTGATGTGAACTTTAAAATTACACATCTTATTAAATAAGTGTTTGAATTTATGTAGCTTTTTCGATTATGAGTACAAACAGGCTTTTCTCTAAGGTACCTTACCAGAGTAGCCTTGAAAGTGGAAGTTTCAAGAATTCTAAAAAAACTTTATTAAATGCAAAGAGTAAATCTCTTAAGTATACCACAAAGGTTTTTGCCTGGTATCATTAGCCTTTAATTCCCAGTCTCTTTAGGTTTTTTGGTCAAACTCGTACCTACTACAGTAACAATGAATGACTGATGACACCAATTTCACACTTTGGAAGCTCTCATTTCATTTGGGGAAATCTGACATCATTCTGCTATTTTGCTCTAATGCAATGCCAGAGATAAACAAAGTTCTTAGCTAAAACCTTAACAAAATGCCATGTGCACTTCTTATTCTGGGGATACTGAGGACTGAAAGAAGTAAATAAGCATTGCTGATGTTAGGTAAAGTTAGAAGTGGCTACAGTCTATCATTTCAGTCAACTTGTCTCCTACAAGGATAAACACTTTATTTTTTTCATGGGGTAGGATTGAACAGGTGTATAAAAATAATAAAACTTTTGAGCACTTTGAGTATAAATTCTGCTGGTTGTCATAAGGGTCTGAGATAAAGGCATTCAGGCATTGGCCAAAAAAAAACTGAGCAGAAAGAAGCAGTCCTTTCTTGATAGCACCTTATATTTATGTTCAGTTATTGCTGCTACCCAATAAATATGTTCATTCATATATTCAGGCATATATAGATATATAAGCTGTACATTGCATATGTGTATTCTTTCGTAAAAATTTAATGTACCCTTAGTAAACTGTATGTCTTCAAGTCTTTGTAAATATTTGTCAAGTAGAATATGTCAGCTGTACCTGTGTGGACTGGAGGGACACACAAAAGATGATGGACTTTGTCCCCAGAGAGTTTACAGAATCATTCTGGGATTTGTAAAACAAAATTTTCTACCTATTACTTTGATCTGTCACAGGAATTCAGTTAGTGCCTTCAGGGATGGTCTGCTGTCAGGATTTTTAAAAGAATTTCTAGAAAAATGTATCCCCCTGCTTTAGCTGTACTGACTACTGTGTGCTAATGGTGTTAAGAATTGTAAGGTTCACATAGACCTCCAAGAGCATAATAACACTTGCACAGAGATGGAAATAGCTGAATGGCAAGGAAGGGGGTGAATAATGCCACGTGGGCAAATAAAGGTGTTATTTCCCTGTTGTGTATGCCCAAGTAACTCATAGTACTGTGTCTTTCTTCCCAATCTAAAAAAGACTTGTGCTATGAATTAATGAACTTCCTTCCCTTTTAAAGGGTATCTTGTTTCATTTTAACTTCTCTGTGTGGGCTTTGAGTGGATGAAGTTCAGCTATTAGCATGCAGGCCTTGTGGGAAAACTTCCTTGGTGTTTTTTTTAAGAACACAGGAGGGAGGGAAAGTCAGGAGATGAAGGCTACCAGAAGGTCACTTTAGAAAACCTAATTCATTCTGTCTGAACCCAAAACAGCCACCACATCCCAGTGTGTTCAGTACATTGCAAGTGATGGAAGTGTTGGATTGCTGAGCACTTGCCATTTGAAGGGCAAGCAAATCATACATGCACAAAAGTGTTAATTCCAGATTCCCTTGAACACACCAAGTGTGGCAGTGTTTGCCTGTCACAGCTCAGTCTTCCTACAGAAATGTTGCCCTGCTCTCTGTAGGAGCAAATTGTGCTGGCCTGCCAGGGAGGAGAACCTCAGCACTAAGATGTAGTGCCACTTCTGTTGTACCAGCACAGAACACTTCTAAGTGCACCCTGATCAGTTCTTTTAAGATGATTTTTTCCCCCTTTTCTCTCTCATACATGCACAGATAGTAATTTATCTCAACTGGTAGGTCTGAGTTTTTTGCTTTGCTTAATCTTTGTTTTCAGTAGCTCTGGATTTCATCTGCAGCTCTCCACCACTATTTTAACTTTCTTCCAGTGTGTCCAGGCTGTCTCTTCTCTCAGGCCAGGGGTTTTGTACTTCTGCTCTCATAACAGTAATCACCTGAGGAACAATGTTTACATTCCTGAATTGCTCACCCAACATAGGAAATTGGGTGGAAACAGTCTGTCCTACATAACTTCCATTGCTTCCTGATTTGGGTGGGAGAGGAAATGGGAGTACTGAAATACTGCTAAAGAGACTGTTCTCATGGTACTGATGACCTCAGTGTAGTAGTGAAATTCAGAATTTAATAAAAAATGTTACCTAGGTTTTCTTAATTCAGGCCTTGAAATGGGCGTTTTGAAAATACTGTCTATTCCTAAAAGTAATTTATAACTTTAAATAGATTTTAACAAGACTCTTTAAAGTTAAAAAAGAGCAAATACTTAGAAGAGTACTTCAAGATGACTTGGTATCTTCCCCATAATACAAACTGTGCAGAACTCACAGCATAGAGAGAGCTTTCCTACACTTACACTAGAAATTCAATATAATGCTGGTTCCATACCCAGTCTACTGAAAACAGGAGCTTTTAGCAGAAATGCCAAACTAATCATCTGGTTTAAAGGCTGAAGGGTTTTCCTGCAGACTTACACTTCAACTTGAGAGTTACCGATCTTGGGAAGACTAGATCAGGGAAGCTTTCTTATAGGGTTTTTAAGTAGTTGAATATTCTTATAATCTGGTAATAATTTTGTGGTTTCTTACTATTGCCTGAAAATTATTAACGTTTGTATTTTTTATTTAATTATGTTTCTGGTATTTCTTTCACTTCTTTCAAATATCCAAGTTTTCAGCCTTGTGGGTATCTCTTACAATCTCTAAGTGTTAAAGTACAAAATCTGGTGCTAAAGTTCTACTTATTTATTTTATCTTGCTGGCCAAAAAAAAAAAGGGCTCTTAACAAGGTGTTTTCTATTGCATTGCCCTACAATTTCTTGTAGTCTGCACAGAAAATGATATTGCCTTCTAGCCTATACCTCTACCCCCAAAAAATCATTTATTCAAAAGTGAACATTGCCCCAAATGTCAGTATAAACAGGGCAGATATTTGAACTCTCTTGATGTGTAATGGTTCTGGAACAGCTGATTTTCAGACTGGATTTATCTCACTTGTATGCCAGGGGAGTGTGATAACACTGAGCCTGCATGAACACAGACATACCTTCTAATAATCATGGGTCAGTCATTCTAACTGTAGGTGAGGTAAGACTTTATGCTACTGTAAAAAAAATTCTGGCTTCTAAGAAATTACAGTGTAAAAATGCTAATTCTTAAAGTCATTCTTGCATTCTCACTTGCAGGACGTGTTTTTTCAAGTCCTTTAAATGTTAAAGGAGCACTTCTGAAGTTCATATATTGAGAGGAGAATCTAGAGTTTTTCTCTGAAATCTTACATAATTACATACATTTACTTGATTGTGAAACAATGCTGTCTAATCAAGTATTGATTCTGTGTTTCAGACATGCAAGAAAGCATTTCAGCCAGGCTGAGGGAAGTCAGCTGGATGAGGTTCGACAAGTGATGGGAATGTTGGCCTTTCCTTCAGATACTCATATCTCTCCCTATAAGGTAACATCCTGCTTGAAATTCAGTGGTGCAACAGAACAGCAAAACAGATGTTGCAGTTCTGTTCTCATTACAGGAAAATGCACTGATAATATCAAGAGAAATATTTTTCTACTTTTACATTCTAAAATCCACCTTTGTAATAGTTCTTAATTTTAGTATCCAGTCCTTGTACATTAATCCAGGTAGTATTTGTATTTGTTGCATTGGATTTTAATAGTAACAGAGATTCACACAGAGCTAGGCTTATCATAAACCCAGCCCTAGAGGTCTTTGGGACTGGAAGCACCTTATATAAATATACAGCAAGAGACAGAAGATGATGAAGTAGAAACTAAAAAAAAAGAAAAAGATTGTGGCCTTAATACACCAGCAGCAGTTCTTAATTCTACTTGTCACATTCCTGTTGTTGAGTGGTTGGGATGAAGAAAGGAAAGATGATTTGAATGATCTGAAAGCAGTGTTTTTGATCCTTAGCATAAGTGTTCATTTATTTGGATTCTGCAAATTAATGTAGATATTAGTGGTAAAATCTACATCTAAATTTGAATCGGGCAGAAGTCATAGGTAGCTACTGTTTCTACAGACTGAGTTCTGTGATCATGTGCTAATTCACTTCCTTTTAACTTGGCTTTGGAGGCAGAAGGTAGAGAAGAGTTGAGCTGACAAAGCAAGACAAGAATTCCGTGAAATGCCAAGCCAATATGTGGCAGTGCCAGTATAAACATGTTTTTTAAACATGATGATGAAATCATGGTTTAACAAAATAAACACACAAAAAAGCTATGAAACTGGCAACCCACAGAATGAATGTGAATTTCATTGCAAACCCCCGAGTCCTAGAAGGATCCTGGTGTTTTACATTCTAGGTTTAATGTAAGTTATGAGCATAGGGGATAGATATGTTAGAAGACTGGGTGTAAGATAGAGCTGATCATTATTTTCAGTAGTTAGAAACAAATAGGCAGGAAATAAAAATACTGTATTTTATTCTAAGGGATAGGTTGGATGGAATGTTTCAATGAGGGAGAGCAAGGAGAAAAGCCAGGATTGTTTCACATACAACCATATAATTAGAAGAAATTCCCTAATACTTATGGACCTGACTTAAAACATTCTAGTTTATGGAAGTTTTGTTTTGGATTCTCTAATAACTACCTAGTTCAACACAATCACAGAGTGCAGGCTTGTTTGGAGATACCTTTAGTATGTTGAGTACAAGTTCCATGCATAAATGGCTTCTTAAAATACCTTTAAGTAAATTATTTCTAAATCTGTGACAAAATTTGTGAGATTATATCTCTAATCAACTGATTTTTATTAATCCAAGGAAAGAAGCATCTTCTATAACCAATGAATAGGACTTTCTCTGGCTTTTCCTCTTTCAGAACCTTAAGGACAATGTCTAACATTGTGGCAAAACAAGCTATTTTCTTTTGATACCCTTTGAATAATCTTATGCAGCTGTGCCTTCGACTAGACCGGATTTCTTGGAGCCAAATCCAACCTGGCCTTGAACAGTAGCATCATTGAATTGTTAAAGTTGGAAAAGGCATCCAAAATCATCCAGTCCGACTATCAACCCAGCACCACCACTAAACCATGGCCTCAGCTGCCATATCCACATGGTTTTCTCCAGACTAAACACCCCCAAGTCCCTCAGCCACTCCTCAGACTTGTGCTCCAGACCCTTCCACTTCTCTCAGCTCAGTCCAGCACCTCAATATCCTCGTGTGAGGGGCCCAAAACCGAACACAGGATGTGAGGTGTGGCCTCACCAGTGCAGTGTTCTAGGGATGGGGCATCCACAACTTCTCTGGGCAGCCTGCTCCAGTGCCTCACCACCCTGACAGCAGAGAACTTCCTAATATCCAATCTAACCTGTCCTTCTTTCAGGTTGAAGCCATTCCCCTTGTCCTGTCACTCCGTGCCCTTGTCAGAAGTCCCTCTCCAGGTCTCTTGTAGCACCTTTAGGTACTGGAAGGTGCTGTAACGTGTCCCCAGATTTTCCCTGGTTGCCCCAAAGTGTAACATGCACAGTTGACAATAAGATCAATATAATACATTACAATATGTCTAATATCTATGTTATATATGGGTAAATAAATATTGTCACTTCTCATGACCAAAATGCAGGTTATGGATACAAAGGGTAAGAAGAAAGCATTAGGTCTTTGCCTGTATAGATAACATTAAGTATCTTTTCAAAGGGTCTTCACTTCTTACATGACTGTCACAGCATTGCTTTTAGGGTTCAATATATCCTTGACCTGTAGATTTAGTTCTCATTTCCATGAAAAAAAAAAATTTCTTTAACTGCTTTTCCCTGACTTTCAGGTAACACACAGCATTAAAGAATTTTGTCTTTGAATGTGTAGCTTATGTAAGCTTTTTCTAACCTGGGATGGTGCCAGCTCTTCAAACTGAAATATTTTTACAAAATTCTGTAAATACTATATATTACAAATGGCTATGAGCAGAATTAGCCTGACTTGAGTTAAAAAACACTTCTGACTTTTTGATGGTAATGGTTCAGAGGCTGTAGAGGAAACATTCCACAGAACTAATGCTGTTTCCTGAGTAGTCCAGCATTCTAGGAAACTAAATGCAAAAAGTAACCTCACCAGGATTTACATACCTTGATTAGAACATTTGGTAGATGAAGGAGATTGAATATTGCTCCAGCTATTTTAAGTAATACTTGATTTAATACAGGTAGTGTTAAAAGGTACTTTTTAGCAAGTACTTCAAACAAGTACATGCACACTATGCATTAGGGTGTCCACTTCTGTTGTGTGATGGGTTTGCTCAGTGAGTTTTGCACCATTTGCCACTCCCAGGCTTTTGCCCCCTGGGACAATTAGACTGAAAGCAACTTACAGTTGTGTTGTTTTTTAACAGGATCTCTTGGACCCTGCTCGATGGAGAATGCTGATCCAACAGTTTAGATATGATAACTACAGACTACATCAGCTGGGAAACAATTCTGTTTTTACTATAACACTCCAGGCAGGCCTTTCAGCTATAAAAACACCGTATCCTTTAATGCAGATATTACTGGCGAGGGAAAAAAACATTGTGGGATTTTTTTGGTTTATGGATGCTTTTCAGAGAGTCAAAATGAGATGTGATACTTGAATATTTTTGCTCATATCAAATGGAGTTGATCAAATGGAGTATAAATTGGTTACTGTTAAATTAAGGGGAGGTTAAAGTAAATGGCATTATGGTTTAAAAAAAAAAAGCATGCCCAAACAAAAATTTTAAGGTCAAATCTAACATTGTGTTTGGGTTGTCTGCCTTTCCATGTGTCTTTAGTTCGTGAATATACCTGCAAAGGTTGGTGAGCTGGCTCACAATTACTGTTTTTTAAGCACTTAAACACAAATTTACCTGCCTGTTTTTATGTGAATATTCAAATGTATCCTGCATCTTTTGAAACTCAGTTGGGTTTGCTGCACACGGGGGTGTGCTGGAGACGGACTGGTGCTGCTGGAGGCTCTTCCTCAGAAGCTTTACCTGCGCAGGCTGCCAGACACGTGTTGCTCACTCTTGTTCCTTGGAACAAATCAGAAACCCTTGATTCTTACACGTACACAATAAACTTGAATTAAATGCTCCTGTGCGTTTTGTGACCCGGCCTCTATTGGCGCAGCTGTCGATCTTTTAATGACATGCATTGGGAAACTAATTGTGGTTTCATTGTGGCAATTGTTCCCTAACTTGCTGTTAACAGACAGTGTTATAAAGAGGATGGGAGCTCAAAAAACCCCGACTGCCCTGTGTGTAGCAAATCCCTGAACAAGCTGGCTCAGCCTCTGCCGATGGCACATTGTGCCAACTCCCGACTAGTCTGCAAGATTTCGGGGGATGTAATGAACGAAAATAATCCTCCGATGATGTTACCAAATGGATATGTCTATGGATACAATGTAAGTGTTGGAATCAATGCCTTGCTGAAGTCTAAAATAGCAGTGGTTATAATAACTTTCTAGATCAAAATAAGAGCTTATAAACTCACACAGAAAGCTGGAAAAATATTTCTCGCAGTAATTTTTTTAAGGACTGTATATTTAGCTGCTTAAATTGGTCTTAGTGAAGACATATTAATGGTCACATACCTGACTATGTGAATTTAGAACATGAGACCAAATAGCATTGGAAATCTTTCCCTCCAGAGAGCAATAATGTAGAATAAGTAACTCGTAGCGGCAAAGATATTTTGACCTCAGACCACAACATTTTTTCAAATGGAAAGAAGTTTATTTTCTAAACAGTTCAGTAATGCTTTGAGTTACTGTTGTGAATATTATCTTTTGGTTTCACTCTTTTTCAGTCTCTGCTTTCTATTCGTCAAGATGACAAAGTAATTTGCCCAAGAACCAAAGAAGTCTTCAACTTCTCACAAGCTGAGAAAGTCTACATCATGTAGGTCCGTAAAACACATGATGAAGTGCCGCTGGAATTTTGAAACAGTGTATCTTGGCATACCCTGTAAAGGGGGGGGCCTTAATGTGTGGCAAAGAAGCAAAACCTGCCACCTTGGGGAGCAGACCTGTCGGTGGCATTGTTGTTTCTTGCGACCAAAGATCAATGAGCAACAATAAACACTCTTGAAAAAAAAAAAAAAAGAGAGGAATTATGACTTAAGTTTGTACTTGAATAAAAAAACAAAAACAAATTTTGATTGTTAAGGTTTTGTAACATAAGGTCAAAAATTGGACTCTTCTCAAAGAAAAGTACTTTCATCTTCTAAAGGATAGCTTTCTTTAAAGATGGACACTTGCACTGGGGGAAAAGTTACAACAGATTTGAAATTAAATCCATTTTTCTTCCCTCTTTTTCACAATTGTCCAAGACCCTTTTGTTATCAAAGATCTCAGTACTACCAACATGTTCTCCTTTAAGCTCCTCTTTGCCTTCTTTATGATCCTCTGGTGAAGTAATCCTGAACATGAATGATGTAACTTATTTCCATGGGAAGATATTTTTGATGTCTTTGACACAAGACAGCTTCTCCGGAGGATCAAATAGGGACTGGTTTGAAGGAGTATGAAGTCTTTTTCCAAACCCAAATATTTTAAGGAGGTTGCATAAGTATCAAGAGGAACTGAGAACATTTCAGGCAAAATCCAATGCTTGTTTAAATGTTCTTTTTCCAGTCTACCATAGTGTTAAAGTCCTTCTAAAGTTATTAGTTATGTGCATAGGGTTCAATATGAAATCATTAGTGCTACTGCCTTATTTCTTGCTTTGAGAATGTACTCACATGACAATGAGCTGGTATTCTTAAGTGTCGGGCGAAGTTTCTGAAGATGCCTTGCAGGATGATTACATAATTTTAGGGTCTAAATAGTATTCATTACTGAAACTAATAGTTCAATTTTAACAACTGCAGAACACATCCTTATGACTTTTCAAAAGAATTAAACCATTGTAGTTTAAACAAAACCATATTGTAGAGGTTTGTATTTAGCGCTTATTTTTGCATGTTGATGTTGATTAGCTAATAAAAGATTGTAAATGTAAGACATGTTAATAAAAATTGTTTTCCATTTCTTGATTATATAAAATTAGAAAGCTGTTTTGTGTTTAAATGTAAAAAAATTTACTCTCTTACAGTGGCCTCTCTTAAAAGGAGTGTAACTTCCAACTGTTGGTTTTCAGTGTTCTGCAAGATTAAAAGAAAACAACTAACAACACACACACACACACAAAAAAAAAACAATCACCCCAGCAAACAAAAAAAATGCCACACAACAACCATAAACATTGTTCTTTAGAGCATTTCAGTCAAATAACGCTTTTTGGTTTAAACTTTTCATATATGAACAGTATACTCAAGGGTTTGGTCTGTCTCTTCCTAGAAGAGCCTTTCTGTTAAAATGTTGTGGGCATTGTTAGGTGGGGGGTTTTCACGCTTTAAAGAGAGCTAACAAAGCACAGACAAAGGACCACAACTTCTATTCATGTTCAACACTTAGAGGTCACAGATATTTCTAAACTCATTGTATCATCCACTGTGAAACTGTAAATACAGTGGGATTTCCAGGGAGGTCTGTCTGAAAAGGTCCCGTTCTCAGTAGGCACCGTTATTGATGCTTGAGAACAGGGGTGTCTGGACCAGTGCTGCAAGCTTGGCAGAGGCCACTGTTCTTCACTCGCTGCTGGAAGGGTCTGTTTCTCTCAGCGTTTTCTGAAGTGGCAGATTTAATGATTCCTTAGAACAAAAGCAATGTGCCAAGAGTGGGTGGAGGCAGATACTGAGAGAACTCTCAACAGTAACTGGAGTCCTTTGCTATGAGTTAAGCAGTAGCTGGTCCCTTCCTTTCTCCTGGGGTGAGAGCTGGAACATCCTCAACGCAGAAGGGGAGAGGATGTCACCCTGAGGAGCAGCATTCCTCAAACCCAAGTGGAACAGCACCTGTATTTCTTTGGGGCACTGTTCAAAGCATCTCTGCAGAAGAAGGGCAAGCGTAGCTTTGAGGATGGCAACCTTGCTTTTCCCTACTTTACAGAAATTCGTAAAAGGCCAAAGCAGGAGAGAAGCAGTAGATTTCTATTGGACCTGAGGAAATGTGTGGTAACTGCACAACAGTTGTAGGGCAAGAAAATTGTTGCTTTTGCTTCTCTTAAGTACCAGTTAGAGCTGTGGTTTCCTGAGATTTCAGCCTTTTTTTGATTTCTGTGACCTGAGCAGAGTGGTGGAAATACCCACATTCCCCCAAAAAAATCTAGTTTGGGAGCAGAGGGACGAGAACAGCTGTCCTACGGGGAGGGCCTGCGCTTAGGCGAGGTGTGATTCCAGAGGGCCAGGTGCCAGCATGAGGACTCAGTCCTGATGGTGTGTTATAAAGGAGGTGTTCCAGAAGGAGCGTAGGGGAGCTTCAGCTGTTTGTTAGCTCTGATTGCTCACTTCAGAAATCTGCAGTCACACAACCTCTTCTGACTGCAGCCAGGCCCGGTTGACACAGGCGGCTGCACCTCCTGGCTGGCCCCTCGGAACCGGGCTGCTCTCAGGCTTGCTCTGGCATGGCTTTGGAAGCTTCCAGCTGTATGAGGGTCGGAAATGGTGACAGGGGTGGATTGCTCTGGTGCAGTTCAGAGCTCTGGTTTACATTCCCTGGCTGCTCGGTGCAGCCTTGTGCTCCCAATCCTACAGAGCTGTTGGTTCACAGCTCATCTCACAGGTGGCTCATAGTGAGTATAAAGTTTCTTGAGATGGTAGAGGCTCTCTAGTAAAGCAAAGGCTGCTGCCTCTCAAGATCTGGCTGAGCTGGAAATACCCTTCACTGTGATGTTTTTTCAGTCTTGCCAGGCAACTGAACAAAATTAGACTTGAGGCTCTGGATTTTGGTTGTGGCGTTCCTGTTTGAAAGCAAGTTTGTCCCAGTTGTGGTCAGAACAGGTTCCTCTGATTTCCACAGTTACACCAAGGATGAGAATAGCCTTAACCTTTCCTTCTCTTTGTTGTGGTCCAAAGCCCTACCCTAAATGCTGAAGATTTTTCAGTATTACAAAAAGAGAGATACTGGTAACTGTTCACAGTGCCACTGGCAGCATTTTTGTACCTGCTTCAACTTGAAGTATTCCATTACCTTCCAGGCTGAGAAGGGTTCAAGGTGCTGAGGTGACAACACTTTGTAGGCAGGAAGTAGCAAAGCTGATACCACACTCTGGCAAGTCATTTTGCCAGGAGCTGTAAAGACTGATGGACTGGTATGGATTTGGGGTGTTTTTTTTAATATAATCATGGCCTTTCCTGCTCATTAAAAAAATTATTCCTTAGAAAAAAAAAGATTATTTGGGACAGGAAGAATGAGAAAATTACAGCTGGAAATCTGCCAAAAGGAAGCCTTTGAACATGCTTAATGGACCACTATTCAGAAAAAAACAAAGAAAAAAAGGGAATACTTTGACTTGCTTTTTTTCAGCTTCAGGTAGCCTGAGCAGAGTGTGTTGGGAGACACACCAAACGCTTTTATCGAGGATGCTTTGACACCCACGCTGTGCTATTGTGCACTGGGTGTCCTGTTGCACGATAGAGAGGTCACTTGGTATAACAAAATGAGAATTTAAAACTCTTCTGTCCTGCTCTTTCATGTTTCATGAGGTATTCTGAATGGTGCACCAGCTAATCCCCAGCCCAGGTCCGTGTGATAGTTACCAAGTCTGATCCTCATCTGATCCGTGAACAGGTAAACTGCCAGTAGTTTTCCTCTAGTCACTGAATGCTGTAATAATTCATTGTTTGATGATGAGGGGCACCTGTGAGTCAGATATTCTCCAGGATCTCCCTGTCATTGTGCTTTTCCAAAGATTGTGTGTCAGGTTGGTTCTGCAACATGCATCAGCCATGCTGAAAGGCAGCATTTTATTAATTTAGTCATTTATTTTCAAGACTTTTGGCCCTGTAAGCTAAGCTCTGAGAAGTTTCTAGCAACTCAACTGTCTCTTCATTTTAGAAAGAGATATAAGTTGGGCAAAGCAGGACAGCAGAATTTCTTCCTACCTGTTACTCCTTACTAACACATGTTCTTATAGCCAGGTAGGGTCTGTATCTAGAATTAACTATCTCTTGCTCACAGTCAGGGGAAGAAAATTTGCCATCAAGGCCAGCAAAAGGGAGCAAGAAGCTACAGCTCAGTTACTGTTGGATGTGGGGGCTGAAGATGTTTTTGGCACAGCAGCTGCAGAGCCAACACAAAGTAGTTCTACCTTACAGATGGCTTTTGTGAGCTCAGTGTGTATTTGAGCTAGTCCCTGAAAAAACCCCATCCTGAGTGATCTAGTCCTGATCTCAGTTTGAACTGAAGCTCTAAGACTCTTTGCATGGAAGTTCTTAATATCAAAATTAAAATTAGTCCCCACTGCTAGCTGGCAACAAGTTGATTTCACTGAGGAACTCACAGTTGTGAATCAGATATTTTAGACTCTACCATAAAATCATGCTATTTGATCATGTTAAAATTATCCGAGATCTGCACCCTAAGCCAGAGGAAATCCTAAACCAGTAGGATAAGTAGCACCACAAGAACAATAGGAAATAGCAGAACAAGAAACAGAAAGGGCTGCTGAACAAGAAAAGCTGTTTGGTTTGACTCATTAAAAATGAGATCAAGCATCAGGGTAGAGTTAAGAAATGCTAGCAGCCAGTTACCTTTCAAAGAGATTCAAATAATTGCAGAAGCTTTTAAAAGTGCAAGTAAAAAGGAAAAAATTAACATGGAAGTACTGTGTGATAGAGATCCAGACTTGATTACAAAACTGCACCCAGCACCTTGCTGCTTGCTCCTAATAAAGATGGGAATGTGCGACATCGGTGGGCGGCGTGGAGAGGGAGAGGCACTGAGAAAACCAGAAATAACTTAGCAATGTGGAAGTGAAAAAATTGTGCCCAGTTATAGAAACCAAGTGATCAGTCTCCTGGGATTGTTGATTGTTCAGATCTAATGAAGTGTTCTAGTATCCAGCCTGGGAATCGTATCACATTGAATCAGAATGGTTTGGATTGGGAGGTCTGAAAGATCATCTCATTTCCCTGCCATGGACAGGGACACCTTCCACTATCCCAGGTTGCTCCAAGCCCCATCCAACCTGGCCTTGAGCACTTCCAGGGATGGGGCAGCCACAGCTTCTCTGGGCACCCTGTGCCAGGGCTTCACCACCCGCACAGGAAAGAATTTTTTCCTCATATCTTGTTAACGCTGCCCTCTGTCAGTTTGAAGCCACTGCCCCTTGTCCTGTCACTCCATGCCCTTGTGAAAAGTCCAACTTTTCTGAAGCCCTTTAGGTACTGGAAGGTGCTGGAAGGTCTCCCTGGAGCCTTGTCCAGGTGAACACCCCCAGCTCTCCCNGGTGAACACCCTCTCCCAGCCTGTGTCCATAGCAGAGGGGCTCCAGCCCTCTGGTCACCTTTGTGGCCTCCTCTGGACTCGCTCCAGCAGCCCCACATCCTTCTGGTGCTGGGGCTGCGGAGGGGTCTGGTGCTGCTGTGCTGGAAGCTGGAGCACAGCCCTGGTTGGTCAGGTCGTATCTCTTGGGCTGCAGCTGGAGCAGTTACCAAACTAAAGTGGGAAACCAAAGCTGGGTAAGTGGGGGATAACAGCTGTACCTACTCCTTTGACCCTATTGCCTACCCCATAAGATTAATTTCTATGTTGTGCATTACTTAAGGAAATAATTTTACCTACCCCACAGAGCAGAGGAGCAAATGTTCCCAGGGAGATCATCTGCATTCCCAGCCAGGACTTTTTCCTGACAGACCCAGAAAAAAGAATGAGGAGAAAAAGATCATAGTCTATTCACTTCAGGACAAAAAGATCTTTAACTAACTTAAATATTTTGTTCCCCACCCATGGAGATTAAGCAGGATCATACAGACACATTCTTCAAAAGGAAATAAACAGATAATAAAACCAGTAGAGAGTTTCCTTTTCCTCTTTGCAAACCACAGCAAGACAAATCGCTCAGAAGAGCCAAGAGAGAGCTGTGGGAAGTTCTTCAGGGTGCCCGTGCGTGCCCCATATGGAGATGTCTCCTCTTTCAAGCAGCAGCTTTAGGGACTCAAACCAGAGAAATATTTTATTAAATACTGGAGAGGGTCAGGGGGAAATTGATCTTAGAAAAGCTCAAGTTGCCCTGGATGCAGTCATTAAGGAAAACATTGTATTGATTCCTGCCAGGAAGACCATCATCCTGGCGTTGTGCTGCAACACCCAGCTCATGTCTGCTGGAACCAGCTCTGTGCCCTGCTGCCAGAATTGCTCTGGGAGTGCAAAAATCCACCGGCAGGTTTGAACCCCCGGCTGCTTTTGGCTGCCCCCTCCCTTTGGAAGATGAGGTGGCTCCTCGGTAGGAGCTGTTTTGATCTGTGGTGTGGGGGAAGAGGCTGTTTCTCCATGAGGATCGTGACATGATTTCCTATTTTAAAACTGTGCACACTCCAGTCGCTGTCTCATTGTCCTTCTGCACAGGAGCTCATGAAATTATTTGATTCTATTTGTGGCCATAAGGAACATCAAGTTACAGGGCTGGCTTCCACCATAGGAAATGGAGAAGAATTCAGGCTGGGTGGTGGGGGATGCAGCCCGAGAGCATCTCTGTGGCAGTGAGGGAAGCTGCAGCATCAGGTTGTGCTGTCTGTGCCAGGTGCAGACACCTGAGCACCGTGGGGAGGTCTGCTCTGGAGGGGAGGGTAACCCCCAGCTCTGATCAGCTGAGTCCCGTGCCATATTCCTATTTCAGGAGTATCACAACCTGCTCCCCAACTCTTTCCTGGAGTCAGCGTGAGGCTTGAGCCAAACAGGCTTTGAGTCTCTTGAGCCTGTAAATGGATTTTGCCCTCAGGACATTTGCAACTTGCCGGTCCTCGAGGTGCAGGAGGGTGCCTGGAGCAGCAGCCTGTGTGTGTGTGGAGGCTGAGACGCGGCCAGCTGCAGAGGAACGACCCTGGAACGGGATGAATACCATCGAGGGTGTGATCCTGTCTTGTTAGATGGTCGTACAGTGAGGAATAGAGAAAAACTGATGTTGCTAATGCAAATCTGTCGGCTTTCTTTTTCCAGCAGCACTTTGCAAATGTTGGTCTCAGATATGCATACCCTCTGATGATCCAGGCTTTGTGGCATCTGTTTTCTTTGAATGTCACTGTCACATCCACTGCCAGCTCTCCAGCTTCAGTGCTGCATTATCCTACTTGAAAAAACAGTGAATAAACAGGGTGCTGGTTTAATAGGACAGATAATGATTCAGTTTAACTACCAGAATAGAGAAAAGCCCAGAGGCTACAGCTGAATTGCTGTTTTGCTTCTTCAGTGAGTAACAGACCTTCTTTGACACACCTCAATTTTATAATTGCAAAGAATGTCACCTGCCCTGTTAAGAAAGAAATTATCCTACCCTTGGCCAAAACATATTCCCTGTGTCTCTGGAACCTTCTTCTGAGGAGGTAAAATTAAGAATTCCTCACTGAAGTAAGATTAGCAGCTGCTGCATCCAGAAATACCTCCCTTATTCTAAACCAATTAGCAAAGGATAATGACTGGGTTTTTTGCATTGGGAAACCGTAAATAACATCGCTTGTCATCTCTGTGTTTGAGGCTGTGAGATGCTGGAGTAAATTTGTATCTGAATAAAGTATTTGTCTTAATTCTTTCCCTCCACATCTCATATTTTCCAGGAACACCATGAAAAGAAATCAGTGTGCTGGTGCCAGTTTTGTCTTGGCTGGAGAAGCCAAGAGGAACCTTTGGGCCAATGAACCTAACACTGAACCTTTGGGTGGCCATTTAAAAATTATTATTGCAAAATAACACTTCCATCTAGGATCATGCTTAAGTGAAGAAATACCAAAAGGTCTGGGCTGAAATGTGAAGTTTCATGGAGCAACAGTTCCTTGAACGTTCTAAAACTTTGGGCAAATCCCATTAAATATACCAGTATGGATCAGTTCTGTTAAAATACCAAAGATTAAAAATGCAGCCTCACAACTTCATCTGCTCCAAGCAGTTAGAGAGGCTGCTCCCACCATTCAAGGAACCTTCCTATCACTATTCTCTGTCCTTAGGTAATTGAGTCTTGAAATTTGGAACCTTCTTGAAAACTTCCATTAGTCACCTTTAACTCAAGGACACTTCAAAGAGACATAATATCCTTTTTCTTACATTCTATTTGCAAAATACTCTCCCTCTGTGCTGTCCCCTTTCCAGGATCCACTGACAATTCCACAGCAGGAGTAGCCAGGGCTCCTGCTTCAACAGTTACTGTCTGAGTCACCGGGATTTTCATGTCCTGCCATCTCTGTTTTGTGTAAAAAGTCCTCTCTGTAACTTAATGCCTTCCAAAAGAGACAGTGGCAACAGATCTCCAGTGTCCTGATTTTAGATGTCGAGTCTCAAAACTGTTTACAATCCAGGGCTGTTTGGTTCTAGCACATCTGTCAGAAAAACATCATCATGACACAGAGAATCTGTTTCCTCACTGGTAAAATATGTGCCTGGTTTCCAGTTTGAATCCATCTTTTGTTCCTTGTGTTTTTCACTGCTCTACTCAGGATCATTTAATATGTGATATTTTTCCCTGAAGATTCTTTTATTTTATGAACAAGTTACCTCACAACAACCAAAACTGATTTACGTCTATACCGATAGGCACTATTGCAACGATTTATTTTCTGCTGTTTGTTCTTGTACCCTTCCTATATGTCACAGATTTTTTTTAAGAACTTTTAAAAATGTGTATTATTTTAGTATTTGCTGTGCTGTTTACACATTTTACACAGCTTACTCTACTTCATGCTTTTCGTTGTTGCTCTGGAATGTTTAACCCTGCTGTTGCCACAGCAGGATTCCATATAATAGAGACATACTGGAAATTTGCTGGTGGTTCTGAAATTGCAAGAACTGCTGCTTTTCTAAGCAGCAAATGCAGAATTTGGATTGATGTTAAAATATTCCTGTGCAGTTTGAGGCCAGTTATCTGTGATATTTTTGAAGAGAAAATACAGTGTATTTTTGCAACAGATGAATTTTGTTCCCTCAGGTTTTTATTGCATCATTTAAAACAGAGTCCAGGCAGTGATAGGAGCATATGGAGATGAGATAAATCATATTGATTGCAGATAATTTGGATTCCTTGTTTGTAGTAAGCAAAGTTACACTGTGTTTACACACATATAAGTGAACCTCTAGGCATTCCCATCATTTCCTCTGGAGCCTCTTTAACCAATCTGTGGTTGTGGTGCCCAGGGCAGCATTTTGGCAACTCCGTTGTGATTTCAGTTCACCAGCCTTTCAAGGCCTTTCAATGAAGAGCAACTTCTTTGCCAGGAGCAGGTTTTACAGTTATAATAAGAAGGGAAAAGGAGCTTTTCACCAGCTTTTTGGTGCAATTAAACTTTTTTCATTGGTTTCTTTACAAGCTCAAATAACTTCCATATAGATTTTTTAAAATTGGGTTTAGAGTTTTGAGGTGGTGGTATTTTTGTTGGTTTTTATTTTGATTTGGGGGTGGGTTTATTTAAGTGGGTTTTTTAGGGGGTGTGGGTGTGTGTGTGTTCAGAAGAAAGAAGGCAAATTGTGCCACTAGACACTTTTAATGTCTGTATATTTTTCTGTTTCTATATTTTGTTTTACTCCATCCATTTTCTTCCACAAGCACAGTCGTTCTTCTTGGAAAATGCCTCCACCTTCAGTGCTTTCTCAGAGAACCATGTTCTCCTTTAAATTGTCATTAAAATTAGTTTCTTTGATGTGATACTCAGGAATGCTTTGTTCAAATAAAATCTCTTCTTTGCCTATGTTATTGCAAGACTGTGATCAGGTTCAAGGTTCTGATCTGTTTAAAGACTTATCCCTGGCCTGGAAACAGTGTGGCCTTGCACAGAGATGGAAGATGCAACAAGAGAATATGGGAGGAACACGCTGTGAGTGGAGTTCTTAGGAGACATTATATATATGTGTGTATGTGGGAGGGGTGTACAGATAAATATAAGGTACCACATAAAACTTCTGTCACATATGTGTGCGTGTATATATACTTATATTTATGTTGTGTGTGGATACACAAATTGTAATTCCTGCCTTTGAGTGCTGAAATCCCCCATGGCACTTGGACACCTCTTGGAGAAAAGGAAGCTCAGGGGGGATCTTGTCGGTCTCTACAACTCCCTGACAGGAGGGTGCAGCCAGGTGGGAGCTGGGCTCTTCTCCCAGGTAAGAAGACACAGCATGAGAGGAAATGGCCTCAAGTTGCACCAGGGAAGGTTTAGATTGGATATTAGGAAAAATGTCTTCACTGAAAGGGTTGTGAAGCACTGGAACAAGGTGCCCGGGGCCGTGGTGTAGTCCCCATCCCTGGGGTATTTACACACGCGTGGATGTGGCACTTGGGGACACGGGTTAGTGGTGGCCTTGGCACTGCTGGGTTAATGGTTGGACTCGATGATCCTGGGGATCTTTTCCAACGTAATTGATCCTATGACTTTCACAGGTGACCCCTGGGCTTTTGGATCTGGGACATCCACCCCGTTGCCACAGGTCGGCGCTACAAAGCCTGTAAGCCCAAATCCCGCACTTTAAAAGCAAAACGCCAGAAAATCTCTCGCTGACGGTGACGCCGATTCGCACTTAGTGCTGCGAACACCGAGCCGGATTTGCAGGGCGGGGCTTTCCCCGCAGCACCGCGGTGTCAGCGCCAGCCTGCGGCTCTCCGGGCGGGCTGCAGGTGCTCCTGCATCGCCACCTGCTGGGGGCTGCGCCCAGGGCAGCCCCGGCCCCCGGCCCCGGCAGCGACGGGCGCGCACGGGGGGCACCGGGGCTGCCCCCGCCCCTCGCGGCCCCTCCCGCGGGAGCCCCGACCGCAGTGGTCCCCCCGAGAAACGTCCCCAGGGCCGCCCCTGGACGGGAAGATAAACAGAGTTTGTGTGTATAATTCACTAGGCTCGCTTGTGCTGAAGGGTGGTAAAGTTCAGAGCTTTATACGGTTCATTTTTACTCTTATCTGCAAATAAACTCATCTTAAAAGTACTTTATACTTCTGTGTAAAGTTCATTTTTACTCTCATCTGAAAATGTAGTTATCTGAAAAGTATATTTCTCATAGCTCTGCGAGCTTAACTAATATTATCCTTTCTTCCCTTAAAAAAAGACAGACCTTTAGGTTTCAGTGGGTTTTTTTTGTTTGATTGGTTGGTTGTTCTTTTAGATTAAATAAATAAAATATTTTCTAAATAGATTTAGAAACTTTTTTCTCTAAGCAGTCAGGAAGCTGTGTCTCAGGGGCTGTGCCTCTTGCAGCCACGCAGGAATGCAGGGAAAAAGGCAATGACAGTGTATCTTCTGTGATTTCAGGGACAAAGGCAATGACAGTGTATTTTCTGTGATTTCAGTGACAAAGGCAATGACAGGGTATTTTCTGTGATTTCAGCTGAGAGAAAGTTGTCACAGTCACCCAGCTCAGACCACTGCTGGCAGCACAGGTTCCTCTATTGTCCCCACAAATATAGCTTGTCCTTTGAAACTGCTGATTGCCAGTTTTGTTTGCATTTTTAAAAACGCCCCCACATTTCCCTAGAATTCAAGTTCCATGAGCTGGAGCAGAACTGGATGTCAAGGATATCAAGAGAATTTTGTGTATAGTTTACCAAGGAAAGTTCACACTGCTTTTTCAGTATTCGATATAATTTTACCATTATGACTTGTGCAAAGAGGAAAAGTAGGAATCATTCATTTTAAGAGGCCTTATAACACTCACGTGAAACAAGTGGAAACACAGAGCAGGGGTGGCTGCATGAGTAACACTGCTGAGGTCACACTGGGGCAGGGACCTGTTGTTGGAAGTGTTGCTGCTTAAGGAATGGGATCAGTGCCCCAAATTCTGCCCTCTCTGGGAGGCTGTCCCAGGGTCTTCTTAAAATCAACCTATTCTTCATGTATGTTGACCATATCTACAGGTCTTATTCCAAGTTGTACTGAGGTTCAATTGCCTAAAAGTTTGTGAGATATTTGGAAATTTTAGTAGTGCACAATATAAAGGAATGCTGATCAGTAGAACCGTTGTGATGAGCTTGCTGCAGAAACTGAGAGCATGCAAAGGGGTCCAAATACATGAAACATTAATAAATATTTTCCCATTCTGCTCTGGCTTAGATATTGAGTCACAGAAGTGTAACACACCTCCTTAAAAGCATAAAAAAACAGCTGCAGACATTTCACAAGACTTGCTCCCTTCTTTCCAAGACACTTGCTTCTTCCTTTTAGTTATACTTCAATATTTCCTTCTCTCTCAAACTCTGGGCTTTGCACTCTATATTTGTCCCAACTACCTCATAATCTCCTCAAGCCAGGGACCTTCCTCCTGCCTGCAAAAGCCGACCTGTATAAATAATCTCTTCACAGAGACAAGGAGTTCTTTTATCATAAGAGTAAAAGAAATTCCCTGGAAAAGCCGGTTTTGATTCGTGTGGCTCTCTTGCTCACTGCTAATAAAAGATGATGGAAATGCCAAACAGGCCTGAAGGCTGAGAGCAGGCTCGTTTGGGCGCTCTCCTGGTGCTGAGGGAACGCGGAGGATCCAGACGGATGACTGAGGGCTCGCTCCTGTGAGTGAGGGATTGCAGTGTCACTGCGGGCCCAAGCTGCCTGCTGCACGGGCAGGACAGAGGGATCTGGAGTGGAAAACCCCAGATCAGACAGTGCTCGTGCAGCGGAGTGCAAGCGCTGCGAGACACACACAGACCCATCGCCTGTCTGTGTCTGAAAGTGGCAGCAACAGTTTCTCATCAGGAACGGACCTCACTCCCATTTAACTGGAGGCAGCACTGCAGCTTTTAGCAGCTTCAGAGCAGTTCTCTCCTTTCCACATACTTGTGGAAAGAATAAAAAAGCAATTCCTTTGGGTATCTGAAGTCACAGCTCTGTGCAGTCTCTCATTTGGAGAAACCAGCTTGAGCAACTGCAGTTCTATTACAGGCTGTGGCTTTCCAAGGATGGGACAGCTCAGGCATCCATCCGGCAGAAAGAGCTCTCAAACTGTACCATCAGTGAGTCAGTGTGACACCCAAACCAGCCTCTTTCAGTTGTTGAAGAAATTTCTGCCAACATCGTATGTTCGAAAGCAGTATTTGCACGCACGGGAAAATGCCATTTCTGTCACTGTATGATTTAGCATCAGATGCTCTTCATGCAGAATTTGGGCTGGATTTCCTCTTTTGAAAACTTGGAGGTCTTTTCCTCTGCAGTCTCCTTTTCTACATGTTAACAACTTTCAAGCTCCTCCTTTTCTGAACCACCTGATCTAAGTCCTGTCTTAAAGGCTGGTATCCCCCAGACCCCCAAAGACACCCACTTGCAGAGCAGTGGGGTGTGCCTTGGTCTTCTTTGTGTGCGTTTATGTTAAATGTTAATTTTTGATGTGGATATATATTGTCTAACACAGAAAAATGCTCTTTAAGCTCCAGTTTGAGTCTGCACAGATCTTTCCACGAAGGAAAAAACAATTTACCCTCATTGATACTAATCAAGTGTGTCCACACCGGCGTGCAGTTTCAGGAATTGCTGTAGGATCATTTAAAAAAATTATTCTAGACACGAAGATAAGCTGCATGTAGGAGAGTGCTCCTTGATTTGTGATGGTTCTCGTACAGCTATTGCTACTCCATCCAACTCAAAATGGTTATTTAATTAGTCATCTAGGCCACACAGAGCAGGTTCATTAATCTCCTCCTATGACAGAATTATAAAATGTTGCAGTAGGCTGAAGTGTTGTCACAGTCACTATGTCACATAATTAGAGGAGGTCACCAAGTACCTTTGGCCTTGCATTATTGATGGTTTAATGAATAGGCTATTTCTCCTTTGAGAACATCTGTTTAAATATAGTCTTTACCCCTTATGGGGTAGTTCAGAGCTTTCAAATATCTATCATCCTTTTGCTTGACTCAGACTGGTGGTTCAGCATCTCTTCAGCTCACATAGAAGGCCATTTTCTTTGCAATCCAACTGGCACAAACCCTGTGACAATTTAATACCAGTGTTTATCATGTTTCTGTGTATTCAGACCTGAAACCAAAGTTATTTTAACTCCAAATTATTTGTAGGGAAGATTTCTTTTTGCCCAAGTTCCATTTTGGCAGGAAAAGAAATCCTTGTTTTTAATTTCATGTCATTAAGCTGAATACAACTATTTTAAAAGTTTGGGGGCCTTTCTTTCTGACATTCTCCTTTATTGCAAAGCTGTAAAAAAAACCCTGGCAAAGAATCATCCAGTAAAATGGTGGAACCATCTCCTACTGAGATATTTCTTTTTTAAAAAAACTACAGCAGATAAATTAATATTGTGCAAAGTCTGAAACAATCCTTTCTAGAGTTATCGGTTTGACCTCTTAAATTTGTGACGGAATAAATGATTCTTCTTTAATGTAAGAACACCCAGACGCAAACCGCTGATGTCAATGGACAAAATTCTGGAGCTTTCTCTGCCTGTGTATCTGGCCAAAGATACTGGACCAAGTGGAGATGACCTCTGGATGGACCAATTGGTCATGTCTGGAGATACCTCGTAGGAGAACATTCCCGTTGCAAATGCCTCCTG
>WBMZ01010247.1:0-129665 GCA_013400975.1 Atrichornis clamosus
AAAATATATACAAATATATATATTATAAATATATATAAATTATAATCTGTGATAACAAACTTGGAAGAATGGCCGTTTGCAATTCAATTTGTTTTGCTTTTAATAAAGTAGTTTCTTCCACTGGTCAAGTGAGAGGTAATGTTTGAATACCATGTTTGATCTAGCATGCACCATTCTTGACTTGCTTGGAGAGACATCCCTCACAATCAGTGGCTATAGCACAGGTCAGCCCCTCCTAATGTTGTTTGCAAAAAGCTATGAGAAATGACACTGAGGAAAATGAAAGCCAGTGAGTTGTCAGTAAGAAATATGCATTCATGTGCTTTATCCAGGTGCAAGGGTCAGCAATCAATAGTACTGTTCCTAAAAGAAACAGCAATATGTAACTTGAATTCCCTTTTCCATCTATTAGTAACTCTCAGTGTGAGTAAAATAGGGTTTCATGGATTAATTGAATCAATTGCAGGTAAAAGTCTGTCTTTTACTCAAATATTTTTTTTTAGTTTCGTAGTTGTGAAATGAGTTAAAGACTCATATCTGAATTATTTACAGTGATGACCAGTAGTAAGAGGTGATTTCTAAGTTCCACTACCTGGTTTCATAGTTGTTGTGATTTAGGAATGTTACTCCCCAATTTAATTCTCCCACAAGGATCCTCTAAGCCATGCTGACACTCACTCATTGCCCCTCACTCTCTTCAGCCCTCCCACCCTACCCGCGGGTGGCGGGAGAGGGGGATGAACAGGAGGCAAGAAATGGCAAAGGATGTCGGTTGAGATAAGAACAGATACTGCAAGAGCAGCAAGACAAGAAAAGGAACAGTAATGGCAATGTTATTAAGAGCAAAAGGGTATGGAAGAGAGAGTGATTCACATGCAAAATGCTCATCGAGTCCAACTCAACCTGGCTGGAGCCAGCGACATGCCACCACTCCCTCTGCCACGAATTTTCCGACTGTAGTCAACGCCTTTTTCCCAGAAGAGAGTCCTTTGCACCAGCACCTGGCAATTACATGAGGTGATATAGATAATCTCCCTGCCTTAGCCATGACCCATCCTGGCTACTGCAAAAATCAACCCTGTTCTCGCCAGAACCAGGACAACAGTAAATTGACTAAATCCCATTTTTTAAAATAGATTATTTTGAAAATGTTGAAAGATGAGTCTCCACCTGTTATTTCAAACACTCAGGTCTCCAGTTTAAGTTGAAATAAATGTCCAGGCCATGACAGGACAAAACCCTTAAAACAGTCTAGTTCTCTACTGTAGTTTAAGGATATACATTTGGATTCTTTTCCTCCTACATTTAGCTTTAAGATATCCTTCCACTAGAAAGCTTTCTGACAAAAGCACTAATTACATAGTCTTTCTTGCCTACAAGCTTATTATTTCTGGGAAATCTTAAACCACTGGGGTATCATAGTCCTCCCCAAGCACAAATTTTCCACAAACTGAGTAATGGCATGTCTATTATGATACAGTCACTCACATGTGTTTGAAAAGAGATTGCAAAAATTCAGACAAAATTCATCAGAGTTTCCCTCCTAAGAGGAAAAAGAATCAATCATCATTCATAAAACTTTAACAATAATTCTTAATGAAAACCATTAATCCAAGCATATAATTAGTGGAATCATTTATAATTTTCATTATAAATGAAAAATATTTAACAACATGAAGAATAAAGACTGCAACAGTGAAAAATTATATCCAAAGTTTTCAAAATAAACTGGCTTCTTAACAAATAGGTAGCTTTTTTTTCTTTCTTTTAAAAAAGTTTATATTTGAAAGAGGAAGAGATGGAATGAACCGAGTCTGCTAACATTTTCTTGTTAAAAAAGTTCCAAGTTAAAAGAGCCATAACAACAATAAATACTGTGAGAAAGCTGGTTGGAGTAGACTGTTAGACCTCAGTAACTTTTTCCTTTACTTCAGTTGGCTATACTCCAGGGAGGAGACTCTTGTGAAATCCTTTCTTGCTCTAATTAATTCCTTAAAACCAGAAATACTGGGTATGGTGTGATGCTCCTCAGTCCTTGGCTTCCAGGCATCCCCACTACTCCCCAAAACTCATTGCAATAGCCTGGATATCTCAGTTTCATTGGAAAATAAAGATATTGATGTCATCTTGTGGTGAACAGCCCAGATCCCTTCCTGTATGGAAATTACCTGGAGTCATTCAGGGACTGGCATTTCTATCCCATCATGTAGTCTCATCCAAGGGCACTCCAGTTCTCAATACACCTCTTAATCTATATGAATTAAATATATATATATATATATATATATCCTGATTATTTAATAATTTCATTTGTTGGGTATTTACAGTGTGTAAAGCTTGGTGAAGCTGAAGACCTTTTATTCAAGGCAAATTTCCCATGGAAAAGCTGTGCAAAAACGTAGAGTAAAATAAGCACAATTGTTCTATCCAAAAAGAAAGTGGATGAGTAAAATAAGCACAATTGTTCTATCCAAAAAGAAAGTGGATGATCTTTCCAGCAGCTGGACCTGGAAAAGTTTTGTTTCTTTCTTTTTCTGCCAATAAGGGAAAAATTCACCACTAATCATGCAACTTCCGGAGTTTTTTTGACCCTTGGGAACACTTTCTTTTGGAAGCTCTTGAATTTGATGCTCTATCATAATGAAAGAAATCATAAATTTAAAGATTCCATGTAACAGATGTCATTTGTAAAGAAATTTTAAGGGAAGTAATAATAATAAATCAAATTCTAACAAATTTGTATCATGTGAGAACGGAGTTTCATTCACAACCATATTGCATCTATGCAATTAATTTGACTTTAGTGAAGCATGCAGTGTCTGATCTAGACAGCTAAATAGATGGAGAAAATGAAGCCTTCTACGCTCTCCCTCATTTCTTTCTGATTCAGAGGGCTCTATACAGACTTCATTGTCTATGAAAACACTCAGTCCCTCAAAAAAAAAAAAAGAGCGTTTTATGCATAAGCTTCCTCTGTTAGCTATCTATCTTCAACGTTTTCCAGTTTTCAAAATCAGAAACAACATTATGCTGACCTACCCTGGGAACAAATGACCTACCCTGGGAACATTTCTTAGTGGGTTATATAAAGTTTTCAGCTGATAAAGAGAAATGCAACTGATAATTAAGTAAATTAAAGATATCTGATGCTTAATAATTTGTAGTCATTGGTGCTAAGTAATTACTTAAGAAAGAAAATGTTTTGGCTTTTTATGCTAACACACAATAATTGGAGAGATTAATGGTACTAAGTATATTTCACAAGCATTGAGCCATTTATGAAAACACTTGTAATGTGAAATACAATATAGCCTAAAGACTGAAGTGTTCTTATCAGACAATTAAATTAGCTTCTAAACAATCCAATGTGATTTTACTCAATCACTAGTGTCTGAAAAAAAGTGCATAATACATTTGTTTTTGTGCTTTAAGGTGCATTTTTTTGTATTTCTGTCACTGTTATTTTACATCAGTAGGAAACATGCAAAGTTTGGCTAAAATATCTGCTTTTTGTGTAAATGATGGATGAAATATGATTACTTAACTCAAAGCTTGAATCGTGAAAGGATGTTTGTCTAATATATCTTCACATAAGTGCGTCAAGGTGCATATTATATGCATGATCAAAAAGCAGAAAGTCTGACATTTGAAGGTCAGATCAGAGAGGGCAATAACAGGAAGGAAATTATTATGCATCCTTTTACCATAGAAAAAAGGGAAGTAATAAAGGTTATATGAGAACAAAACTTTTCACAATATTCATGATAAACTACTACAATTACACAAAAATCAAACCACCTGAAAAGCACAAGAGAGTTCCTATGAAGCATTTCTTTATTGCCTTATATTTAAAATTAATCTCATGCAATCTCAAGGCATGTATTTATATATATTAATGTAAAGCATTGGGGAATGTGAAAATCTGCATGGACATGTTTCTGTGCTTAGATTGTACTTCGATTTTTTTTTTGTTATGCCTGACTACAATGAAACATATAGACTTTGTTTTCATCTATGGCAAAAATAGAGTAAGCAAGCAATCTGATAAAATGAATTTTTACAGGAATCTCAGAAAGTAGCCTTATAAAATATGTAGCTTTCCTCTGTGAATACTCTGTGTGAATTACTTAACAGTGCAATGAACTGGATAAGCCATAAGTCAAGAGCGGGCACTGCAATTAATCTACTCTCTTTTCCTGATTTTGTGATGACAAACGGCAGACTGGAAAGGGACTGTGTTGAGGAACCAATTAGAGAATAATTGCTGATGTGAAAACCATGGAAAAAAGGAGTCTGCATTTGCCCTTTCAGAGGCAAGGCTTTTGGAAGGAAAAGCTAAGCAGCTCTGTGACCAATTACCCTGATGTTGCCATACTGAAGTACGCAAACCCCCTTGTCCAGGTTTGCATACCTGCACTAGACCATACTGATAAAGATCTCTGAGTCAGAAGCTGCACAGGTGGCGTACAAAGCAAGGTCGTTCCAATACATGAAAACTGCCAGGTAGCTGTAGGTAGTGAGCTGCATCCTAAAATTTCAAGCAGAAATAATGTCACAGAAAAAAAGTTAGAGTCATGTCAAGCCACAAAGTGGCTTGTGTTGGAAACAGGTCCATGTGCTGGAAACAGGACAGTTCAAAATGTTTATGCTGAAATGTTGATAAAAAGAGTTTTTATAAATTAATTTTGGTATTGATTAAAAACATTAGTAAAAAATCCCAAATTTAATTGTTAAAGGTAGGGCTTGAACATTTGATACCCTTTCTCTCCCCCAAGAACCTTCTAAAGCCTAATCTCCACAACTCTGTACCACAGGTTATGGTGATATTAAACCAGAAAGAGCAACAGATACCATAGAGATTTCATCTAATCATCTACTTCTGAATATCACTTTATCAAAGCTCTGAATTGTTACATGCAAGCTATTTTTCTTAAAATAAAGTTTGGCTCTCCACTTATAATTTTTGCTTCTTCTCTGTTTTACTCCACACAGCAATGTAGAAAAGAAATATTAATGTTTATATGTTAAGGAACCACAGAGACTTGCCTAAAAAAATAATTAATCATAAAGTCCCAAACTATGAAGCAGGTTTCCTTCCACATTGCCTATGTTTTTTATGGTCAGTGTATGAGGACATATATAAGCTTTCTTTGGTAAGTGAAGAAGACCTCTCCTTCCTTAAATAATTAAAAAGCTCTTACATAATTTATGATTCATATATATTCAGCAAGATCTTTCTTTACTGATGAATATGACAGTTAATGAAAACAAGATTTTAGAGACTTTTTTACAGTGCGCTATGTTTCTTAGTGAAAGTCAGTTAGGCTTTCAGAGGGTGAAATAATATTTCATTCAAAAAATAGGTTTAAGATGAAGTTTTGTTGACTAATTAGAATATTTTTTCAATTGTTTAACCAAAGCTAACACTTTGTATATGCTTCTTGCATGATGTGCCAACATAATATTACTACCAGGAGAAACAGCAGACAACAATGAAGACATTGTAAAGGTTTCATAGCTTTAAAATGCTTTTATCCAGATTTAAGTTTTACAAGCATTATCATGGCCTGCAAATATATTATAAAAACATATCTTGGAGTAATGAATTTTCCTATCACTAGGAAGTTAAATGAAAATGACAATTAGGAATATGGATATGACATTAATTAAATCAACTAAGGAGAAATGTTGCACTAGACATACTAAGGAAAACAGAAAGTTTCCTTAAGAAAGTATCCTGCAGATTTAAAACAGATATTGAAGTGGTGAAAATCTAGATGCTGAAATATATGTTGTTAATTTTATTGCCAGTACAATTCAAGGAAATCTGTGTTTTTAGACCATCTGACACATCATGCCCATAAATCATGATTCTGACTTTTCTCTTTTATTTTCATTTCCCTATTTCACTCCTGCTCCTGCCACTAGGAGCTAAACACAGAACATAAAATGTAGGGCTTTGGATTTTTACTAGTCTTAGTAAGGTTAGGTAGGCAATTTGTCTGAGCCTGCTGGTAGGCTTCTCTGAGCAGATGAAGAGTTTTTGTCTTGTCTGTATTTGCAGAGAAGGTGATTCCAAAGTAGATAGCTGGCGAGAGACATCCTGATTCCCTTGTCATTCAAAATCATAGTATAAAACTGTAATTTCTGGTGAGACAGGTTATGTTCGTATTCATAAAAAAGTGCACTATTGCCCATAAATACCATATTATCATTTTAATCTTAAGATGATGTGGCTATTACATTTGGTTCACAATTCAGGGAAGCTTAAGTCCTTCTATCGAGGACAATTCTACTCAGGATGCAACTTTTGGACGAAATTCTACAAAGCTACCTGTATAAAAGCAATATTTAAAAAATCTAAGTACACAGAAAGCTGTCACACAGCAACCTAAATGCAAGCATTGAGTGCTATAAATAACTTGCTGTGGGAAGTGCACAGGTGAAGACAAAAAGTTACAATGATTCACAGTCGTGACTCAAAACACAATATAAAACCTCTAGTAATTTCTGTGGTACACAATATATTTCTTAAAATGATCGACTCCCACTGATATTCACATAAAACTGAAAACTCAGCTTTCCTAGGACATTTGATAGACCTGACCATAGTGTCTTCAAATAAAGGGTGAAAATTTTGCTATTTTCCTGGTATGTCTCAAGGTAAAGGGCAACATGCTCCAAACCTGATTGTAGAATTTTCTGATGGGGTAGAATTCTCTTAAATAAAGACTGTAAAAGTTTTATTTCAGCATTCCCCAAAGACACCCAGAAGGGATATAGAGAATCAATGAAGTTCAGATATCTATGTTTGTGAGAGCAGATGTTGCTCCTCATAATTGGAAAACCATAAGTTTTTATGCCAGGTAATAGGATTTTCCTTTTAAAGAGAGTATCCTAAAACTGCAATCCATGAAAAGTCCTGGTAAATAGTACTCCAAAGAGACTGGGCACTATATCTGTGTGTTACATGCATCAACTGGTGGATTTGTTCAGTTATAAAGATTTCAAGGAACAAACAGAAGGACAAATACAACTTTACATTCTAGAGCATTCCCAAAGACATTTTTAATCCAGTGAGATATAAACTTCATGGGTCTTCATCAGGAGCTACACAGTTTGCTTTGAGACAGACAAAGGCTGAAAATATCCTTGTGCAAGTCTACAGTTTGCTTTAGCAGTAGAGAGCACCAGGCAAGATGTTAATCGAAGGCATCCATCACTGCCGACATCCTGAAACAACAGCATTCTGAAACAGCTGTCTGAATAGAGAATGTTGTTGCTAGTTTCCCAGACTAATTCTAGCTTATATTTCTGTATCATCTCACATTCTCACCATTATTTTCCCGTCAGCATAAAAACCTACGAGATAAGTAAAGGTGAAAGTCTTCAATCCTTGGGAGATGGCACTAAAACATTTGTTTTCTTCCCCACAAATCAGCATGAAAATGTTGCATATCTCCCTTCCTTTTTTCAATTCATTTATAATTCAAGTCAATGGTGGAGAAATAAAACAGACAGCTTCAGAAGAAAATCTTAGGAAAGTAGAAGGCTCCTTAGCAGCACTGCAGAAAGATAACCGTCTTCCCTGTAAGTAAATTAGAATAGGACTTAAATCTTTCAGTCAGTCTTCAGACTAACTACATATTGACTTGTGGATTTACACTGAACAAGGAGTATTGAATTTTGACAAAAATTATTTTTAGATAGTTTAATGATCACGCTTGAAACAACAGTAGAATCTGAAGTGAGATGTATTCAGAAATTCATGGAAATCAGATGGCATTTCGGGGCCAGGCATATGCCAAGGTGGTTTATAAGCTTAGGACCGCGTGAAAGTCGACTTTCTATTGAATATAGAGATGTTTTTCTGGGGTTTGTTTGTTTTAGCAGCAATGGAAACACTTGAATCTCACATGTGAACTTATGACATAAATCAACTTTCTGCACTGCATATCAGTTCAAGAAACTATTTGAAACTCTCTCAAATACTGTGTTTACTTCAAGATAACATGTTATAAAAAAATAGAGATCTATTTTACCCTCATGCTGCAGTGCTTGTCATCCTACCATGTGGTTTTTTAACTCTCATGACTGAACTGTTCAGCTTTTAATGTCAATGACTTGGAGTATGGCATTCTTAACACTGATAAAAATCACTTTTTCCTCCCATATGTTGATGAGTTTCAAGAGTAACTGTGAAAGACTCAATGGATTTTGTTTATTTCACACTGAACATTGCCTGTGAATTACAACATAATTATCAAATACAAGGGAACATTCACAACTATCTGTGGCTCTGCTTCTGGTTTACGTGACTTCATAAGTGAAATGATGTATTGCCTCTTTACCTTATTTTGCTTTTTAACCAGAGAACTCCTAATTTAAAGAGCATTGACAGGTTCTAACAACATGCACTGAACAATGCTGTGGCTTTATGCTTTACCCATGAAGAAAACAGATATACTTTTCCCATCCTTGCAATTTTATTTTTCACTCTTACCAAAGATGTGCTATAGCAAACATGTAAACACATCTATATTTTCATGTCTTTGCAGTAAAAGTATCTTTGGTTGCTCCACATTTAATTACACAGACCCCACTGATTAAAAGAAACCCTACTGTCTTATTTCTGTCGCTTTGATATATTACTCCAATTTCAACAGAAGATTTCTTCTGGCTCACACTTTCGGTTAGTGTTTTCATAAATACCTTCCTTAGGCAGTTCATTCTGTTAGGAATGTGTATGACATTGGAAAATCTTTTTTCCCTTCAGACCAGAGTTGCTATGATTTATGGACCTGATCCTGTCCTGTAAAGTAGATAAAAAGTCCCTTTTGAACTAGATTCAAATCATGTTATTCCAGATTTTCTGCAGAAGTGACTCTATTACATGGAAAATGCTTGTGAAAAAGCTGCTATAGTCCTATAGCTGCAGAGGTGAAGTAAACAAAGGTCAAACCTTTTCATAGTATTATTCCCACTTTATTGCTCCCTATCCTTTTGTTTTTAATCGGCATTTTTAATTTTTATTTTTCACCTTGAGCAAAAGACATTGTGTACAGTGTGGACATGTACTTCAAGAAGGACTAAACCAAGTCTGCCATTCAGATAATATAAAAGAAACCTTGAATACAATATTATAATTAATGGTCAATTTTTACTATAACAGAAAATCCACGGAGATGTCTGCTCCCATTTTAAGATTAAAAAAAGGAGGAATAAAAAGTTAGATTTAAGCTATTAAAATTGTTTTTCCATATCTTCAGATGGCTATCTCCTTGCTTACTTTGTTTATTTTTTCCTATTCTCATAGAATCACAGAATCATAGAATAAATCAGCTTGGAAGAGATTTGAAGAGATCCTCACATCCACTCTTTTATGCAGAATATTAAACATTGAATAGAGCAGATTGTTTAGTTGGGCTGTAGAAACCTCCAAGGAGAGATATTCTACAGGCTCTCTCTGAGCAACACATGCCAATGCTTAATTATGCACAAGGTGGACAAATTTATTTCCCCTTGTGTCAAATCAGAACCTCACAGACAGTTTCAATTAATGACGACTGACAATGTCTCCTTCTTTTAGGGGAGTATTTTTTCTACTAACTCTATATCTGGGCAATTCTCTAAATTTTTTTTTGTGTTTATTTGTTTATAATGTGCTATGTCCCAACACTGCATACTTGTTTAGAGTGCGGGATTTAAACCAGAATTATAATAGGTGAAAGATATAAACCAGAGATTCAAACTAGCAGAAAAAATATGCAATAGATAAGGTAATGAATGCTTCCAGGACGTCCAGTGAATCCTCAGAGATACGTTCAGAGTCACCTCCAGGCTTTTCAGGGGTATAGAAAAAGTTGAATTCTTTCAGACAAGGAATGAGAACACAATTAATTCCTGAGGAGGGATGTCACTTTATAATCAGTCACGGTACTCAATCCCATGTGACAAAAGCTGCAAAGTTTATATTGTAGCCACAGCAGAAGTATTCAGTTGTCCTATAGTCATCGTATAGTTATAACTTGGCTGTGTGTCAGGGCTGTGCCTGTGGGCACACAGAGTTCATTTAGTTCCCTGGGTGGTCCAGGAACTGCACAGCTCCGCTTTCTGCACAGATGAACCAATGGACTGACTAGAGAGACAGGTTTAAATTAATTCTTGTCCACCTTCTCAGGGAAACCTTGGACTGTTATAGACTTGGAGATTCTCCCAGGTAACTCATGCTGTGCCTAAACAAATTGGTAAACATTATCTGCATGCTTCAATTATTAATTGGCATCCTGAGGGGAAAATCTGGTTATCCTGAAGACTCCCCAAGGTTGTTGCTGCTCCAAAATAGACTAGACTGTAGACAAGTAGGAGACCATCAATAGTCATTTGAGACTACTCCTGCAAATGCAGAATGTTCACACAGGTCAGTCGCCTTTGTTTTCTAAACTTCTCAGAGTGGAGCCTAGGTGTGGCTGGATCCAACCTTAACCCCACATTTGTCAAAGGTTTGTATCTAAAGGATTATACAGGTGTAACTGAACCTTTACACAACTTGTCCTTCAGGATTAAGGATGTCAAACCTGATATATTTACATAAATATAAATATTTATTTTGATAGTGATTAAACAAATATATCTTAATCAGAATTATTAACTACACATTATAGGAGCTATAACTACTATAGTATAACTACCATACTAATATAGTATGGTACACTATTTCTTAGCTATAATGAAGCAATTGTTTTAAAGCTAGGACAAACTATTATTAAATAAAGTGTGATATTACTCATACCCATGACTACGGGCAAATACCTTTTACTCAGCCTTAAAAAGTAACCTTGGAGCATGTCCCTATTCAAGTGAGAAATCTTCACACACGCTTCAAGAAGAGGGATGTTAGGAGACCTCGCCATTAAAAAGTGGGACTGGGCTTTTATAGTATCAAGTGATTGACTGTCAGTCACATGCCTCCAGGTCAGCTGTGGTAGCTCAGGAGCTTTAGGTAAGTTGGTAGCAGTATTTCTGGTTTGCTCCTTTATCTGGGTACTTTACCAGTTCTACCAGATCTTCACCTTGTCATCAGGATGTTTAACTTTGGAATTGTTGCGTCAGACTCGTTTCTGCATTCTTCAACACCAAAAGCAGTGTGACTGAAGGCTTCCCATTCACCACTGGTAGCTTTGCAAAGAGGGCATTGTTCGAGTTGGTTTACCCCATTCTAGGCAGAACATCCTGCTACAGGTACCCCAGACTACAGCAAAGACAAGCAGTGCATACAAACAAAATCACTTAGAGGAACACTTTTCTTTCACTAGACTATTATCTACTTCCCTAGTCAAATGCTTGGAGCCTGATATCAGTACAATTGCAAAACATGAAGGGGAAATTTGATCTCTTAAGTTTCCCCTCTATTCAGGTCACTATTTCAGGGTATTCTCAAAAATCACGTTGGTCCGGAGGGCTATGGCAGACCTTTATCTATGACAGAAACATTAATTGCAGTCTGATCTTGTTCCTGTTTCTTGAAACAACTGCTTCACCACAAATACTCATGAGAGCTGGGATATAAAAAACATAAATAAATGCATTGACAGTGACATATCACCATCTAATGTAACAGATGACATCACAATTCGGGAGGGTTATTTACATATACAAATCACTTCCATGAGGATTGAAAGGTGGAAGACATAATACTGGAAGAAATCATCATTTTACACAGTTGATTGGAAGACAATCTTTTTATATTTTCTGAATTGGGACTTTGAAAAGAAAAGATGATTTATAGCATACATTCTGATGAACAGAAAGTAATTAGTATTGAGTAAATCTATGATATATTTGATAAGCCTACTAAAATGCACAGACACAGATTTTTAGAAGCATTTATATTAAAGTAAATTAGGCTATATTTGCATGTTGTGTTCCATTATTAAGTTAACAGCTACTTAAAATATTTAAAGGCATAATGCTACAAACGAAATAATGTATCTGAGAAAAGAGATCCATATTAATTGCAAAGCTTTCTGATGAATCATGCAGCAAGTGTAGAATATTGCTACAGAAATCTGGTTAAGAACAAAACTGGAATAGTAAAGGGAAGTTTACTTGTTATAGGCAGGAATATATCTTATAAACTAATTTTTTGATACGGCATAATGAAATAAATAATCCCCACATTGTGGGAAGACTGAGCTTCTTCTCTCTTTTTGAATGTTTGTGAGGTAGGAAAATCCATTTCATCATCCTTTTCCATTTGTACCACTCCCTCCTCAATCCATAGCTATTGAAATTTAGGAAATATGTGCCCTTCCCATCTCTAGCACATTTTGTTTGAGTAGATTCCACCGGAAAAAAAAAAATATTCAGAATTAAACTGGCAACAAAAGTTTAACTCATGGTTGCAAGAAAAGAAACTTTCTTGGCAAAGTTTTGGTTATTTGATTTAACACAAGTTTTCCAAGATAGGAAAGAAAAATCATGTGCTAGTCAATCTGCATTGAGAATGCAATGATGCACATTTAAAATTTGCCTTCTAAGACAAGGCATTTAGCTATATCCAAAGACTGTATTGTGGAGGCTGCAAGGCCGATCACTTCAACCACACTTGCCCCTTGGAGGGAAGCCTCCTAGTTCACCTCCCCAGTTAGGGTGAGGAAAATGCCTCTCCTAGGATCCGTCACCTGCCTTCTACAAATGTACCCCAGTTTGGAACTTTTATTGGCCCGTTGGCCTCCCTGCCCCTTTTCTCCCTTATATGTGTTCCTTGTCAGAACCTTCTCCTCTCCCTGTTCCTCCATTTGCCCTTATCTTGTAGTCTCTCCCTTGGGGTTCCTTCATTGATGCCCTGGCCCTCACACCACCTCTGTACTGCCCCTGCGCCCTCACCCCATTGGCCCTGATGCTCTCTCCACCCCCGTATTTCACCTTGAGCCCTGCGTGCTCTCCCCGTCTTTTCCTCCGGACCCTTCTCGTGGCTGCTGGCAAGAGAAGACCTCTCCCTCGTTCCTTTACCACCGACGTGCCCTAAGAAAATCCTGCCAGCGTGTGTGCATGCGAGCGTGTGCCTCGGGGAAGTGGCCTCCGGAGTGACCTGGACTCAGCCGGGGACGCTTTCAGAAGGTTGCGGCTCCTGACCACCTTGCCCCCACCACAATGTGTATCAAGAGTGCACAGAATTATGACAGTTCCTAATTTTCAGTAGTTAACTACAATCTGTATTTGTAAATACTGCTACAAGAACTGGAGGGTTTTATATCGTTTTACAGTTTCTTAAGTTGTTACAGAAAAAATATGATTCTTTTCCTACTTATAGACATCATCTAGACATCCTTATGATTCATCAACATGACTGAACTGGTATATTTTTTCCCGTGAACCTGATGATGGAATCTGATAGCCTTAGCTGGTTTTTACCCTCCCTGTGAACCAGCAAGAGAGGAAATGACTGCAAGAATTTCTTGACAAGGAAATAAGGGAGATAAAATGCTGATTATTATTTACTCTTAGTAAGGCAACCATGAAGCCAAAAGATCAATCTGATGCTCTCTAGAATCAGTCTATTGATTAGGACTATAAAAGCACCAAAACCCAATAACAGCATTAAGTTCAGAGCACCACTGGAGTTGTGTGACAATAATTACATAGAGGAAAGAGCACAAAAGAATTTAACTTTTCTTCTTGACACCTATTATTGTCCAAAACATATATTTTAGCAACTGGCATTTTTTTTGGTAACTTTAAAAGTAAAAACATAACTCATACACTTTTCTTTCTGGGGACACAGAAAGAAATACCTTGCTGAACATAATCACAATAACTTTGCAGAACAAAACCTTCAGTTAAGTTTAAATAAAATGACTCTTCTGGTGTAAGACATAAAGATTGATCAGACTCTGCTACACAAGTTTTTATACATCCAGCAGGCTATTTTCTTGAACTAAGAATATAAGTTTTTATAAACATCAGAATTAAAACAGTTCTCTGAATCTCTCATGCAGATTACTATTGGACCATCTAATTTATGCAGCTTTAGTTAACCCAAGAATACCAGAACAATTCCAGTAGTGGAGAAAAGTGTTCTCCAGCAGTCATTGAGTCGTTTACAGTTATTTTTCTCAATCTTGAATTTGCCTTTCTTTCCATCCAAACAGCTGGTATCTAAGTCCATCTGCTTCTTGCCCTGGCTCCACATGACAGCCTTCTGTTCAATCCTATCTAAATGACTTCATTTCATACATACTCTTCTTATTTGGGTCATAAATCAAGAAAAAATCATAGTACAAACAAACCATAAAATCTTACTATTTTATTGCAAGCAAGAAAGTTTTCAACCACATTTTCAGCTCTTTCTACCCAAAGTCACAATTGCTTTTGTTTTGGAATGCAGTTTGGTTTAGCTTCTATCCTGAGCAAATCCAGAACTTTCTACAGAAGCCAGCACCAGATTTTTTTTCTGGCCTTTACTAACATCAACTATCCTTCTTTTAGTCTTCCAGGCTTAGAGAGCAAGTAGCAGCTAATTAGTCACATCCCTCAAAGCTCACTCTTTCTGTCCCATGCAGTTCATGGCAAAATTGTGACTAAATGATTAGAGCAAGTTTTTATTTTGACCATGGATATCTCCGACACCCAGTTGATTAATACTTCACTGTAACAGCATAAAAACTGAAGACATTTGGTCTGTCAGTGTGTGACATAACTTTAAATGTCCTTGTATTTGCACTGCGACAAAGTTCTCAACTTTAGACCAGATGCTTCTTAATAAGGTAATGAAATGTCATTTATTGCAAACACTAACGAGATAATGGTATGGTAGTTTACTGTGTAATGGGGCATTAACTTTTGTAATATTAAAAATCAAACTGGTTCTTGGATGAGTCAAATTTTCACAGTGCTTTGGAATACAAATGATAAAACGTATTCAACATGGACAAATAAAGAAATCTGTTAGGGATTAACAGGAATTTTATGTTAAAAGGACCAAAGCCCTGAAGCTTAGTTTGAAATCATGTTCTCCTGAACTTACTCTTTGAATTGTCCAGGCTACCATCATCCTGTTGAACTGCTCTCTGTGGGAATTAGTGTGAGGAGGGGAGGAAAAGAAAGAATATTATTTTTACTTAATTTTTGGTGGTCTATCATTTGTAATTTAAAAAAAAAAAAACAACATGAAATCCTGCTTTCTCATAGAAGATAAACAAACATGACATGGTTTCCAGTGTTACTTTCCCAGACAGGCTTATGACTTTAGGAAACTCATCTTTAACTGCCTCTTGGCACAAATTACTTTCTCTTTTTTCTTCTTTTTTTTTTTTTTTGTTCTTATAGACATGTAGGAAAACAGGCAACAAATTAAAATTGCTCTATTATTATCGTTCCTCAGAAATCATTCTCTCTCACTTCCTATGAGAAGCTTTTAGCTCTGGCTTATTTTTCCAGCTATTTTACTCCATGTGCGGTTTCATTGCTTCTTTCATTTAACTTAAGATGTATAGCATACCTATCACCATTAACAAGATCTGTGGTTATTTGTAGGCTAAAAAGAGGTTCCCTGTTCAGCCAGCTGGATTTTGTGAGTCCAGAGTTGCACAAATACCCCGAAGTTCCTGCTATAGGAGAAGGGAGCAGTAGTTCCATCTGTGAACTCAAGAATCTAAAAAGAAAATTGCAATGACGAAGTCTCTTCGGCTATGCCTAAACTACAGACCCAGGAGAGTGTCTCTAACTCCCACATTTAGCTAGGGGATCCAATAGCATCATGTCTCAAAACTCATAGCCATTCACTAACACATACCTTGCATCCTAACCTGATTTCCATCTGAAGAAAGCCAAGCAAATGAAAAGGGGCTGCACTGCCCTTTCATGGTCATATTCTTGCTAGGGGTTATTAGGACAACAAGACAACTGAGTGTTCTGTGTAATACACTTGATACAGTTCCATCATTGCCCCCATGAATTAGGCTTGATTCTTGATTTCTTAAAAAAAATAAATTAAAAAATCATATCATTAAATACTGTTGGGTTTTTTTTATATACTTCATTGAGTAACGCGTTTGATAATAAACAGCACTGCATAGTGGGTTTGTTCTGTGGTCTTTGTCTTGATGAGTTAATTTTCACTACTCCTGTTGTGTTTTTTTTTTTAACAGCATGCCACTTGCAGTTCACTGCCACTATCATAAGAAATATTAGTCATGCTAGATTTTGTTTAGATAGATATAAGTGGCTGCTTTCACTACACGATTATGAAAATGTACTGCGGTATCTTTCACTTTACATGCAAAAATTGTGCATATCACTAATTTAAAAAAAAAGAACAAAAAAGAGAGAAAGAATATAACAGCAATTTGAAAATTTGAGTATCTTGTCTATAACTTTAAAAAGTAACTATGCCTATAAAAATGAAGCCAAATACTCCTGAAACTGAAACATTTTCAAATAACCATCTGTACTTTCAATCAAAACCCACTGGATAGGAAAGTAGAAATCTATTCTACATAGTATATACTATTGCTTAGTGAAATGTATATGTAGTTGCATGAGTAACATCTTGCAAATTGGCTGCAGATTTACATAAAAAGAAAAACAAATAAAGATATAGATATTTTTCAAGCTATTCACAAGGTCAATATGCAGTTCATATATTCTGATAGAGGAGATAAATATATAGAGTACAATACTACGTAGCATTGTATACTGTATACAGTAGTATAAAGATACTGTACATTTAATATGAGAAAATCTGTATGCAAAATACTCCTCACAACAGTCTATATCTTCACCTCTGCAAGGACAGAAGAGAGCAACAAAACCTATCTGGCCTTTCACCTTTCAGTGAAAAAAGCCACCTCAGAGGATTGAAGAAGGGGTATTTCCTTTCACTTGAATCATTCTAAACTGAATTATATATAAGGGGTTTAACTGTTTACAGGAGAGCTTTAGACTATTAGAAAAGATGTCTTCCTTTCAGTACTCACACCCTAATTGCAGTATTTCAGCAAAGAAACACAGCATTTTCTTTCTGAAAGCTATTCTTTGTCACACAGAAGGAAGAGAAAGAGGCACCAGAAGGCAGAGGAGAGAAAGGGGTTTACAACCACAGGTATAAGCCCTGGTGTTACCATTCGTTTAGAGAAAATTCTCTGTGAATTGCGGAAAATAACTTAGATACGAAAATTACCTGGTAGCGAGATTAAAACTCAAATGGAGTTATATGTTCATACCAAAAAGTTGATGTATTTTATTTAACAGTAAAAGAGAGAGAGAGAGAAAGAAAGAAAGAAAGGAAGAGAAAGAAATAGAAAAAGAGGTGGGGAGTGGGGAAGGGTGACAGAGACATATCACCCCTCCATGGGTCCCAGTGGTGTCCCATCAGTCCCCTCCATCTGGTCTTCTTCATGGTGATGGTCCCCCACACACAACAGAGAATTCAATGGATTTATATACTTTTGGGCCTGGTGGGAACACACAGGTACCTCCCCTGAGGGGGCAGATTTGACACTGTCTCTTGCAAGACTCAGGATCAGTTGCATCGTCCCACATCACGGGCAGTGCTCTGGTGCAAGGCCTCAGGAATGAGTCTGGGGAGTGCTTTGGGGGTCTTTGATGATTATGGTGCCTCCTCTGCTGTCCCTTCATGTGAATATCCCATGGATTTGTCTTTCCTGAGGTGAGGGGGATTTTTCCAGCTGAGCCAGTTTGTGTAAGGGAGGATGGGTGCTCATTGCCTCTGACCAGAGGTTTCACCGTGCACTCAAAACCGTCCTCCTCCTCCTCCCCCTTGGTGGGGAGAGGGGACTCTGTGCAAACCTGGCTTCAGTAGATAAGTGCTATAGGCTACAGTTTCCCCACCCTGAATCCAGCCAGGGATGGTTCTCAGGACTGTTCCTGGGCTTGGTCCTCCTGTGGAAGAATCCATCTTCCCCAGCACAGACCTGAGAATAGTGTCACTTTTATCTTAACTCACAGTTCAGGGCCTCAGCCCAGGGGTCCCTTCAGGGTGTGGTGGTCTCTGGTGTAGCTCTGTTGGTGCAGTTTTGTTACACAGTTTTGTAAAAGTGCTTTATAACAATGTTTAAGCCATAAACGATAACATTTCAGTCTCTTACACATGGTGGTTTCTGAGGCCAGACCTGAATGTGTTTCGCTCTGTTTGAGTCCATAATGAGCCAAAGCAGCTGCCTCCCAAAGAGAAAGGGTAGTAGCTCTGTGAAAGGCAAGGTCTTCTCACTTCTACAATAATATGAACTCAGGAAACAGAAATAAATACTTTCTTCTGAATTTGTTCCCAGTGGGACTTCCACAGCAGATGTCCATCATATCTCATCCTACATTCAAACCTCTGTCACACTGTAAGGCAAGCCTATTCACCAGCATTTTCCTTCTGGATAAATACTTACTGAATTCAATTTTTATTCAGAACAAAACCCCATAAACCTCATCTTTCAGTCTATTCTTATTCAGAACGTGTCCTTTAAGCATGCCTTTAGATGTTATCTTGTAGACAGACTTTACCTAATGGGAGCCTTGATCTAAAACTGTGCCCTATTCTGAATGCATAGAGGCCATTTTACTCTCTTATTCGCATGCATTTTTGTTTTCAAATGAGACAAAATTTTAATGTGTCAGTTTACTCCCCAGTAACCGTCACATTTCTCAGATTGTGGCTTATTCCCATATCTTCATTTTCCTTCATGGTAAATTTTCCTAATCAACAATATTCTTCTGGTTCTGACATCTTCCACAGGGAGCACCTTTATGGCTGCTGTAGGAGTAGCTGTCTTTTAAAAAGCTGTCCCCTACCAATTACTGCCAGCTGACAGAATGAATAATGCAGATGATACTGCTCAGCTCAATAAAAGAGGGATGCTCAGAACCATTTTCTGTCTTCCCCAAGGTTTCTAAAGATAGCAATATGCAGCCTAATTAACATAATTATAGGGCATCCTTTTCATTAAAGTAGTCTAAGAACTGGGGCTGCTCTCCTCACTATTCTTATCACAACTTATCTGTAAACTGTTTGCTTCTAATAATAATGCTCTTATGAACACTTTTCCCTTCCACACACACTCATGCTTCTCATTTTCCATTAGGATAACAAGGAAAAGTGACTTTGCTACACCCAGCAATCTCCACATAGACCACCGTTTTTACTGTAATATACCCACCTTGCTCTAAATACAGATTCATCTCATTTCCTTCATATCCTGTAGTAAGATGGTCACAAAACAGTCCCTGCTCTCCATCACTTGTCTAAACATCCGCATTGCTGCATCACAGGACATGTGCAACATAGTTGAGCAATCTGGCAGGAGAGAAGGCAGGAGACAACACTTTGAAGAGTGTCTGAGGGAGTTCCATAGGTATAAAAAGGTACAAATTTGTGCATTTCATTGGAAGGTGGTACTGAGATAGATGTGCTTCTGAATACAGGGCAATTTGACAACTTTGGTTTTCCTTTTCTGGTGTCCCCTGCACACAGCTCAAAATTGATCACTTCTGATTTATGGAGTATTACCATATATTGGGAAAGAATAAAAATAGTCTGCAAGTGCTGAACTGGAAAAAGGTTTTGTTTTTGCTGAGATTTTTTAACATGACTGGCTTTCTGAACAAAAGATTCTTCAACACAAGCAGCATATGCCCCAATGAGATGAACTTGGTTACTGTTCATGGATGTTGGCACATACAGTCAGAGTGCAACTGTAATGACCCAAGAATTCCTTCAGAAGTGGTTACAAGGATTTTAAACTAAGTTTAAAAGTATTATACAAAAATTGTACATATGACATCATATTAGCTGTGACAGTCCTTTTCATTTTCTTGATTACATATTCACATTAACATTCTTTCATTGTACTTTTCCTTCACAAATTGAACTGCCATAAATTTCTGTTTCTTTTCTTGCCCTTGTTATATATACTTCCACCTTATATTGCCTGTTTTCACCACCTGTTATTTGTCATGTCAGTAACCTCTCTTGAAAGGCTTTGCATAAGGAATTCAGTCTATGCAAAAAAGTTTCAACATTCGAAGAATAAGGTTTATGTTAGCAGATGCTTACATTCCCATCATGCCACTTTTCAAAGGCTCAGGTCCACAATTTATGTGATGTGGAATATATACAAGTAAGCAAGACTAAGTTGTTTTAATTAAAAATATATTTTTATTACTAAACTGTGTACCACGGTATGTCTCACAGACATTAAACAGGATAAGTAGTCTCAGTCCCACTGTACAATAAGAGAGAGATCCTGCCTCAAAAGATTAAAATCTAACTCTGCAGAGCTAAAAATTAAAGAACTTCCTTTCCAAATGTGTAGCAAACAGAAAGAGAGTAAGAGGTTTTATCAACATCTCATTGTGTGTTGCTGAGTGTAACCTAGACTATTTGAGGAACTTCTCTTTACATAAGTACAGTTTCTGAAATAATATAATAAGAAATCAACCTTTCAAAAATATTGATACAATTGTTTAAATTTGATGGTTTTAAATTTTGTTTTTAATTTTCATTTTTGTTATAAATTTGACATTTCTCTAACACCATAACAGAAAATAACTACAGAAAAATAGCACTTTTATTACACACTAATTGTATAAGACCCTACGGTCACTTGCTTTGCGAGGTCATGAAGTAATTAAGCATTTCTGAGGCAACCAACAGACTGGAAACAATCTCTGTTCAAATTGCTTCTTGACTGTCAGGACACTAACTGTCTTCCTTCTTTAAGATTTGCACAAAATCTGAGAAGTCAGAAACAAACTCAAGGAACTGGTCTCATTTTTCTAAGGATGAAACGACTTCTGATTCATTGCCTCTTCTATAACCAGTAAATGCAAGTTCACAGCACGAATAAAGGGAGACGCAGGGCCACAAAACTAAATTATTTGATTTACAGAGAAGTTAATGAATGCCCAATAAAAACCTGATTGAGTCAGTTGAAGTCAAAGACAAGAAGGGAATAAAGTTATTTGCATCCTGTATTATAGTTAGGATCAAAACAAATGATACAAACAGACTTGCTATCCTATTTTCTTGTTCTATACAAATATGATGGTGTGTTTTACAGCACATATGCATCAAATTTTAATTCTGCTATTTTCGTACAAGAAAGAATTCCACAGACTTCTTTTTTTATTTTTAAAGATAAAATCTTCTCAGCTCTTATTTCGTATAATTAATATATGGAACACTCATATGTCTTTGATCCCATAAAGTTGTCCCTAAAAAAGCAGTGTTCTTTCATCCAGTGTGCAAGAGCAAATTAATGCACTGATTTGAGATTTGATTTTATTATCATTCTACAGAATAGGATGGCATTTAACAAAGCATCTAACAAAGCTGGCATCCCTATTACGAAAGGAAGGCACAGTCTTTTATTCAAGAAAGGTAACAAAGAATGATACTGAATCGAGTGATTTGTTACTCATGCTTATACAACAATATTCCTAATGTGCTTGTGGTGGTCTTGCTGCAGTTCATTATACCAGCATTTACATATATAAATTTCCCTGGGAGTGCGTTTTTCAGCATTGTTGTCATCTAAGTTAACTTGTGGTTATATTTTCATCCTAACAATTACCACCAAGTTATTAATTAATCTCATACTCTATTACAGTTTCTGCTTGAATCTGTTTGAACAATTAGTTGTCAAACAAATAACACTTTTTAGTATTCTGTTCCTGGAGACTCTTACTTTCATTCTGTTCCTGGGAACTCCTCATTGCTCCATTGCTACAGCAGCCCATTGTGATGGTTTCAATGACGTTTTGTAGTTACTGCAAATTCTTTTTTTCTTCATCTGATGTTAACAATGCTGGGAATTCCATGAACTAAATGATTTTGTTTAACCTCGTCCTAACAGAAACATTAACCAAAACATGACATATAGCATCAAGAATTTAAGATACTGAATAAATTCTAGTAGTTCGCGTTTGTTTTAATACACTCCTTGTCCAGAAGCACTCTCATTTTGCCTTTCTTTATAGTTTAGTTTCTCAAATTTCTCCCTATAAAAGACTGTTTCTCTCTGAATTACTAGGTAGTATTTAAAAGAAGCCTAACAAAGCGATCAGCCTCAATTTCACAATAGCACTTGGCAGATAGTTTCATGCAAATGTTTTTATTCTGCTGTAAATGGGACTTCAACGTATTCTTATATCAGCAGTTATTTAAATTCTTGCCTGATCTAGAACCAATAGTAAAAAAACAATGTAACAGATATAATGAAATATGCACAGTAAAGAAAAACTGACAGCAAACTATGGATCGTGTGGCATTGTTAACTGAAGGTATTGTATGGTTTTCTCTTTCAGAAGGCACCATTGTCTCTTATATGTGTATCTTAAATAAAACAAGTGGTATTAAAAACCTAGAGAAAGATGAAAGAGAAAAAAAAAACCTTAGAGCTCAAAGAGAACACAAAATGTCAAAGGAAGATACTCTGAAGCATTCCTGTAAGTAGGTTCCCAAGATGCCTTGAAACACACTATATTAAAATTATAACCATTTTTATATCCTATCCATGAAGGTCAATCCTTGCCATAATATAATTTAGGGATGCAATATCTCTATGTAATAGATTTCAGCACTTGCTCCTGGGTGTATTATCTTCTGGCATTGCATAAAGGTCTGATATGTTCAGCATTGTCAGGAAATCAGTTCTGGGTTGCAAGAGGAAAGAGGACATGTAGACCAGACTGGTGTGTTCCACACTGGCTGAAAGTGTATCTATCTTCTGTCAGATTTTGCAAATTCATCTGTAGTGCTGCAGCAACGCTTTCATGATCAAACTCAATCCTGTGCATGATGGCTCAGTCGATTCCTTTTTCACCCTACTGTCCTCAGTCTCCTGTAATCCACTGTCCAGGTATGATTCTGACATTCCTGTAACTAAAGCACATTTGGGGTTCTCGTTCAGTTCCTCAGGGAGTACTAAATATGGAACAAATTATAAAGAATGTAGATCAAAGATACCAGCAACACCGAAGAACAATGAGGCACAATGTATTTAAAGCTTCAGTTTTTCTGATATAAGGAAAACTTGAGAAATTGAAGATAAGGCAAATTTCATTTATTAATGCAGAAGTTCTGTGATGAGTTGCAGGCATCTTCAGATGGGTTGCTTCTGAACTCTTATTAAGAACAAAGAATTAACAAGTTCCTATCCTTAAAGACAGAACTATGAAAATATTTTCCTGTATACCCATCTGTGTTACTATTTTTAAGATAGTAACATTTCACAGTAAAATAGCAGATTGGCAGAGAATTACTGCTTCTGGACTCAAGTGCATTTTTCAGTGTTTTGCATGGAGAGGCTACACTCAGATGGAGAGGCTATCCCAGTGTTAGGCAGCCTCAATGCCTGAAATGAAGCAATTTCTCTTTACATTCCTTCACAAATAACATGCATAAAGGTACATGAAGTTTCCTTGGCTGGCTCAATCATGATTCTTTTACAGATTCACAACCTATTTTTACAAAATGTCAGAAAATTAATCATTTTCCACCCATGTGTAATTTTCTTTATTTCTCACCAGCCCATCCTATGCCTTCACTTTGTATTCTCTTCTTGCTTCTTTTGTTTCTCTCCCTTTTGTTTTAGCTTTCTTTTTATAACTCTTCAAAGGCTTCCCTCCCATTGTCCCTTACTCATACACCTTGCACTGCTGAAAAATATCTGCAGCAGCAAGACTTTTTTTTAAAAAGTAACAAGAGATGCTGCTGATTCAGTGTGGAAAAGACGTGATACAATGCCAGCAGTGGGTGGTTTTACAGCTTGTGTCAAAATACGGGCTGGACTTAGTTTTCTTGCAAATTTGTTTAAATAACTGGGTTGGTTCTTTGCATGAGGAGAAGCCAAGCTCAGCCTAAAGTTTTTGCTGGTTTTGGAGAATTTTTACCTATCTACAGTTCTGCATTTTTCTAATGGAATTCTTACAAAATATCCTCTCTCATGAAGTTGAAGGTAGCTACATATGGTGAATATTTCACCAAACCAATAATATATGAGTTCCAATATTGCTGAATAGGGAACGTCCATTTTGAAAGAAAAACCAACCCAAACCAACAATGCCATAAATGGCTTTGAATAGGTTACTTGAAATGAAACTGCATGTGAACACTCCACTGTTCCTTCACACAGTAGATTCACATGCAAAATAGCTTTTTTGAGCAATGCACTCTATGCGTATTTTTGCATCCCACTAGCTGTCATTGCAAACTACATTTGGACTCTTATAACCCTCAGTAGCCATCTTTGGATTTTTTAAAAATATTTTTGGGGAAGAATATTGAAGGATATATGAAAGATCTTTCTCTTACCCATTCAACTCCTGTACTTATATGTTAAGAAATGGGAGAAGAATAGAGGAAACACAACCACCACATTTCTAGCCTCAGAATTAAATGTTACTGATTATTTAAACAAAAGGAGTACCTATGGAGAATATTTATCTGAGTTGAAGAATTCTTGAGGTGTTTTGAATAGTACAGAAAGAGACACACCTATTGGGAGAAAATTATCTAGGTCCTGAAAACATACAAAAGATTTTTAGATATAAAACTTTTCAGTTAATATACATACCAAGTTCTGACCTAATCTCTTCTTCAACTATGTTAAAGTTCAGAAGAACCACAAAAAATATATCAGTGTTACAAGCAACCACGGACTAATCACTGGACATGTCTGTGACTGTGCCCTTTCCTACTCCATGGCAAATGCAATGTTCCCATGAAACAAATTTGTGATGAAAGAGCATTACCCAAGATAGTTCCATTTCCCAGTAGGTGAGTGGATGCATTTGGACTGTCCTAAACATTTAGATGATACACATTGTGTAAAATATCTTACTGATAAGAGCAACATATCTCTTCACCCTGGTTTACATCAGGCAGGATGCATTTTAAGTGAACACTATATAAAGTCATATTTTTAATAAAAGTATCCAAACAGAATTTTATTAGTCTGACTAGGAAAGTTCTCATATGTAAACAAAACATACTCGGTTCCTTTCTGTTACCTTCTTGGCCAGCAGCACTTTGAAAACAAAGCAGAAATGAACAGAAGTCACATATGAGCTTCATTCTTTCATAATCTGTGATTATATTTCATGGATTGAGTGGAAAAGTTCATATGAGACTTTCTGTCTGACCTTATTTTAATTTTTCAAGAATGTTGGTTTTTACCACATCATGACTGTTTTTTCATGTCAGAGGATGAAATGTCTGTCCTGTGTAAAATGACTGTTGTTTCTGGCATTTTCTGATGCTTGCTATCCAACGTTGGTGCTATAACAATCCTACTTTGATATTGCTGCACTGTAGGAAGCTGCAAATCAGAAGCTGAAATCTGGCCCTAAGGAAGCAGGTCTTTCATTATGAACAGGATCAGCAATCAGATTCTGCTTTGCCTGTCCTTTTTTTATCTTGATCATAAATATGACCAAAGAAAACAAAACCAACTTGTTTTAGGCTCTCTCTTAAGTCACAGTATTTATAATATATTTTCTCCTTACCAGTGGTAAGCCATTATCATGTAAAATTCGCAATATATAAATATCAATATAATTTTATTATCATGGTTTCAAATAACCTCATTACTTTGGCAGCTTAGTTACAAATTACAATTCTAATCCTCATAGGATCAAACTGTTGACTTCACAGGAGATTAATGACCATAACTCATCAAAACATCTTCTTTTTCATAATAACAAGAGATATGAAATAGATATTTAATTATTTTTAATTCAGAATATATGTTACCCCATTCCTTGCAATGTGTTTCTTACATGTATAATTGGTGGCGTTTTTTTCTTGTTATTACCTTATCTAGCTTAGAAACTCCTGTATCTACTTTCTGGTCTACACAAAATCTAACAAATGGGGATTTTTTTAATGATTAGTAATTTCAGTCTGTGGGTGAAACAGCTACAGTTGAAAAGTACCAGTACAGAGAAGATCAAGTGATTATCTCAGATTTATTTTGAGACTTAGATATCTAAATCAGAGAGAAAAAAAAGAAGATCCAATTTATTGAAGCAGGGCTAGAGAAAGAGAAAAGTTTGAAGAAGAAAAGGAGGAGGAAAGAAGAACTGGCTAATAATAAAACAGTAGAAAACAACATATTCCAAAACATTCATCTTTGTTATATCTTTGTAACACAGGAAGATAAGACATGAAAAGTAAGTCAGAAATCAAAGTGAAAGGCACTGGCTGAAGAATGAGTACCCGGTTTAATTATGCAAGTTTTAATCTAAACTCTATTTCAGTGCCCTCAAAGTGTCTTGTCCTGACAGAACACTGACCACTCAAAATATAGTCCTACCTAGTGTTTATTTAACTTCTCATGTGATTACTGTACTTTTCGTAGCTATGAGAATGCTGCCAAAAAAGGTTTAGTGTTTACTGTTAGTGAGCTTAAGTATAATATAAGGGGTTTTTTTATTTTCTCTCATAATATCAATGGATCATGTCAGAGATGTTTCATATATCTATTCTCACTTAAGAGCTTTTTAGAAACTGCCATTTCAAGGAACTAGTCTTGGGTCCTTGCACAGAAATACTACCTCTTTAACTTACAATACATCAAGGTACTTTCACCACCAATCACTTGCTGTTGAAACCTGAATCTTACTAGACATCTGACTCTAATTTTACCTTTTTAAAATAAATCTCATTTTTGGAAGGTACACTGAATAAATTTAATAAATTACTTACTTGCAAAAGTAAATAATGCAGCTTTAACATGGAAACTGCTACCTATTATAACATAGGTAACAGGAAAACAGTTCAGTAGAAAAACAGATCCCTACAAGATTTTGCAACTTCGTGACAACACAACTCCCCAGTTTTCCCAATATCTACAGTACTACATTGATGATCTCCCTAGCTTTTCAAAATAACAATAAAAGAGGAACTCCAAATGAAGCTCTGGGAATTTTTAGAATTTCATTCATTTTCCTGTTGTCAAGTACATCTTGTTCTGAAAATGTACTACACAAGGTTGAGAACATCTACCTTCTTCCTGAAGTGTCATAAGTGGTTAAGAAATCAACATTTTCTTCTGCTATTTCTGCCTCTGTCAGGCAATGAGAACACCAAAAGAGGGTCAATTAAGCACATCAAAACATCAAGTGTAAACATTTGGAAACATTTCCCTTTGATTATTTTCTTTCACTTTCCCACCCTGATGTTCCTTCCCATTTATGCTATGCCATGTGTTACTTATAGAAAAATTATTTTGCAAACGTATTTTCCATAGGATTAATGAAGAATTAATGGTGTTATAGATTTTTTCTAACATATTCTTAAAAACTGTCTTAATTTCTTAATTGCATTTTTTTCTGATCTTCTCTTACTAAATCATCTTACTTGAACTTTCTGAATGCACAGTCTTAAGGAAATTCAAGAGGTTTAATAAAATCTTGTGGTGTAATATTTTATATTTATTCCCCTTTTCTCTAGAGACTGTAATTTAAATAATTTGAGTAGACTTTATGTTCTAATATTCAGTGATGCCAGGAAACACAGAAGTCTGACAAAAACCTTAAATAAATCTTGCTAATCTTAACAGCAATCAAAAAATCTGATTGCTAACAATATTGATTTTAGTATTGCTGCCAAAACTAATATGGTATGAATGTACTTAATAATGGACTCTATCATATGCTTTGTATTTCATTAGAATGTATCACTTGTCTAGGATCATACCTTAAAAACCTTAATGGTAATGTTATGCTTAATTTAGAAAGAATTGCATTTTTGAGGGGCAGGTATCCAGAAATGCTAACTTCCTCCCCTTTCTGTCATTATAAACATGGGCAGTACCTGTTTTCCAGTATACAGAAGTTTAATTTAATGTAGCTTGTCATATTGTCACCTTGGTAATCTTCAAAATATTGAGATGAATTTGAGAAGAAGTAAACAAAATGAATGTTTTCACTGAAACGGTGAAATATCCACAGGAGAAGCCTCGAGGGATCCCCAAGGTTTTCTGTTACAGCATTACATTGACAGGTACATATTTAAAATCTATTTCTTGACAAAATGTGTTGCATCGCCTAACCAGGTTGTGTTTGTACATGCACTTGTGTTGTTTCCAATGAAAACTAAATACATCACAACTTTGGAAATGAGAAACAGAAGTGACTTAAGGACTATGATTTTCTGATAGTTTTTGATGCAAGTTTTCAATGCAATGGCTTTGTCACATGTAGTGTACCTTGTACTTCAGCTCACTTTTTATGAAAGTTCATGGCATGGGATGCCTTGGGTTTAATACCTGCATCTGTGAATTCATACAATGGGAAGAAAGTAGTTTTGTTGACATGTCCATAAGGATCCGTGAAATACCTTAATATAAAGGAATCTCTTATGAGAACATTCTATATACAGGGGTATAATCCTTACGAAATATTGTTTTGTTAAAAGATACATTTTACAACTGTATTGTTGTCCAGTATCTTAGGATGCTTTACAGTAGAAATAGAAAGATAAATATGTGGGGAGATGCTGGTGGCTGTCACTCCATTAAAAAAAAAAAAAGTATATTAATCTAAATGACCAAAATATAGACTTAAGTTCAAAAGCTGAGTCAGGAAAGGAAAAAATAATTAAGGAAACAGACCTCATATTCCAAGAGAAACAGTACAATAAGGGGTCCTACTCCAAGTTCCTAAAACACTACTTAAAAACATCCCTCAGTGACTAACATTATTGTCGTGACTAATGCTCTGAGCTAGACAACTGCTGCAAACAGCTTTCTGCAAATATTTTGATAAACTTTAAAACTAATTTACAGTTTAGTTATGTTTGCTTTTCTTTTGTTCTTTAGCATTCCAGAAGAGCATTTCAATTTTGAAACATAAGAGGAAGNTCCCGTTAGCATTCCAGAAGAGGCATTTCAATTTTGAAACATAAGAGGAAGACACAAGTGTTACAAAAAATTGTATTAATATTAGTTCCTTAATCATCCCATACCAAATTTCTTTTCTGTAAATCCTGAAGAGACATATCTGTTCCCACATCACTTCACACTGTTCTTATTGCTGTCAGCCACCAGCCAACAGGACACAGGAAAGAGAAACAGGGAGCATTTTCCACCAAATAAGAACTACAAAACCACCAAACAATAAAAGAAAACCAGATTTAAAAACTTGAAATATTCACTATCCACCCTTTCTCTAAAGAAACTGTTTGAGGTGGTACTAAACTGTGATACTCTACTTTCACCTGGATCGGAGCAACCATAGAAACCAGATGCCTCTGTGCATTGCTTCTCTTTGATTTATACCATCTGATTGTCTGTACAAGCAAGACAGCAACTTTATAAGCCTGGGACATCTATAATGGGACTTTGATTCCTGGACGTAAATAAAGTATTGTCTTATTACTGGGGACTGTAGACTGTTTCTTTCTTTGCCATTACAAATGCTACGGTGTCTAAAAATGAACAAAGGTAGATATACTGGGAGGGTAAGTTTTAACGAAGAGTTATTCCCCATTTCTGTACTTACATTTGAATTTTAATTTTTGCCACACAATGTAATAACTAAAATTTTTTTAATCAAACTTTCAGGATTAGGTTATCTGGCATCAATACAGATATAAACAGGCTGTAACTAGTTCAGAGAACTCTCATGTGATTTACACAGACCAGAATATGTAACATACTAGAATTTGGATCCTAGAGATAAATCATCGCAGTCAAGATGGTTAATGAAGAACGAGTCAAAAGGCAAAATTCAGGAAATAATAGTAGAGTCTATATGACATATCAGCTTTGAGGAAGGTTGCAGGGAGGTGCATGTCTTCATAAGTCAAATCACTTGTGGACTGGTTGTTGCATAGGTCTATGTTTCCTCACAAGCAGAAAACTTCTTTAGGCCTGTTGTTAATGGCACACATACACCCATACAAACACATGCAGAGAGAAGTTAAACAGCAAGTTTGGAAAGTTAAGATTAAATTTCAAGAAGTTTAAATTTAAGAAGTTAAATCAGAAATTTAATGAGAAAAGAAATATTTTTTTTTATAGACAGCTTTGGAGAGTACAGCAATTATTCAAAATATTAAGCTACTTATCATTCTTATTAATAAAGAGTAGTTCATAGGCCTTGGGAGTAGTGGAGAACAGTTTCAGAGGATAAAAAAGTCTCTTATGCTTTCTATTCAAAATCACAGTTTCTTAAAGCTGCCAGATGATGAATATAAACTGAATATCAGAATAAATGACTTTATGTTTCGGGGGTTTTCGTGTATATGTGTTTATTTATTTATTTAATGGCCACATCTTTCAAAATACTACTGACCTGCATCTCCCAGTCTTGCACATCCTTATGCGCCCACTTCATTCCCTTTCTACTCCCACAAAAATGGTGAGTTTTGCATTTCTGAGCACGGAAGATGAACCAAAGATTATACTCAGGGAAAAATTTGTGGAAATGGGATTTTTTTGTGGAAACTTTGTAGTTTGAATCCTAAGGTAAATTCTTGCTGTATGGTTTTTCATTGCCCTAGGAGAAAATTTCTATCAGCCTGCCTAATGCTGATGTTTCCTACAGCTAAATTTATATGGAGCCTTTGATTATTTGTAGGTGTTTATGTAGGTGTTCTGTACAAAGACTGTAGCTGGCTCCATTTATCTGTATTTTTTCTCTGTTATCTTTCATTATATGAAAGCCTAGGGAATTTGTATACTAAGCCTTATTAAAAAAACTACCCTTGTAAATTTTTTCAGGAAGAACACTGAAATCTCACGTAAGTTCTTATTCAGTGTATGGAAAGAGATCTAACTTTCACTGGATTAGAAGCCGTTCATATTATATAAGTGTTTCAAAACTAGCACTAGGCAAGATAGCTATTCTTTCTCCCAAAAAGTGCACATCTGAGAAGATATTAACTTTTTTTTTTTTTGAGTAATGTTAGGCAGAAGAAAACCTGAAAACCATTATAAGAGGTTTTAAAAAGGATTAACTACTCCTTTGGAAACATCAAAATAACTTTAAATAAACTTTTCAACATTTCATTTCAAATTATAGTTTTTTCCAACTCATTTGTTATTCTTTTGCTAACAGGTTTCTCATACTTACTATAGCATCTAGAACAAAGCTATAAAGTTCGTTGAAAAATTAAAATGTTTTTTTGGGGTTTGTTTTCACTTTGTCAAAGTTATTCTAAAAATAATTTGGTTCTATTTAAACTAATTTCCACCTAGTTTTGCAGTTCAGCCTCCAAACTGAAAGAGAACCATTATTCTTTCTGCTTTATTTTGAACATCTTGAACAAGATAATAAACTCAATTTTTTTAGATGGTTCAGCTTTTAAAACAGCAAAACTGTGCTGTGAGTTACATTTTTAAAAGTGTAAGTATTGAAGAGGTATTGCTGAATATTTAAGGCAAATAAAGGAGTAATGATATTGTAGCTCCAATATTAGCTCAAATGCTCTCATTATAGATAACAATAAGAGTTTTGCAGCAGTAAAGACTGAGTAAAAAATGCAGGAAGGAGACTAGAGGGAATCAAAGTCCTTTTAATGAATTTTAGAAGGGTGCTCCAGTAGCTACCATTAGAAATACTCAGATTTCAGTGTTTTGTGTTTGGATGTCATGCATGTATTTTACATGTTGAGATACAGAATAATTGTTATTTTTATAATTTCAGCATTCTTTGAAGACACAACTAGGAAATACTGAACCATTCACAAGGCAAAATGTGTTGCAAAATCAAGATTCATTAGCAGGCATGTAACTTTTATATCAAAATGTTATATCAAATTAGAGCTCATGTTTAGATTATCAGGTATGCTATCATCAAGTTGGGAAGGGTGGGCAGGAAATGGTGACTGACAACATTTCCAGCAGAACAAAAAGACATTTTTCCTTTGAAAACTTGACTTGACAGCAAACTATCATAGTCTTGCCAAAAATACTAGAGCTATTATTCACTGCTATCTTAATCTAAATTAATTTTGTAATTACTAATACAGGTCAAATTGTGTACTGTGTTCCAGGATCATATCAACAATATAATCAATTTAAAATTAATAATAAAGAAGACAGAGAAGACAGGAATGAGAGGGAAGAAATGAGAGTGCTTGCTGGTATAATTGCATGATACCAGTAATAAAAATAATGACTGTTATTATTATTGTTATTCACCAGGATATATATTTGCTTTTATTTGAGAAGATTTGGCTTTATCCAATGATAAAATAGGGTTTTATCCACAGGAAAAAAATTATGTATAAATTACCTTAATTCATATTAGAAAAACAGACAGCATTTTTAAAATTTTTTTTTTAGATATGAGCTGTTATATAAAAACCCAAATAGAAAGGTAGCATAATTGGAAAGTCAAGCCTCCTTCAGATTCTTGACATTAATCTTTCAATACCCATCAGAGACCTTTAATAACAGTTTATTTCACAGTGAAGTTTACATATACAGTGTTAAGTGTAAAGTCACAGTCTGATAAACAATACAGCTACATATTCTGATTAAGTACCAGTTATTTTGTCAATTCTATATGCATGAGCAGCTCTCCCATAAATTCTCCAGACTACAGCTATTCTTTTACTTATTGCCAGCTCCTGGTGTTTCTTAATATTACCCTTCTCTCTTCTATGAAGCTCTTCACGTGTGTTGCAATGTTTTCTGAAAATACAACAGAACTAATTCTACACTAACTCAATGTAGCAAGCAGGAAAAAAATGAATCTTATGATCACTGAAACTGCACAAGCAAAAATTCATGCATCTTCCTGGAATCATATTGGTCCATATTTATGTCTTTTGGTTTATTACTGAAGATCAGGAAAGAATTCACACTTTGAAGCCTGTGTATATTCTCGATGGAAGATTGAAGTATCAAAAAAAAAAAGGCAAAGAAAACTTCTGGGGTGGCCAGGCCCAGACAGCGGAGGTGCTACATCAAGTTGGTGGCTGAGTGCTACAGGGGTTCCCCAGGGCTCAGTATTTGGGCCAGTCCTGTTCAATATCTCTATTGATGATCTGGATGAGGGGATTGACTGCACCCTCTGTCAGTTTGCAGACAACACCAAGTTAAGTGGTAGTGTCAACGTGCTGGAGGGTAGAAGGGCTCTGCAAAGGGATCTGGACAGGTTGGATTGATGGAACGAGACCAGTTGGCTCAACAATCAAGAGGCTCAACAAAGCCAAGTACCATACCCTGCACTTGATTCACAACAACTCCAGGCAGTGCTCGAGGCTGGAGACAGTGTGGCTGGGAAGCTGCTACATGGAAAATGACCTTGGAGTGCTGGTCAACAGTGGTAGAACATGAGCCAGCATCTGTCTAGGTGGTCAAGAAGGCCAGTGGCATCATCGCTAGTATCAGAAATGTTTTGACCATCAGGACTAGAGGAATGATCCTTCCTCTGTACTTGGCACTAGTGAGGCCAGACCTCAAGTTCTGTGCCAGGTTCTGGGCCCCACCGTTCTGGAAGGACATTGAGGCACTGGAGTGTGTCCACAGATGGGCAGCAGAGCTGGTGAAGGGTCTGTAGCACAAGCCTGATGAGGAACATCTGAGGAAGCTGGGATTGTTCTGTCTGGAGTAAAGGAGGCTCAGGGCTGACCTTATCACTCTCTGCAACCACTTGAAGGCAGGCTGCCGCCAGGTGGGAGTCAGCCTCTTCTCCCAGGCAACCAGTGACAAGATGAGAGGACACAGACTCAGACTGCATCAGAAGAGGCTCAGGTTGGACACCAGGAAGAATTTCTGTATTGAACAGATGGCTAAGCATTGGAAATGGGTGGAGTCACCATCCCTGGAAGGGTTCAAGAAACAACAGGATGTGGCACTTAGTGCTATGGTTTAGTTGGCATTGTAGTATTGGGTCAAAGGTTGAATTCAATGATCTTGGAGATATTTTCCAACTGCAATGATTCTATTATTCTATGACAAAAGAAAAAAGTGGAGGTGAGGTGAAATTTGTCAAAATAACTGCCAAAAAAAAAGGAGACAAGTCAGTGAGATTACATTTGATAAAGTGTTGAGCATTATTCCTCTGGTAGTGAAGAGAGAGGACTACTATTATGAAACATGATAAAAACCTTCAAAATGAGAAGAAAAATGACAGAGTATCTAGATTTTGTAGTGCTTTAAATCAATGTATACAGCTTCATTTTACTTGTCTTTTTAAAAAATACAACCCCTTCCTGCTGTTTGAATCTGTAAATTCAATCTTTTCTGAATTTACTTCCAATACGTAATATCACTAATTCACCAATTGCAACCTCCTCATTCTCATTTACAACTTGATAGGAGATGGAGGCTTCCAACGAGAGGATCATAGTGATACAATTTCTTTTCTGCCAACACAGAAGTTGAGTAAATAAGTACTTCTACAGTAGTAAATCCAGGTAGATAGTAAATCTACTTGTAAATCTATTTGCTCTGTGATACTGCCTTCACTCTGAAGTAAAGCCAGCTCTCTGATAAATATTGTGAAATGAACCTGCTATCTGTTGCATATTACAGTCAAAAAAAAAAAAAAACCAAACCTCTCAGGTTTCTTTTCACCAAGAGAGTTAAAAATATTCTAGGTGTAGAAGATGCATGTAATCATAGCCCCTAAATTTGATTTTAGAAAGCAAAAAATGAAAACATTATTATTAAGCAAAAGTTAAACCCAGGTTTAATGGACACTATAATTAGTGTAGAGCAATTAAGAGGAATATAAATACTAGACATAAATTTCCATATTGAGGAGAGCTTGTTAAACACAAGCCAATTCTATGCTTGACGTTACTCTGATTACTTATAGAAACCAAGCTAAAAGTTGGTTTTGCCAATCCCACATAAAGTATTCAATACTACAAATTAATCTAAAACCTCAAAGAATCTGTTCTATTTCAGGAACATACACCAAATGTGTCATTTAAATAGTAAGGAAGCTTCTATGAAGTCAGGTTTTTTATACCAGAGGTTTTGTGGATATTCTGGCTGAAATTTTTTCAATTGAGTTCTCTGAAAGTTAATTAGCTTACTTTGTATTCTTATCCAAATTACTAAGCAACTACACTGTGAAAAATATAATGGCAAAGGAAAATATTTTCACAGATATTTTGAAAATATATGTTCAAAATAAAATTTGCGTGCTCTTATGGACATTCCCTGGCATTCTCAAGTTTTTTTCTCAAGGATATCAAAGTTTGTTGAACGTCAGCTCTTGAAGAAGAAAGTATCCTGTGAAGTCCTCTAATTTATTTTTTTCTAAATTCCTTATGCAGAGTTGCACTGAAGAAGGAAGAAAGAAATAGCAGTTACTTCTTTAAATATGAACAAAAAGAAGCAGGGTGCTTACACCATTCAATTTATCTGTGTCCTGCTTCCTACTTGATGCAGACAAAAACCCTCTCTTCAAACATGAAAGTTAGCTTTATATTATACATTAAAATACATTCACATTTTTTGCTCCATTGAGTGGTAGTTATGATAGTTCTTTGAATATTGATTTCAGACTTCATTTCTTCTGCACATAACAGTAGAGTTAAATCTTTTTATTTTTAAAGTTTAGGTTGATCATTAACTCTTTTAAAGATATAAACATGGAAAATGTTAGGGAGTGTTTGGATGATTTCTAAATATGTTTTTTACAGATGTCATATTAACAATATCTCTGACATAATCCTGGGGAAAATCCTTTCAAGTAGTAAAGATTTTGAACACAGCTGATTGCATCTCTGAAGGTCACTTCTTTTGAAATTTCATTACTATTAGTAAAAAGGGTTTTTCACATTTTGAAAATGTTTAACTTTGTTATAGAGCTTATGGAGTGGTTGGCAATGACATAACTTCAGAATGCTAACATTCTTAATACAAAAAGGGCCAGAGATTTCAGCTGATATAATATTTTAGAGTACATGGTCACTAGGAAATGTTTTGGGTTTTTTTTTAATTACATGTTTTAATATCCAAAATCTGCATTTAAAGAAAAGTCTGAACACTAATGGTCTGATGGGCATTGATACTTCCACTGACAGACTTGCATGAGTTCACTAAAGTTCCAGAAAAATTTCATACCCATGCAACTGAATGCAGAATAAAGTTGCTAAAGTTTTGGGGTTTTTTTTATAGTGTATTTAAATGCAAATTACTCAATTTCATCTTGAATAAAATCACATTTAAATGGACAGCAGTACTCTAGAGCTACTGTCTATAATATTAACTATATTGGAAAAAGATGCATTTGACATTCATTAAACTGTGTTACATTGTCATTTGAATGGATATTTTAAGTATTCATTGCATAAAATAAAAGGTAATGAAACAGTGCTGAGATGCCAAAGATATATAATGCCATTCTTCAGACTATCTCTGCATTCAGTGAAAAGAGCTAAAATTCCATTTTTATTGATATTAGTCATTAAAATATGTACTTGCCTCTATGGATGAATGAAAGCTTTAGTACTTTTAAAAGCAGAGCTAGATTCTCCCTATCCCACATATGCCCATACAATATGCTGAAGTTGACTAAAAATTGTCCTTCCCTGGGACTCAGCTATTCATGATATTTCTGTGGTCAAAAATCCAGAGGGAAATCTCATGTCAGTCAATCAAGGTACAGGTTTAATGGACTATCATTAAAAGTTGTCATTGTGGTCACCTTAATGTCTGAGTAGCATAATAATAATACCTCTCTTAAACCAAAAGATCGGTTATTATCATGATTAATAAAAAGTAGCACCATATAATGAAAATAGCAAATAGAAGTATTATCCCTTTCATTTAAAGGAAGAACACAGTAACAAGAAGAAAACTTATGGATATAGGTCTGAGAAAGAGTAGCATTGGTAATTTACCTGGCAGAAGAATAAATCCTAGAATTAAAAGGATTATGCCCGAGAATTATTAGGGGATTTTGACTGACAGTATCAGCTATCTCCCGGAAAGAAGGGCCCCATAGCACTTAAGCATTACTTGGAAAGAAAAATGCCATCACTCCAAACATCCCCATCTTTCTCCTTCTTCCCCCCACTTTATACACTGAGCATGATGTCACACGGTCTGGAATATCCCTTTGGTCAATTTGGCTCACCTGTGCTGGCTGTGTCTCCTCCCAGACTCTCAAGCACCCCCAACTTCCTCACCAGCATGTCAGTATGGAAAGCAGAAAGGGCCTTGGCTCTGTGTGAGACATGCTCAGCCATAACAAAAACTCTGTGTTATCAACCCTGTGTGCAGCACAAATCCAAACCACAGCCTCATACTAGCCACTGTGAAGAAAGTTAACTCTACCCCAGCAAAGAAAACAGCAGTCCATGGGAAGAAATGAACTGAGTCATTGTTCTTGTGGCTTGTATGCCTAGCTTTTGCTCTCCGTGCTGAACTGTCTTTATCTCAAGACACGAGTTATCTACCTTTTACCATTCTGATTCTTTCCCCCATCCCAGCAGAAGGGAGTGAGCAAGCAGCTGCATGGGGCTCAGCTGACAACTGAGATTAAACCATGGCAGTGGTGAATTTATAATATTCTGTTTCTCATCTGGAACTAAGAGAAATTTGGAAATCTGTTGTGGAAAAGAGTCTGTACTCTGTGAAGTGCTTGTTACCAGACGGTCACTGGGACACAGTGTAATTTTCACTCTTGCAGATTTAAATATTTGACTCTTTCTCTTTCAAGTATTTCCTGCCAGCTCCTGTGAATCACCAATGGCTCCTTGTCTAACCACTATCAGAGACTTCGCAAATGTTTTCTTCACATGCATAAGGGGGAAGTAACAGCAGGAAAAGATGGAAAATTACAACTTAAACTGTACTAGCTTTAATACCATCTTTGCATTTTAAGTTGTTCCTTGGTCAACCACGTTCTCCAGAAAAATACCTCTGCTCAGCAACACAGTTCCTATTAACAAAGTAAAGAAACACCTTCAGTCAAAGCTCTGACAAGTGGCTACAGTGTCAGAAAGTAGCAACAGATAGTTTTCCTTCAAAGGCTAAGCAAATACGGTGTTTCAGGGTTGGAACCCCCTGGATTCCAGCACCTACCATTGCCTCCCATCAAGGCAATGTGAGAGTTCACGGCCACAACTGGTCTGTTGGGATAAATTATATCTATTCCTCCAAGTAACAGATAAAGACACGTGCATCCTGCTTAGTGGCTCTAATTAAGTAGAGCGTTAACTTTCACTTCACATGATGATGCCTTTATTTTCCTCAGGCCTTTAGGGCTCTGATACACATCTCCTTTATGTAATTTATCAGTGAACTTGCTTCACTCAAAAACAGACCCCTGTTTCACTCAGGGCATCTATGGTCACTGCCTTTGAAGGGTCACTCAGTGTCTGTTGAGTGCTAGTTTGGGAGGATTGCCATATTTTATTTCTGTGTTGGCTTGTGAGGGCTATTTTTTAAAATCCTTTTATGCAACACTAAAATTCCACTTATAGATTGTGTCACTGCTGTCCACCACCTCCCACTCTCCTCCCCTGGTATTCCTCCATAAGTAAGAATAACTATAACACAAACTCAACCAATTCAGGTTTGTCTGTCCATCCTCATTACGATTTGATCTGACAAATTATGTATGCATACATCTGAGCTGTCTGTTGAGGTTCTCCCATAAGGCATTGAACTCTTTAGACATCATTCACCTCATAACAAACCAGACAGATGAAGGAGGTCACATGAATCTGGCACTAAAATGTCTATTTTTCTGCAGTGACAAAAAGTACTTTTAGGTAACAATTGACAACCTAATGTTAGAAATTCCACCGTTCTGGCTACACTGTATTTTTCTTTTCGTTATGAGCTATGTTCCCTTAACTCTTGCAATGTGTTAGATGTACCCACATCACCCCAAAAGATTACAGTGCAGCATATCTTGTAATTAAATCACTTATGCTACTATGCAAAAAGACATACATATTACCACATGAAACTATTGTGCTCCTCTAAGTCCCTGGGCCTAAATGCCAGGAAGAATAAAGCATCTAATGTCAAATTTACTTAAGTGGGTATTATACAATCCTCCCACGCAGGGCACCATTAAGCAGAGGTTTTTCTTTTCCTCTCAAAAAAGGCTTAAGTTGTAGATTCTTAAAAACAAACAAACAAACAAAACAAAACCAGCCAAACTAAACAAACCACAAACAAACAAAAAACATCAACAACTGAAAAAAACCCCATGAGTAGTTCAGGTTACTGAATCTTTAAATGTGGTTCTGTGATTCACCTTTTTTTTCCTCTGTTATAGCCAGAGCTTGTAAAAGTAGCTTACTGATGCACATTTTAAAAATACAAGCACAACGTTCATGCTATCAATTTTTTTTTCCTGAATTCTTTCTCTGAGAATGCAGCTCCCCTGGGGGCCTAGAGGGAGCCAAGTAGCCTGACTGGTTGGTGATGGGGCTTTTGAGGCACACTGGTGTGACAGCTCAGTGTCAGGGCACACTGTCTCAGGTCTCACACGTAAACAAGTGCTGTCTGTGTTACAGCAGGGCTGAGAGGGAGAGGAGAAGGCTAAAGTGTGCAAATCAGAGCCTGTCCACAGAGGAGGAAAATGGTGAAACAGTATTACTGCGTGTGCAGGGCAATGAATGCAGAAACCAAACCCATGACTATTCAGAGTTGACTGCAGATGCTGCTAAACAGAAGACCTGGAAATAATGGCATGGAGGTATAACTCTATACCTAGGAAGGCAAATCTTATACCTAGGAACGAAGCCATCAACAACAATAAAACCCTAGTTAGTTAACAAGCACAGCCTCTTTATTCAGCAACAAAAGCTGCTGTGTTAATCAGAGAACCATTTCAGTATTTCATAGAGCTTTTTGTGGTGAATGTGAAGTAAAATATATTATTTTTCATCCTTCTGTTACGGATTGCACGATGCAAATTGTAATATACTGATCTGGTCTGGTGGCATCTGCAGTTCTAATGGGAAAAAAGAGACTGCATTCACCATTGGTTTGTTGGTTACAGGTTCTGATTTTGGTGTATGAGGGATCATGTCTTCAATGATGCTTTCAATTATGAACAGGTTAGTTGAGAAAAGGGAAAAACATTTTTAAAAAATCGATCAGGGTTATCCATTAACACAAATCAAGGAATCTTCTACTTGAAAATTGAGTATATTATGAGGAATGTAAAAGCTGCTCTCAATTACTACACTATACTCACAGCAAACTCACGGCAATATTCTTTCTATGGTCTCACAAATCATGCAATATTAGGAGTGTCTGGCTTCAGAAAAGTAAACAGAAACCTGTACAGTACATTGGGAATGCATACTTCTTTTTCTTTAGTTTCTTTTAACTTTTGAAAGCTATAAACTGTGATAATTCATTTAGGAGCTCCTTGGTTACTGTGTATTTTATGATGGCATTTTTAGATTTTCAAAAATCCTATGAATCATGTATGAAAGACTGTAAGAAATTGCTCTGGAAGTTAAGTGTAAAATCAAAGTGGAATTATTTGAGTTGTATTCATATATAGTGTCAGCTTTAAAACTCAGCCCTTGTCACTGGTGGAAAAATGTTACCAGACTAGAAGGTACACTGCTTTTTAATTACATAACTTTTCCCCCCTAATTTTATTATATTCCATTTGAATAGAAAACGGTGGTTGTGTCCACAATATATTTCTGCAGTGCTTGGCAATGATGCCTATGTTGCTTTATAACTGTTTTTAATCAGTTGCGGGGTTTTTGGTGATTTGTTTCTTTGTTTTGCATAATTCAGCTGAGTATTGGATGTGACTGGTATGTGCATAACTTTAGAATCTTGGCAGAAAAGCTGCCATATAACTAAGCAATGATCACTGCAAATAAAAAAAAGAAGTCGGCCTGCTTGCTTAGGTTGTTCCATTTATATCTGCAGAATAAAAGTTGTCACATGCAATATTACTGTTCTTAAGAGCTAAGTAGATAAATCCTTCCTACTGTCCATTTTGGTGTTGCAGTTGGGGCATAGAATGCAACAGACCTTATAAAAGAATATTTTGAGTGTTGTTCAGAAAAAAAGGCCTCTGTTGAAAATTGCATGCATTTGAGATATACTTCAAGTCAGCACTAACGTGTGTTTATTGTGCTTTATAGAACAATTTTGTTTGAATTTCACTCTGCAAATGATGTTCTGGGATTTCTAAGGATCTAAGTACCTTTTTTTTTTTTGTATTTTTATCCTCTGGTTTTGTTATTACACCCCTTTCTTTCAACTCATTTCTCTTCACTTTTGCTATCCAGAATGGCTCTAGTGGCTCGCAGTATTCATTTGTTTAATTCTCTCTCTTCTCTAAATCTTTTTAACCATTTTTTCTACATTTTTAACTAGGAAATGTTTGGATATTTTGTAACTTAATTAAAAAAAAGAAAAGACAGAAAGACAATGCAATTATTATATCTACTAGGTAGAGACAAATTATTTTAGATTTAAGAAAAATTGAAGAAAAAGACAATCTTGCCTTCTCTGGTTTCCACTCAAGTCATCCTCTGGATCTGTCCAAGTTGCTCATACTCCATGAAGGTGGGAAAGGTCCAACAGGGGAAGACATAAGGAAGGAAAAGATGGCAGGATAAACTGAAAACTCAATTATTTCTGTGATTTCTAACACAAAGAGGTTCACACATTGTTCTAGAAGACTATTATTATCCTAAATACACAGAAAATGAACCATCCTTTAAAATCCTGACACATAGTCTCAAAAACTTGTGATTGAAAGGCATCAAAACTGAATCTGCAGAAGTTTTAGTTTTCAAACAGCAAACATTTATCACTGAAAGAGACAAACTGGATACTTCATGTTCACTGAATGTGAAATAGGTTTCTAACACCTTTAAGTTAAAATCAGGAAATCTGACTAAAATTAGGGCAGTGAGGAAAATGAGAAGGAAAAGTCTTGAAGTATATGTAAGATGTATGAATCACAACCTCAGAACAAACAGGGGAAATGGAGAAAGATATATTTTATAAATTAATAAATGTTGCATTCAAATGAGAATGGCATCTATTTAAATGGAGATTGAACTCCTAAGTTTTTCTCTGTCTTTTCTTTTTTCGGCAAAGTCTTTTGATTATATAAAAAAATACAAGACCTAGAGTTGAAATGTTTTGTGAGAGTGATGCACTAGAGATGAGAGATCTCTACATATGACCCTAAAATAAGTCATTTTTCAGTGAACAACAGTATTTAACACCAGAACAAAGGCAGGGTAACTATAGAAACCTGGGTATGTGAATTTTCATATCCAAATTGAAATAAAAAATGAAAGTGCTTAGCCTGGGAAAATTAAGGGAAGATAATAAAAATAAGTTTAAAAAAGCCAATCTCCAGAGACCTGGAAAAACTGGCATTATAAATGACAAACCTCTACAGCAAATATTTTAAGCAAATCTGTTCAATAGAGAATGATATTCTACTAGCAAATTGAGAAAAAAACAAGCAGCAAAAGCATAAAGGAGATCCAGGCAACTAAAACATGCTGGGTTTCACCTAAAAACTTGAAATATCATTAAATAAATGGTTAAGATTAGGAATAATAAAAGCAAATAGATTTACTATAGACAGAACCTGTGACACCAATTTGATGTCTTTGTATTATTTCATTTTGATATAATAGATTTTGTAGGTAGGAAAAAAACCTATGTATCTGGGGTTTTCTTCTGGTCTTCAGCAAATTTTTGGGCATACTAATAAATAGGACATGATTGGCTAAAACAGAAATAAATTGGATTAGTTCACAAATGAGGCAATGACTACAAAATAATTACTACCTTAGTATCAGAAAAAACATTTGAATAATTTTCTTTCAGTCTTCCCATATTTTCTAGACAGCTTTTTACTTTAGTAGGCTTCTAAAGATTATTTTCAATGGAAAGCCATTCACTGTTCCCTTTGAGGTTATCTTTTTTCTCAGCATAGAAACCATCATACAAAACAAAATTTACTGTATCACTGCTTCAAACCCTCCTGGGGTTATGATTGCAGGAAATGTTGGTTGTTTATTGTTTGTTTTAAAATATATATATGCAGAAGATAAATGTTACAAAGGAAAAAAGCCAAAGGGGAACAATCCCTTGTGCATTTCCCATTAAAAAAATTATGTTACTTCTTTGTTCTTGGCATTATTATTGCCTACAGTGAAGAAATTGCTCAGAAGAAAACCTACAGTGTTTTGCAATTTCCTTTTAGCTTCTTTTCTCTTGCAAAGCTTCTTGCTAAGAAATACCTCTAAAACAAGATAATCCTTTAATAGAGCATATTTGGCCACCTTTTTGATCAGCTTTTTCATATAATAGAACTGCTCCAATAACTTCCAAAGTCCAGAAGGAGATATAATTCCAGTTTCTGACCAGACCTAGGAGTGAAAACTAGCTGGAATCAAGGAAACAGAGCTCACAGACCTTTTATTTTGAAGTCAGTGCACAAAGGATGAGAGAATATACCCCTCCAGAAATTTTACAGATGAGCTGTCCCATGTAATGTTATTTGTCAGCAAGTTTGTTTGGTTGGTTTTCCTGGGGAAATCAAAATATCCTGTCTCTTTCTTGTTTTAAAAAAAAAAAGTACCAGGTGAATATAAGCAATAAAATTTGAATTAAGAGAGGTTACATCCTACTACCTTTGAAAAAGTGAACTTTAAGTTTCACAAAAGATCTTATACTCTGTAAGTAGGATATGTCAAGGTTTTCTAAGAACAACGTATTTAATGGTGGTATCTCAGGGAATATGTACAGTTAACACCTTTTGAGAAAGGTTTTAAAAATAACCAAGTATTTCACTACATCAGGCTTTTACATAGTACTTAGATAAGAATATGCCCCTCTAATAGAGGTGCACCTTATATAATAGGATGCATGTTATACACATAATCTCAATGCCACTCTATAGAGATCATGGATATTGGACTAACATTTTTCTTGTTTTCCTTTTTTCTTTAATTTTATAACAAAAAGAAATTTGAAATAAAGAAGCTTAACTTTAAAATTATGTATTATTAAACTTTAAATTTTATTACTGGTACAGTAAAGCACATTATTGTCTAAAGCAAAGTTTAATTGGAGAAATATTCTGTGATGATGACTTTAAAGGGGAAAATCATTAGAGTATTGTATTTCTAAATGAAATTACACAAATATAACTATGTTAGCCCATACATATACTACAGCTCTAGCAATAATCAGATGTAGTAGTAACACAGTGCGGCTCTATCCAATAATGCAACTTTATAAATGTCAATTATTTTCATGTGTATTGAGGTCAACTTCATCCTGATATATTTTCCACAGCTACAATGAACAATAAAGTAAATACTGTACTGTTATAGTTATGATGCACCAAAAGTTTTTGTGTGTCAGTTGGCAGTGGAAATAAAAAAAATTAGTTATTTCAGAAGCACAGACTTCTCTCATTACTTGTTTATAAATTATATTTTAAAAAGGAACCCTAAGGCTACCTAGTTAATACTTAGGCAAATCAGGTTTTCTTTGTCACCTTGATTGAGCCCTTTTACAGGGTCTCTAATTATGTGACCACTGTGTTGGATGCACCCAATCTGAGCAAGTGCCCAGTGCCGTGGTTCACGACTCACAAGTGGTCCTGACTGAAATCAGCCCTGATGTGCAAACTGCAAGACTTGAGACACTCTGCATCTTCTCAGGAACTAAGGAATTTAGGATGTGTCTTATCAGCAGGCAATATTATGAGTCCAAACTGGGAACTAAAACTGCTACAGCTGTACACCTGTACACACACCAGACTGGGGAGGTTGACTACAAATAATTTTATGCTATAAAATTTGTAGCTTTACTGAGCCCATGAGGCTCTCCTGTGTGGCAACAGCATGCACTGGTGAACTCCCCTTGAGGAGAGACTCCTCTCAAGGTTACTCCTCAAGACTGAGACACCCCTTACCTGATATTTGATATCTGTAATCAAGTAAGTGGAATTTTACATTAGACCTAAAGGTAGATTTTATGATACTGACATTTATATACAGCCTGCTATAGCTTAATTATTAGAAGAGTAGGAAGTAGTAGTTTGATTGCTCTCTGAATCAATGTCTAAGTCATCATCTAGTCACTACCTAAATTATCACTTAAATAATTGGCATATTTTGTTAAATCATTGTTTGACTAACAATCAATAATTGCATAATCACCATTTGATTGCCATAAGACTTTTATTCAGTCATTGATTAATTACCATTTGATCATAGTTTGGTCATTAGTAAAACCCTTCTAGATGACCCCACAACTATGACTTCTCTAAATAATTCAACTGTGATTGCATAGACGTTTATGCACAGAATCCTTGCCTCAAGCTGGAACAGGAGGGAGAGTGGCCTGGTGAAAGCTGTGGGAATTGTAAAGAACAAGACTTTGGTCTGTGTGACTCATACTTCATTTGTTAATGAAGTCAGCACGGTATAGCTAATAAGGATTAGAAAGAAAGACAAGCAGGATGGACACTGTTCTGCTTTATCACACCCCATCCTGCTTCTTTGTGGCCATACCACTAAGTGCAGTGGCACTACTCCTCTGACATCAATGAGCTGATAGACATGAAGTTACGTCTTATCTGTGCAATACTTCTGACAAAAATATTTATCCTAATACTGTTTATCCCTTCTAATAAATGGCCCAATGTTGATGGCTGAGGAAAGAAGAAGGCAACTTGTTAAAATCAATGACCTTTATCAGTAGAGGTAATGAAATTAGCTTTATTGCTAACAATAAATCCAGCACTTTAAAGTTAAATGAAAAAACATTAGTTGCCTTTGAAGGACATGGGTTTTTTCAGCTATAAATACTTGCTCTGTGGTGTCTTAAAATTTCAGGTTAATAAAAGGTCTCACTAATAACACTGCTAATACTGGATAATACAGTGTCTGTACCATAAACTTGTGTCTATAAATGATGAACGTACAGAGGATTCAAAATAGTTGTTCAGCAAATGACTGAATGCTCTGATTGCCTGTTTAGAAAGCACATATCCCTTTCTGCTGAGTAACTGAGACAACTCATTTCAGCTATACAATACACTGTATCCCCGCACATGCTTGTGTCTTTCTTCGGCTTCACTTGTATGTATATTCAGATACATTTGCAAAGCTAAAATCCCAAATTATACTGCAGTTGAATTATTTAATCCTTTTTGAATGCGCTAGGAGACCAAAAACTTTGTTGTCCTACATTCAACCCTTTTTTCACATAACCACTCTTCTCTCAAGTGAATAAACACATGCACACTCTTGGATGGGAGCGTTGTCTGGCAGCCAGACTATCTTTAGTGTTATAAACCATGAGTAACCCCTGTAGAGCTACATCCCAGGTATCCCTCCTCCCATGCACTGAATACCTGATATTAAATAGAGCAAAGTGGGCCCTTATGTCTTAGCTCCTCTCCTCCTGCCTTGAGGCTGCAAGAAACTCCATATCTTAATTCAGAAGAATAAGGAAGAGGAGAGGAGGCATGATGTGCCACTTCTCATTTCTGGTGTCTGTCTCTATGGTACAGACATAATCTTGAACTTAATCCTGACCACCACCCTATTGCCAGAATGAGGGTCCCTGGCTGTACTAAGTCAAGACTGCAGGACCAAGGGCTCAAATGAGTCTCATCTGATGCCACCTTGGGCCACAATTACAGTTTCTTGGAGCTTAACTCAAATGAAAGAAATGGAGAGGCAGCAGGGAGAGCAGCAGGAGTACACTCAAGCAGGTTTAAACCTTTTTCCATGCTGAGAATTTTGTTGCCAAGGTTAACTCCAATTGTCAAGTGACATTCGTGACTGACAGATGCAGAAAGTAATTCACAGACCTGAACTTAAATGTCATGGAAGGGTACTTGCAAATTTGTGTTAAAGATGACCAAGTAGTTTCAGTCGAAATTATGAGTACAAAATACTTCTAAAATTTTCCTTTTACTAATTCTGATATATTTTATGATGTAGCAAGTGCCATAAAGAATAAATGAAAATTGCAAAATATTTTCCAGTTTCCTATAAGTGAATGTTGGTAATGCTGCTCATAAAACACATCAGAATATCATACCACAGAGAAATGTCTAAAACACAACTTTTCACAAGGTAAATGCAAAGACAACTAAACTAGGAGGAGAAATGGAGGAAGTATTTTCAGAGTTGAATTTGTATCTCCAAATGAACACAGGTTTTGATACACCATATGAATGAATCAGCATTATGCTATTGCGTATTAAGCCCTTGTAGATTTAGATTTATCTGCTGTGGTTTCTTTACAGTGGACAGACTACTCACATATTATGTAAGCTGGAGAGAATGACTCCTCAGAATGGTTGTTTAGGCACATTGAGAGAGAAAACTCATTTTTTTTCCTGGATATTAAGTTTCTCATCTGTCAGTAAAGTTTCCTACATCTGAAGTTACGACTAATTGCCTTTCTCTAGTACAATGAATATTTAAATAATCTGTAGAAAATGGCTCATTCAAACGTCACAGTTTCTTCTCTACTTTATGCAATATTTTAGCTTTTCCATTTCTCCAAAAGTCTTAGACTATACCCACTTACAGAGTAATAATCATTTTTTATTATTTTCCAGCTCCTCCTCATTTGTTTATACCCTCCAACAAAGAGATTTTGAAATTATGGGTTTTTATGCATAGTCTGCAATGACAGTTTTTCACCATGGAAATGCCTGACTAACCTAGCTGTAGCACAACAGCTGGAATAGCAATGAATGCTATGCTTTCCACATCAGTAAAGATGCCTCAGAAGAGTAGATGCTAAATGCATTTTTGCTGTGAAACTCCCCAAACTATATGCATATATGAGTTAAATATACCTGTATGCAAAAGGGCTTTTACTTTTGACCTTTGAACTCTATTTTGAGGTCAAATACTTATTTGTAATCCAATACATAGAGCAATTTTCTACTAAGTTAGCAATGGACACAAGACTGAAGAACTAAATGGTAGCCCATACCTACACTCAAGCAGCTTTCTTCTGAGAAAAGGAAATCTGGTAACATCACTAGACAGTGCCATAATAGAAAACTCCTATAGAAGATAATGGCAAGATAATGGTTCTGAATTTCCTTTCTAGAGAAATTTGCCTCTTCCCATTGAATCCATATGAACTCAATGGAGAATGAAGCCCCAAAGGACTAAAATTAGATGTGCACACCCTTCTTTCTTTACTGTTTGGAATTGTCGCAACCTACAAAACTCAACAAGACCTACAGGTGGTATTTGTCTTTTATGGGCAATCTACATCTGTGTGCAAATTACTGGAGAACATATCAGTTATTCTCTAACTGCTTTATAAAACAGTAAGTGATTCAGTGCTCTGAGAATTCATGTTAATAGTTGGTGAATTTGGAGAGGAATGAAATATAGGTAGAGAAATTTTTTAAGTTCCTCAGAAATGAGCACTGGAAAAGTCATGCAGAAGTGACATTGACAGAATCCTGTTTGTGCTACTGTGGCTCTCACCTACAAGAACACTCCATTCTTATATTATATATTTCCTTATGGAAATAACAAGGTCATTGTCAGTTTGACATATTGTTAGCAGAAACATTTGTCACATTAAGCCAACCCTAATTTGAGTAACCAAATTCTGTACAATATCAGTGAGAATACCTTATTCATACTAGGGAATATGATTCTTTACCTCTTCATGCCAGTTATCTTTTAACATTTTTTTTTGGTGAAAATAACAAATGAGTAGAACAAGAGAAGGTTAAACAGGGATGTAAGTCTGAGGCAGAGATCAGAGTCTACTTTCATTGCTTCACTCATATGTAACCAATGTTAAGATAGATTTCTATCTTATATGTAGTTTTTCCATAAAAGTGTCCACCTTTTTTTTTAATATTAAGCTTCCTAAATCCACGTTCAGGCACTTAAAAAAACCTCAGAAAATACAAAAAATCAAAACAAAAAACCCCAATAACTACAATAAAAAAGAAGGTTGGATTTCCATAATCATTGAATTCTGCCTAGAGTTTTTATTTATACCATTATTGTGGATGCACACAGAATGTTTTGTAATATTACAAGTAAATTGATTCTTTTTAAAATCAAGTATACATTTTATGAAGACCATTCCTCAATCTCCAAACTCACTTAATCTTATAATAACCAGGACTTTGCCTATTTTTAAGAAGAAGGAACTAATAAATATAAATCTCACAACTGTTTGTGTTTGAAAAATGTATTGAACAGTAAATAAACAACAATAGTTAGGTATGGAGAAGTTCAGTCTGCTGGACACATTTTTTCAAGGCAATTTGAAATAGTTTTCCACAACAGATATAAGTTCAGCCTGTACTGCCCTTCAAGGGGGCAGGACAATAAAGCAAAAGCTGTACTGCTTTCTGTAAGATGAGATGTGTAAATATTGCTTATGATCATAACAAGATGAAACCTTTTCTGAAACTCACCCAGCTCACTCAGTTGGCTCTTCTTCAAGTTAAACCACATGAAGTTTTTCTCTGAACAGCTGTTGGGTTTTGGCTTTCATTTTAGCCATTTTTTATTTTCATCTGGAAACTTTGTCAAAGGTGTTCACTTTCATGGACTTTTGAAGGAGATATCTTGATCTTTGAGGAAAGGAAAGTTTCACTTTTATATCACCAGGAACTTGCAGAAATTGTGGAAGCTGAGTTTAGTACTTTTAATGATTAATATACTGAAAGTCAGACAACATTAAAAAAGCATAAAATAAAGAGAAGGTCCTTACTGTATTAAGTTCTGCCTTCAAGTGCTTGAAGTTAAAACTAGAAAGATATACCAAGGAAATGAAGCACTGTACACCTTGTCTAGACACAAATTGGAGGCTGAGTTTGCAAACTAAACCCCAAATCCTGGCTCCTTAATCAATCCTTTTGTCCTGAAACAGGAACAGTGGAAGGCAGCAAGTCACAATTCATGGACATTCAGAGAGACTTCAGAAGTATCTGCTGCATTTTGATTACTAGTGACAGGCAACTTCTGACGACTAAAAGAATGTTGTGAGCTTTTGTACTTTGTAGTTAATCAACTGAATAGAGCAGTGCTTTAAAATGAGGGAAGTGGAGGGCTAATATATTAAACAAACACCATAGTAAAGTAAATTACCCGAGTTCTCTTCCAATCTGATTTTTGTTCTGACCTTATTAATCAAGTGATATAATTTTAAAAGGCTTGGTTTTTATGTAAACAGACCACAAACAATAAAAATTCTCATTAAAAAATAAAGTTATGTTTCTTTTGCAATACAGAACATTTAATAAATGAACCAGCATAAGCCTTGCTTTCTTCTGTTACTTCCCATATTTAGGAGAAACTTTTTTCTTTGTGTTTGTATCAAAAGACCTTTCACTGGACCCAGTGAAAGCAGTCATCAAGTAACTTTTTTTTCTTTTCCACCTTAATAGTTTATAATAAAGGACAACACATACAGGCATTTCTTAGGAAAAAAACCTGAGTGAACAACCAGAAGTAAAATACCAGATAAGGCATACTTGAAAAAGTTTAATCAAATATATATCTGACAGATAGCTTTATTTACCAACTTTTTATTTACCAAATTTCTTTCCTGATATAGACAGAACTTGAAAAGCATTTATTTTGTAGCAGTAGACTTCTATAAGAGTCTTTAATGTAAATCAGAATGTAAATAAGCTTAAAACTATGGCAAATAAATCCTAGGGGAATTATGGTAATCTGCAAATATTTAATGTAGCAGCAAAATTATGTCTTAAATATTTGTCTTACAAAGCTCAAGAACGTAAGTCCTAAGGTAATTTTGAGCAAAGAACCAGTCTTGAAATACTGCCTGCTGTACCTATTTCAGTCAGTGCTTGCTGATGATAAACATCAGCATCAAATTTTTTATAAACACACAATGGCGTTTTTTTGACATCTTGTTAACTTGAAATACTGGTGTATGAAAGCTTAAAAAAATATACATATTTCAAACATCTGATGTCATATTTCTTCAGAATTTCTCTCAAAAACCCCATTTTCTTTCATACACATCTGCAGATGAGTCAGCAGTGCCTTCCTGTGGGGAGCATGGCATGGGGACAGGTCCTGGAGCCTCTGTCCTGAGGACTTCCCAGCACAGCCAGGCATTGGCCTGCCTGTGGTGCCCATCCTGACTTGGAGAACAGCTCCACTTTGTGCAGGGTACTGGAGTAGGCACCTTCCAGAGAGCTCTTCCTAACTAAACTTCTTCACCCATCTACAACTGTAATGTAGCGATGCCAGCACTAGGAATTGACAAATCTCACTGAAGTTTTACTAGTAACTTGTGCCTACCAGTCTTCACATAAGAAATGTGATCAGAAGCTCATGGCTTTCATCTGGAAACTTCAAAGGTGAAGTTTCTTCAGATTTTTCTTCAACTCAAAGGAACACATCTGCACTCATCTTAAAAATCCAAGAGCAAACCACTGGTAAGCCCATCAGCACAAGAGATATGGACTTGGAATTTAGGATGAAGATTGCTTGTGAGTTATAAGTAGGAATAAAGACATAAGTACCTTTTAAGTTTTAGAAAATCAATATTCTTTGAAAGAAAGTTGTCCCTTTCAGCTTAGTTCTAATACAGACACTGAAGAGGAAAGTCTTTATTGTCTTATTACCTTTTTATCATCCCATTAAAAATCAAATTGTCCAGCTGAAAATACGTGTCCATCTTTTCAGGACATATGGAAAATATTAAGAGCAACAAGTTTAAAACATATCTTATATAGAATATTATTGAAAGGTATTTGAAACGTTAAGGTAACTATAGCCCTAGATGGGCACCTATGTGCATATCCTGATTCTACACATCTAGAATCTAGTCCAAAATGTACATCAATACATTTCATAGAGTATCCGCTTTCCTGCTTCATTAGAACAAAACAAGTTTACATCAACTCTAGATCTCATTCCTTATAATTCCATGTAACATACTTTCTGAACTAAAAATGGACTCTGAGGAGGAGGCTTCTGCTATTGCTACCAGGTGAATTAACTCCGAGAGCCATTTAGCTGCTGGCTAGCTATTTTAATCTGGAAATCTATCTTAATTAATGACGAAAAAACCCCAAAAGGCTGTGTTCTCTCAGATCGGATCTGTGAACTCTCCGTCTCATTCGGTTCGAGCTATTGAAACATGTTAGTTCCCTACCCAAGATGTGAACTTCATGAAAGGTGAGACAATCGATTACTTCACATGCAGAATCCAAAAGCCATCAACTCAGCTAGAAATCCTCATCTAACCAGAAACAGCTATAAATAAGTTAACTAATTGATATAACCCTATTAGTGAAGTTCAGAAGTGAATTGTCTTTTATTCCTACAAGTACGCAGAAACCTCTTCCTACATGCAGATAAATGTTGCATCATTCTGTTCAGACCTTGGGCAATAAAATAGGCTATTTATAATCTAATGGATTAGAAAAACCTTTTGAAGATTAGAGGATTATTAGGTGTGTAGGAAATAACATAAAAATACAGAAGTCATAAAGCAAATATATTATTAAATCTAAGACCCTTGAAGAGGCTTAAAATTTCATTGTGACAAGAAATTATTACTGGCTGTTTCACAAACTATATCAAAAGTTAGAGAGACTAAATTGAATTGAACACAAAGATGAAGCAACACTGTAGTAGAGGGTTGTTGTAGACTACAGGATTGCAGTTTGAAACTGAGAACATAAATTCAGTGCAAGAGAAATTTACTTTTTATTTGAATAAAATTAAGAGAAGATTAATTGTTCTGGCCATCTCTCATGTCTACAATCCTTAATTTAACTTGAATATGTCTAGGAAGAGCTCGCTTTTATCATCACTTTTTGATGCCATCCATTTGGAATCCCTCCAGCTCTTTCATTTTGCTTGGCAATAACCTGCCTTAACCAGTTAAGATCAAACAAAAGCATTAGCCTGACCTCACAAGGCAGATAAAGTAATGCTTTATAAACAACTCATTAACAGTAGTTTCCTATATTTCCAAATGTGATCTACTGCAAGTGCAATATGCAATTCTTTCTCTAGCAATAGGCAAAAGTTCCTATCTGCTGTTGTCCCTTCTGAGGATAGAGCATCAGACACAAGTAACATCTCTAATGCACTTCATCATCTTCCCTGCCCTAAAAGAAAACTTCAAGGCTTAATACTAACTGTTGGTGACTGAGAAGGTTTTCCCTACAACATTAGTCAGAGGGTAAAGGAAAGATAAACCGGGAGGTTAATAAAAAGGAAAATATTCTTACAGTTTTTACATTCTAATGCTTCAGTTACCACCTCTTTCAAACATTTAAAATTGTTGGTTGTTGTTTGTCATTGTACTGGGGTAAAGAATACATGGTAGATAACTCTGAAACCTACAGCTCTAGGCCGATATGTACATCAATACTACAAAAGAAAAATTCCTAGCAATAGAAACATAAGGTGAATCTCTTCACAGGAACAAAATTACCAGGAGCAGCTCCAAAGCTCTGTGATTACACTGAATTGATCTCTTGCTGTGATATGGGAACACAGTTCAAGAAAGCAAAGACATAAAGATCTCTCAGTAGGATATATGGAGAATTTAATTTAAAATTTTAAAACATGAAGTACAGGTTGTTATTCAGAATAATATTCCACACATAAATACAGGAAGGTCCATACATGGTATTTATGAGGTTGAAGATCCAAAGACTACTTTTTCCACTGCAGAGGAGTGTGGGTTGTCCACAGCACAACACAGGGTATTCAGAGGTGGGAAGGTGAACATAGAGATTTTATACTGATTTATCTATTTTACATTGATGACATCTCAAGAGTTGAACAAATACATTGCAGTCTTAGACTCAGAACCATTCAACCATATTTTAAAGTACATTTTGAGAATATAGATGCATAATCTGTATTGTCATATAACAGAACAAGAATTAATCTGCACATATTGGTGAAACATAGCTGATAAGAGCAACTAAGATTAACATTTTGATGTTATTAACAAATCAATATTAATTTTGGTTGTCATTTAGTATTGGTTGGGGTCTTCCTGACCAGATGTGACTAGTTATTTTGCCTTGGGAGTCATATTATTATATATATATTAATTATAGTGTTATAATATAATATTCTATAACTTGCCCCTTCTTTCCCTCAAACTTTAGTCCCTTAGTCCCAAAGAGTAATCAAACTTCAGCAAAAAACCCCTAACACACACACACACACTCACACACAGAAACAAGCACAAATGCAGATGGTCCCCACTACTGCAGTCCGCTGGAAAAGGAAGAGATTACATGCTTGAACACACACAGTTATTCCGTTTGCTTACCTTCTCACACAACAAGGTCAGTAACCACAAAATCAAACTCAAGCTACTAATGACCATTATTACTTTAGTTCAGGTGTATCGATACTTGACATTCAGTAAATAAATTCCTTCAGAGGGTTGTATGAACATTTGTAACTTAAATTACTTCAAGAGAAAGCTGTCAAATTATGGCTAGCAAAACATAAATGTTAAACATATTTATTTGAATCTTTATTAATTTCACAGCAAAATCCTGAAGTTTTATTTTATCAGCAAAATTATGTTTCTCAGACCTTAGTTAGAAACTAAACAATCTGGGAGATGTATAATACATTATTTCTGTTAATAAATAATTATTTTTGCAGGTTTACCGGTAATGTATATAATACAATGAAGTCATTTTATAAATGATACTCTGCCAGCAAGAACAAGATCTACCTGCAATTTAGTACATGAATACTGGTGTATGATTTAAAGTATATACTATACTTGAAATCAGAAACAGACTTTGAATTAATCACATATATTGGGGTTTAATATCCTGTTTAAATTATGCTAACCTATTGTCGGGTCAAGGTCTCAAAACAAAATGAGCTAACAGGTAAGGCTGTCAATCAAACACCAACACCATAAAAAATTCAATAAGAACATAGTAGCTATCTCACCTGTAATCAGAAAGTCTGTCTGTGTACCACTGTGATATCGAAAATGAGCAGAACTGAAAAAAAAAAAAAGCTGAAATGAACTCTGTCTATTAGGATATAACCATAGACCTTTGTTAGAATTTTCTACAGGTATCATTCGTAATGGTGAAAACACTCTTGTGATTTCCTGGCAAGTATTACTGTGAATAAAAGAAGGAAGTAGGGTTTTATTTGTTTATTTATTTTCCTTTTCTTGTAGTGACCACTATAAAAAATGGTTAGTTGGATTGAGAAATTTAGATACAGTGCAATAATTACTTTTTCTTCATAGAGACAAAAAATTCCTAAGTGCAGAATTTATCTTTTTTGTAGCAGAGTCACTTGACATTGCCACAACAAGTGGGATCAATTGTGCTTGAAAAGGTGCTTGAAAAAATTAAATCTAAATCAGCTCTTTTAAATCTACATGTATCATCATTTTCTCTATGTCCACTAAAGATTTCATAAGTTTCTTCACAAAAAATAAATTAAGTATGGAAAGGAATGCTATTGAGTTTCTGACAGAAGCTAATGACTTTGCCTTCAGCTCAGCTGTTGTCACTGTTATTGTATCAACTGTGTGAGTTCTTCAGATATATATAAAAATATATATGTATATACAGTCATTGACATTTATACTAAAATGTATTCTATTTGCCCCTTTCATTTATAATTTACTTCCTCCATAATTGGCATCTAAACTATATGGCTTGAGTAATCTTCAAAGGCAAATGTCTGCTCACTCAAGCTTTAGAAGTCAGTTTTCCCTCTCAGATTCTTTGCTTTGATGAGATAATACTATACACAGATCTCAGCACAAAACCGGGGTTATCAAAAGTTACTAATTACTAATATTACTTACTACAATTACTAATATCTTTTCACCAAAAAAAAAATCCCTCTAAAGTGTATTCTAATATCTATGCAGCCTTTTTCTTTTCATCAACAGTCAAGTACAAAGAACGCATGTACACAGATCTGAGGACTCAAAGAAGGACAAAAGAGCAGTGTTTGATACTTGAGATCACCTGCCCACTACCTGAAAAATATAGGCTTTTTTTGAATAGTCATATGTATAATCAAAGTATTTTTTTCATGGAAAAGAATTAGATTTATATTTTTTAACATAATATAACATACTTTCACGCAACCATTTTGCCAATCCATGTCTTCACAACTTCCTCAAAACCTAAGCAGCTTTGCAGACTGGTGTAGTCAGTAAACATGAAAATCATTAGTATATAATAAATGACTAGTCATTGCTTGCACTTAATTATGTTTAGTCCTTTTACACAGTTATAGTTAAATAGTTTGTGGTCAGGTCAACGTGTGCCTCACTAGATTAATCCTACACAGCTCACTTTAAGACAATCAACGAATGTAAGACCTTGAAAAATGAAGAGAAATCCATGCTTACCCCCTTGTCCTATAAAGTCAAACATATAAGAAGAAAGTGGATAAGACAGTAAGCTCCTTCAGACGTTTTTCTCAACAACTTGTCTGAATTTCAGGACCTTTTTTGACCTATTTGATTCCGTTTATCCTCATCACAGAGTTGACATACTGATATGTTAACACCTATCTTTAGGCTGTATTAACCAGTCTTTAGATTTCAAAAGAAAATGCACTCGGATATTTTCAATGCTGCCTTTAAAACAGAAATGTGTTCCTTTCAACATTTTGAATGGGATATTTTGTTAAGCAAGTTTTGTGAATGATTTAACTTACATCCCATCTACTATGCCACACGAACTTACCACGGAATGTGGATCTTGCAGCAGATTTAATCAGAGAGATGGTGTTTGAACAGACAGGGTGAAGTAAACATAAACAGAGAGAAGGACACTGCTTCACATCTCTGAAGGTCCCAAGATAAATTCAGATATGGGTTACTACAGGTCTTACTGCTGTATTCACTTTCTTCCTTGATATTTCCATCTCTTGCTCATCATTCTTATTGAAGTAAATTTCATTTATTTTTAGTCACATTTATGCTTCATCAAGTGATAACTGGAAATATTAACAAATACACAGATCTTTCAATCTTGATACTGATATCAAGATTGAAAGATCTGTGTGTTTGATAACATTTCCAGTCTGTTGTCTTTCTGCTTGCATTATGACACAACTGTGCTCTGCAGTGCCAGCAAAATCAGGGATTCTCTGTTAGCTGCAATTCATTCTTGTAATGCTGGATTATCAGACATCATCTCCTCTCTGCTGATCAATGCCATAACAAGTCCTTATAAGTCCTCTGCTTTTCTCCTGAAATTCTTTTGAGAGTCCTTTGCTGCCATGCTCTGTGCTCTGCTCACTCATCTGTCTTTGGCAGCAAGAGCTGGTAGGACTTGGGTGTGGACTTGTGAGCAGTCTTCACAAGGACCACGTGAGGGTTCGAGGGTACCCTGCTTTTTCCCCAGCCTGCTACTACTCAAAACCTGCAATCCTGATCCCTATACGGCTGTGTTTTATATTGTACTGGATAAACCTCGTAGGGCTTTTTTCTTTGTATTTCTTTCCCTAAGCAAAAGCTGACAGCTAAAAAGACCCATTTGTAGGTATAATCCTAGCAGGAACTCGCTTTTATTATTCCATTCAGCTACACTCAAGCATGTAATAATTCCTCCTCCATAAAATACCTGTGCATTCCTTGGTCCTGTATTCACCCATTACTAATAGCTATACAATCTTATTTTGTTTATGACAGAATATGGTCTTTGTTTTTTATGCTTCTCTATTATGCAAATAAACACATATAATCTCTCTACCTTGTAGTCTGAATACAAATTACTTCCCTGTCCTTGAATTCAATAAATGTTTTAAACAGCTTTTATGAAGACATATCACATAGATATTCATGGCAAAGAAGAAACATTTAAAATCTAATGTCTTGAGAATGTAGACATATGTCCTTATCTTAAAATGTTTTCTGTCTCAAAGTTGCTTATTTTAAATGTCTGATGAAATAGACTATCTGAGCTTGGAAGGAATTAAGCTATTTCTTCCTCTATGTTTTATTTATAAATGTATTTTCTTTTTTCTTGTTGACTGCTTTATAAGAAACATTGTGTCTTAACTAGAAATACTCAAATGAATCCAGAGTATGAGAACATTTGCATTTTTAATTGCACATTTTCCTGCACAATAATTCAGATAATAAAGCCTCCTTCAAGGACAATCACTGCAACTGGACTAGGTGCTTAATTCTTAATGACCGTTGTCAAATTAAGCATGCAGCATCCCAAAATGGTAGCAGCCTTCAAACCATTTAACCTGTGTCTTTACCTCATTCCAATAAAGGTACTGAGAAGTTGAGACTAATGATCATACCCTTTATTGTGATCGTTCTTCCAGAGCTCACTGCAGCCCCTATCTTCCATCCCCCCTATGTTTCACCCTGGTGTTAACACTGAGCTACACCTAAATCATTGCCACTGACAATTCATCCAGATAATTTCAATTTGCTGCTAATCAAATAACCATTAGTGTGAAGTGACATGCACTTTCATGATGTATGCAGTGATTTAAACGTGGGAAGCAGGGAATTGGCAGAACGTAAGTGCTCATAAGTATGCAGCTTCAAGGTCACTTACAAGTGGACAGATCCAATGATTGGGTGACAGTAACAAAGAGCAGAAACTTAGCCAAAATAATACAAATAATGGGGTTTATAGAGTACTGTGATTCTTTCCCTTTAGCCCTGTCAGGAAGCAGCAAGGGCAGGCTGCCCTGTAGAAGGCAAGCTAGGAACTGAGCATCACATGGCAGACACAGGCAACAACCTCCTTGACAAGGATCCAGGGAACTGAGCCTCTAAGTCAGGACCAGGATCAGGTCTGGTGACGGTAGCCAGGATCAGCCAGGTGCCCAGAACACAACCATCAAGTCCATAGTCATGACAAAGGCCCAAGAAACCAGAAAGCCAAGTCATCAGGTTGGGATGCAGGTCAGGACCAGGGAGGTATGAGATGGGATACAGATGCAGCATCATTGTGGCCGTAGCCTAGCTCAGATGGGGATCAGGTACAGCAGCCTCAGATCTTCGTCACTGCCCCAAGCAAAGGTGGAGAGGTCTGCTGCTAGGGCTTCTTATGCCTTCTCCTTCACAACAGGCCTTTTCAGTGAGATGGCCTCCAAAAATCAGCTAAACTCCTGCAAGGGAGAAGGGGAACGTAATCCCAAGATGTACTTCAACAAAACAAGGTCATTAGATTTTGTCTGTTTGGGCCTTCTTTTAAAAAAGCGTGAGAATACTCATTTACACTTCTCATTTCAGATTTTGTAAGCAGCAGGTATTTTAATTTAGAAATAAAGGCCAAGCAGACTTTTCTATAAGTGGAGCCTTACTGTAGCAATTGACAATTTTTGTGCTTTGCACTTCATGTAGAGGCAGGGCACATTAGATGAGCATCTGCCTATTTATGTGTTTGGAATAAGGCAGCAGCATTTGTCTGTTGCTGTAAAGTTGTTAGATTTAAATTTGTGTAAAACAAAATACATAGTGACAAAACATCAATAAAAATTTTTCTGCATATAAACTAATATTGGTAACTGAGACTAGAGGTTTATTTATCATATCACCAGAAGATTTATACTTAATGTTCAAAGAAATATCTGTATTTCAGAAAATAACAGATCTCATACTGATAGTATTTGAAAAAAAAAGTTAAAATTTTCAAACCAGATCCAGAAATAGGAGTGATCTAAACAAAAGTACTGAAATAACTAAAAGCAAGATCTGCTTCAAAATTATTCACAAAGAATTCAGATTTTCATTAGTAACCTTTTTCTCTATATAAAACCTCGTCACAAGTTTTCAAGATGTGACCATGATGGAAATTTTTGCATACAGAGGAAATGGGAGCTTTTGTGGAATGCAACACTGCAGGTTACCTCTCAAAATTCAACACAAAGAAACCCACAACCCTACCCAGTTTTACTTGGAACCGAAGCCAAGTCAGAGATGTGCTGAAGTGCTGTTTTGCAACTCTCCTGGGCAGTGAACTCTCCCTCAAAATATAGAGACTAAAAGCACATGATGTTTCTCATCTAATTCCCTGACTATTAATGTTTAAATCTGCACATGAGCTAATGTCATCTTTCACTAGGCAACAAGACAGTTTTTTACGCAAGATTGTTTAGACTTAATCAGTTTAGGTCTATCAGCACATTGTGGCAATTAAAAAAAAAGCAAATGTTGTCTTTATTGCAACACTTTTTAATAATTAATTATATTTTTGAAGTTATTTGTCCTTCCTAATATGGCATTATAAAAACTTTCAATTTTTCCATGCATTATTGGGAAGAAAAAAGTCTATAGTAGAGAAACAATGATAACAGTAACTTCTTCTGACCTTGTAAAGAGATTCATAAGAGGGATACCTATGAAAATTTAAAGCTTCAATGGCATTATTTTTGGTGACACCGTCAACCATCTCGGTTTTTTGAGGGTTTTTGACACAAAAGATGAAAAAACATATCTCATCTAGGACTGGCAATAAATTAAACAAAACCAAAAACAATGTCAAAACAACACAGGATTTGCTGTCTTCCCTTTGCAGCACACAGCAATTTTATTATTTTGGAAGAAAGAAGGATTTTCCTGTTTTAGCAATGTTCTATTACATGTCCTCTTAGAATTATGTACATTTACACCACAACTTTTGTTTTTTAATCTAAAACTTTTTCACTGAGAGATCAAACCATGTGAAAGTTATTTATTTTCAGTGATACTGTAGTCCTACTTTAGCAGTGGAGCTCAACCATTTGTGGCAGATATACTGCAGAATCTTTATTAAACCCATTTGTTCAAATACCTGTTTTCTCTCTCCCTTTATGAGAAGTCACTGTTTTAATAAAATCATTGGTGGGATGAAGATAAACAGAAACTGAATGAAAGTGAGATTTTATAAATACATACTACTTTTTTATTTACTCATGATACCACACTTTCTTGTTAATATTTATAAATAATAATTATTTTAAAACCAAAATGAGCTATGTACAAATGATATATATAAGCTAATTCAGCAACAGGCTAGACAGAGAAGTATATTATAGGGTTTGTATTAACTTCTAACATACTTAATGTAGCCTTGGAAATAACACAGCTATAAATACAGGTATCAAAAGGATGTCATATTACTGAACTAAGAATCACTAAGATATGATGATCCATCAATACAGATGGAAAATTCTGACCTTCTAAAATGAGATAAATGAGAAAATGCTCCCACTGTTCATGTTCATAGAAAGTGTTGTAGCTCTAGGACCAAACTTTGTTTTCTTATTCAGGACATTAAAGTCAACAGCAAAGAAAAATTCAGTGGGGCCTACATGAATAAGGTGCAGCAAGGATTAGGAGGATTTTTGTGATTCAAGCTAGGCACCTCATCTCTATTTTATGCACCAGCAATGACTCAATTCTGGCAAATAATGTGCATACTTACTCTTATTAATATATATAAAGTTCACAGTAGGATTAAATTATTCATTAAAGTTCTAAATTCATAGGGTCAGCTAAATCCTACTAACCAAGAAAACCGTAGAATACAAAACATCTAATTAAAGGAGTTTAAAGGGCAAATATCAAACACAGAAAGGTACTCAAAAAAAATAACAAAAAGAGCAGTCAGTGAACAGCAAGCAGCATAAGGATAATTTTAGAAATGTAGCATTGTTTGCCAAAATCTAAAAATGAACAGCAGGAAAAATTGCCCTAAAAATATCAAAACCCTGAATGCATAGTTCCCACTCTCAGAAAATTGAAAAATAGGGCAGTGGGAGAAAAGCATTAGCTGAGAAATTCTCCACAGTCTTCACTTGCGAAACCTGGGGAACAATACAAAGCACTGCTCTTGAGCAAACATTAAAACCTTATACTACAGGAAATTATGAGAAGCCAGTGTAAATATGAGATTTTATCAATAAATACAGAGATCCTTTAAATAAAATCTTGCCAGCAACAGCAAAGAAAGGCACAAAAAAATAATACATAAATCTGCACATTTAAGAAGTGGGTTTGGATATAAAATTTCCTTTTTAATTTACGGTTTTAACAGCATATGATGTCACTTTTGGTGTGGTAGAGTGGATCATGGTATAAGAAAATGAAGACAGTTTGTGAGATGATCAAAATTACCTAGCAGATTGGAAGAAAAGTCATTTGTGAATTCAGAAAATACAACAAAATACTGGTTGATACAAACAGAATGTCTCTGCAGTCTTCTGTCCCTTGAAAAAAAAATAGAATAACAATAAAAGAGGGGATGGAGAGAAGCTGTTATCAGTGGCACACAGGAAATGTGGGGTCTGTGAACACAGCTCCTTAGCAAAACTCAAAACAGCAGGCTGCCCTGACAAGACAGAGGAATGTCCTAAGAACTGCATTATCTGCAGTTTCCCATAGATGAAAGAATTATTTCCATGTCTGAGAGAAAAAAAAAAATGTTTCAAGAAATACCTTTGATGAAATCTAAAATTACTGAAAACCAGAAATGTGAATGAGCAATGTAAGACAGGCAAGAAAAATTATATAAATGCTTCAAATTTATGACTGCTGTAATGCCTGCTTTTACCAAGCTGTCCACTCATGTGCTTCAGTTACTAGATGTGTTTTGCACTCTATGGTCAAATAAATAGATGACTTGTTTATAAAAAGAATATAAATAATAGTAATAGTAGTATTTAGCATTACAGTACATAAGAGTGAGAGAGAAAGACTGAAAATAAGAATTAGAACACTACCTACCCTTAGGAACAGCTTCTCAGACTTAACACTTCATGAGTTTTAAACTCAGTTCATTTCTAATATTGAAATTGTTATTTATTCAAACTTCAGAAGAAAAAAAGAGATTCTTCCCCCTTGCCTGACTTTTGTTAAGCCAGTTTTTACAGAAATGCTAGAGGCAAACATATTCTTGGCATCCATAGCTTTTAAGGTAGGCTGCAACTCCAAGCAAATGCAGTACGATCCACTTTCTGCTTAGATAGACCCTAGTCTGAAGTTCACTAACTGCATTGATAATTAAGCATTAGCATTTTCATCACGTGCCATGAAATCAATTGATTTCTTATGTCTGCAGGTCTATCTGATAGTGAAACTAAACCCCTTTTCAGCGTTTGAGTGGTCTCAGTGTGGGGTTATTTAAACAGCATGTTGATGCTGCAAAGGCTTGCCCTGAGAGACAGGAGTAGCAGCAGCGAGTTCCTCACGAGGCACAAGCACACTTACTGGGGCTGTGGAAGAGTCAAGGTCAGGACAAAAAGCAAGAAATCCATGCAATAAGAGATTAATTCCCAGGGCTATTCCTTTCTTTGCAAATTGCAAGAATTCTTTATAGGTGTAGCTCTAGGGATTTATATACAGAAGACTTTTCATTTTCTTTCTCTTTTTTTGCTTCTGCCAGAATCTTTGTGAGCTCCACATTCAAATGAAACCTTTAGCAGTACAGAATGGATTAATACAGGATTACAAGAAGAAGATTATATTTCTGGGTCCTCTCATCTCCTTTTTTAAAATGTATATCCCAACATTACATTGCATGTATCCAAAATGACTCCTTTATGCAGAACCATATGTTAATACAGATGTCAAAAGAAAGTAATTTTTTAAAAGTAGCTAAGACTTGTGAAGAATTGTAAGAAGATTTACTTAGCTTATAAAGAATGTTAACAGGGCTATTCATTAAAACTCTAGAATAATTTAGGATTTAAACGAGTCCTTATATCACGCACATTTTGTATTTTTCTTTTGAGATCCAGTATTACCTGACATTATATTTCTTTCTTTTCCTTCTTCAAATACTTCATGTCCTCTGACATTTTTGTGTAATAGAAATTCCAGCACAAAATATCACGGACTCTCCCTGCTCCCTTCATGCTAAGAACATTATTTCTCTAAGCTTTTCCAGTCACAAACATCTGGTAATCTGAAAGGTCTGATCCTGCTGCTACTGAGGTTCATTGAAAAACTTCAAATAACAGTCAAACAGGCTTTCCAGAGAGCTGGAAAGCCTTTAATCCAGAATATTTTAAAAATAAAAAACTCCTCTGTTCTTAAAAACATAAAGTAACAGTAACTTCTGTAGAGTTAAGACTCACAAAAAACCATTAAAAATTGTGAAATAATTCCACTGATTTTGCATGTTTCATTTCACTTAAACACAACAAACCTTGAATTCTGGTTATCACTTGAGATATGCAATAGGTTTCACAACAGAAATGGCTGGTGGACAATCTATTTGGATTACTTTCTTTCTGCAAGGAACTGGGCTGAGACACCCGGTGCTCTACTACCAGTCTAAACAGTGGTATCCAAAAGCTATGCTTTTTTCTTATCTTCTTATCTGCTTATGCCTTATCTTGCCTGATGAATTGCTAAATTTAAAAATCAAACCTATTGTTTCTCACTTGATCCTTCAGAAAAAGTTATATCTAAGGACTCAAAAAGATGTAAATATCAAATTCTAACAGAAGATTTAATAGCATAAAATAATCTTTTCTATTTCTCTGAGCATAAACAACAGAAATTCATTACATCCTGGTATGGGTTAGATGTCATTTCTCTTTCTTACTTCTAGGCAGAAGAACTATGAATGTAGGTATCTTCTGTGCTAACATAATCAGTCATTTATCATGGAATCATAGAATCCTAAAATGTTTTTTGTTGAATGGGACCTTAAAGAACACATCGGTTTTGAGACACCGTGACATGAGCAGGGGTCCACTAGACCAGTTTTCTCAGAGCCTCATCCAGCCTGGACTTGAATGCTTCCAGGAATGGGGCATCCATAACCTCTCTGGTCGTCCTGGTCCTGTGCCTCACTACCCTTACAGTACAGAATTTCTTCCTAATATCCGATCTAAACCTATTCTCTTTCAGTGTAAAACCTTTCCCTGTTGTCCTGTCACTACATATCCTTGTAAAAAGGCTCTTTCTATCTTTCTTGTAGGCTTCCTTCAGTACTGGCAGGCAGAAACTAGATCACCCCAAAGCCTTCTCTTCTTTATAAAAGAAAGAATGAATAATAAGTCATAGAAATAAAGGTTTTACGGAAAGTTCCTGACATTTATTTTGTCAATCCATTCCATGAAAGACATGTGCAAAACTGAAGGTCAACAGTAAAAAAAAAAGGGAGAAATGGAGGCACTCATGTAGGTACTTCATGCCATACATTTCTCTGCATCATGCAGGAATAAAAAAAAAAAAAAATTCCTTTTGTGATAGAGAAATTCAGGGACAAATTACACACACATAAAGTTCTTTTTGGTTCTCATCCTTATTCTGTCAGCTTTCTCTCAGACCTTCTCAAATCTGAGCCAATCAGTCAGGGATCCTGTCAAGGATGCTGAAAGGGAGGGGAGGAGTTCCCTTCTCACACAAACTGCTCCAAGTAGAAAAATAGAGAAAAAAATTCTTCAGTGACATCCCAATGTCAGGGAGGAATCTTAGGGATTATGAGAACCCCTTTCATATGCTATACATAACCTGTGTTCCTCTAACTCCCGTTTGATGCACCACTGCAAAACAGGAGAGGAGGAACTGTGAGCCCTCCTCATCTCTTCAGGGAGCAAAAACAAATATACCATAAATGAGCAAGGCCTTCTAGGCTGCACTCCATTTTTTCTGAAATGAAATATATTTTACAAGCGTCTTAGCAGGAATAATAGGCAAACAGTATCTTAACAAGTAAGTAGTATTAAGCAGTCAATAATTCAATTAATCAGCTGCTATAAAAAGTCAAATACGCCAATAATTTATGCAGATTCTGAAATGTGCAAGGTCAGCAGAAGAGTGATATGTGTCACCTACCTTTAGAAAGATTTGAACTCTATCTGTTGCATTTCACATTAGCTCCTGGCACTCTGTATTTCTTTAAGCATAAATAATATGATATATGAGAGCCCCAGGCATGATTCAAAATGTAAGACAGCAAGACCACTGCATGCAGGTATTTCAATTCATTGCCAGATTCCTCCTCTTCCCCAGCAGCAACAAGTTACTTGCTCTGTTGCTATGTCCTCAGGTGGTTAAAGTATCAGTTGTTTATTTACATTCACTAACCTAAATGAGTTTTTTAAAAGGTGTGTATCTGCTTCCTCTGGGATCTTAAATCTAGGCAGTTGACTGGACGATCATTACAACTCTTCCTATTAGGTTAACTCTTTCTACCAGCAGACTTGCATTTTTTGATGTTTCTAAGCAGATAGAACCCATCTTTTACAATTGGCATGAGCGTAAGCATTTACTGACTTCCCTGTCACCTCTGTTTACACAGAGATTAGACCTGGGCTTGCTTTATTTCAGGCTCTGCAAATTCCAGCAGAAGCAGATGCTTCACTTCACCTATCTAATCTTGGCTCACAATTTTCTCTTCACAAAACATTCTCTTGGGGCAGAGAAAGTTTCATTCCAGAAACCTGGGATACTTCTGTCCATCAAAAAGTTTTTGCAGTTACTAAAGAACAGTATGTGGAATGAATAATACTTGTATACAATGAAGTTTTCATTTAGCACTCGTAGTGCTGATTATTCTCACTGGACACACAGAAAAAGCTTTACAGGTGATGAGAGGAAAAAGATTGCTGGGTTTTAAAGTTAAAATTTACAGTTCTTTCATCAAAACTGCTGAATGAATCTGTCCTGTGTCTCAAACACAAGAGGAATATAAAAGTTTGTGTTTTAGCTGTAGCAGCGTTACTTATCCTGCAAACATCAGGCTTGGAAATAGGTCAAATAATTTTGTTTTCTTCTGTTGCACCTCTGTTCCTCTGTTCTGAGGCAGGGGAGATTCTTCAAGGAATAAAAGCAATCATACTTTTTACCTTTCAATCCATGCTGTCCAGACAGAGAATTAATAATGGATAACAGTAACTGATCATTTTAATGATGGGTAGCTGAGTCTGTTAGTAGCTGAACCAAGAGCAGCAACTAATTTCAGACACTGGATAGAGAAACTTAACAATTGCACTCTAAATTTTATCTCTTGCATTAGCTTAAAAAAAAAACCTCAGTAAAATGAATTGAAAATAAATTAGTAAAAATACACATTCTATTAATGATTACATCTGGAAGACTGAATTGAATCATACTCAATTCACCTGAGCCTATCACATGGTCCGCACCTGTATATTTAAACCAGGAAAATGGAAAGATTTATATTCTTTTACTAAGCTCCTGACCAAAGACATCTAGCCAGGTATTTCAGGCTTAAAAAACAAACAAACCAACCAACGAGACAAAACCCCCTACCAAAACCTCAAAATAAACAAAACCCAAACCTATCTTCCTCCACAGAGTTGAGAGATTTTACTGCATCAACAATGTTCTGCTTCAGGGAACAGTGACCTCAATAATCTGAGTATGTAGCCTACTGTATTTATTTTCAAGGTAATGATCAGTCCGATCTCTTGTCCTGTATTTATTGTTACTGTATATCATTTGAAGTGCATGTTCTTGTGCAAGAACAAGATTACAGTTTGTCTTACATACTTAGCATATACTCCAGATAGAGTACTTTTCAGAAAAAAATTATTTCAGGCATTTTTACTCTGAAAATGTCCTTTTTAATATCTTATGATTAAGATATTGAGTCCATCATATGTGTTCAATATTTTACTCCGTATGCAATTGTACTGAAACCAGTGGGACCACTAGTAAGCAAAAAACCAAATCAGGCTGGCTGAATTTGGACCCTGTGTAACAATATACACTGTTGAAATACTGGTTTTACTGAAAACAGGAAGACAAGGGCCTCTGCATTCAGTTTGTTCAGACTTAAAGCTTACTGTATACTGTCCACATTCGTCCAGCCTGTATCTGGTTTTTTTTTTCCTTTTTTCAATGTCTTCTCACTCTATTTTCACTCCTTTTTTCTGTTTATGAGTGTTTTAAAGACAGCAGTGTAATTGAAACAATATTTTAGAAAACCCGACTGTGCTTAAGATTTCAAAATATCTTTTTTTTCTTTCATAAAGCTAACTTTTCCTTCCATCTGCCCCAAAAATTCCCTGTTTCTTGTTCATCTCTTACTTGTAGTGGTTTCTTCTTCTAGTAGTAACTTTTCTCCATTTTTATTCCGCCCCTCACAATATATCCTAACAGTATTCAGACCCTGATCCTTTCCTTAATTTTCCTGTGCTATGAAACATAATGTCACTGCAATTTCTGTGCACACATTCCTTGTCAAATAATTACCATCCCCAGAGGAATTTGTCAATCCCAACAGACCAAACTGACTATGGCTCCAGCCATGATAAGAAAACAGATTTAACAAGACTGGTCGAAAATAAAGGGACATTGTTTGTGTACTGCACCCACAAGGTTGCAACCAGAATCAAAAAGCGTATGCAGAAAAATGAAAGAATAGTAAATTGGTAAATTTAACCATTTCAGAGCAAGATAATGACCTTGTAGTTTTGCTGATGGGCCATTTCACTGAAATCTTTTTGGGTAATCTGCCCACAGTCATATTTTCAAACAAGACATAATCTTAGGACTCAACTGGCCTCACCTCTCTGCAGGAACCAGCTGCTTAATCTGATGAAGCAGACATGATTGCGATGCCTCCTTATTCCCATACCTCATCCAATATGGACTAGACTAGTGGTTTTGTTCAGTGATTTGGGGAAGTGAACTATTTGTGATGGAACTGATTCTTTTTCTTAAAACTTGCCACTGCTCTAGAGCTTCCCTCTTTATGTTTGAACTATTTAACTGCAAATATAAGAATCACTTTCATGTTCACAGTTATGCACAGCAGAGTGGGATTCATTCTTTCAGCTGAGGCTCTAAGCGGTACTGAGAAATTTATAAGAATATAAGATGGATTATTTCATGTTTTCACTCTATTTAGAAGCTGAAGCTTGTCCTTCCAAGACAAGTGTGGACTTCCAAAGGTAGCCAAGCAAACAACAGTTAGAAATCATTCTAAGCTTCAGTAACATGTAACAAAAGACTTGTACTACATTCCTTGCTTGAGCAAGAGCAGAGTCTGTCCAGGCCATCACAGTCTTCTATCTGCTAATGTTGCATGGCAGATATTGGAAACACAGCATGTCTGATGCATGTACTGAAGCCCTTATTTAGGCACAGATTCTCAGCATAGCCATGCGATAAAATTAAGAGATGTTTCTAACTTGGTATTATGTTTCTAGGCTCCATGGCAGTGGAGTTATGCAGGTCCAAGTGCTGGTTAGGAGCTTGTGGTGTGAGTGAAAGCTCCAGTGGCTCCTCTGGCAGAATCCCACATTTTTCAAGTTGCTGCTAGTTACAAACTGTTCTGCTCAAAGCTCACATTCCCACCCAAACAAATTCCCATAATCCAAAAGAAGGATTTTATTCTGTCTTCATGTCTAATTTGTCTGGCTGAGACTCAAAATATAATTAGCTCTATTATTCATTCACAGCAGTTATTAGATCTTTCATGCTGCTGAAGTACTTAAAGTTTAGGAGGGAACAGTGATAAGAAGTATAATTCAAAATGTACTCCTCATCAATATATTCCCAAAACAGTCATGAAGAGTTTGCATTTTTAAATGATATGTCCTACTCAACAGAAGAGTAAGCTAATGATTATATCCTAAAGCCCACTTGCTGTTTCTCTTCTCTCGTTCTAGTGAAACAGATAACTGGGCAAGTGAAAGGGCACGATTGCAGCAGACAAATTTTTTAGTCTGTTTTCAGCTATTACTGCTTCACCCAGACAGTTTTATATGTATTGGAATTTAGACCTAGCATGAAAAATTGAATGGATATATAAGATCTAAGGATGAACAATTTCATGCTTATTTTCCAGGATATTCATATGTTCCACTCTTGGTGAAAAAATAGCTTGAAAAAATATTCTCCTATTATTTAGGTTGATTTCTTTCTCTATCCAATAAAAATAGTGGAAGCATTTTGAAGGTAACTATTTTAAGGTTCCCACAAGAAAGGGCAATGAAAATGAACTTTCTGAAAATATCTTTTCTTTGCCATATAAATGCAATAGCACCTGTGAAAATTCAGTGTACTGGATTATTAATGTTATGTATTGGTTAAGAAAATACAAACCAATATTTATTCAAAGACAGAATTATTTCTTAAAAAGAACAAGATTAATCACATTAATAATCTTAGGATCATATTTTAATATTTTTCATCATTTAGTCTGTGACAGCTCAGGACCCCATCTTGACACCTTACTTGATGCTGACAATGTACCTGTGTTTTAGAAATTGCTGATAGAAGGGAAAAAGAAATGGGGAAAGCAGAGAGATAAGTGACCTCTGCACTGCAAACAAATTACATGCCCTAAGGTGTGATTGTCCATGGCACAAGTTCTCACTTAGACTGAATGGAAATAAAAAGAGAAAAATTTAGCAAAGTTTTTTTCTCTGATTTGAAACTATTGTGTAAGATAAAAAAACCCAAACCCCTGATGCTCTGAGCACATACTCACTGTTTCAAAGAGAGATTGTCGATGATGTAGTTTTGATTTGGACTGTAGAAAAGATCCAGTCTCTCAATAGGATACTGAGACACAATTGTTCCTCATTTCACTAGAAACATCTCTTTTCATTTATAGCCACACTAAGCAGGACCACCTGCTGTGGATCATGACTTAGTGTGAATGGAAAACAACTCCTTTTGTAGTCCTCTGGTTTGTTTTATGTATTGGTGTAAAATAATGATGGAACTATTTCCTTCATGTGTGTTCCCTGCCACTTTAAGAAATATGTCCCACGACATCACAAGTGAAGGAGCAGTAATTGTTCCCTCATGCACAAGCATTAGAACTATTCTGGAATGCAAGGGGGAAGGGTGAATGAGGAATAAAACTCGAGTCTTCTTCCCTCCTGTTTCTTTCTTTATTGTCTCTTTCATTGCTAGTTATAAGCATACTTCAGCTCAAAGAGAATTGAAGTTAAAATTCATTTCTTGGCATCCTAAAGACAGAATTCCTATCCAAAGTACTATAGTTTTTATTTAACATTCTTTTTGACAGAACTCAGATATTATCTCTGGCAATTCTGACTCCCAGTCTCAGTTCTTTTTGTACTGGTATTGGCTATGGTGACATCAGAAATTCAATGAAAGGATAGACAAGATGAAACCACATGTAGCCCTAAATTATAACGTAACTGAACAGTGAAATTGCCAGAGTCTTTAGAGCAATCCAGTCCAGTAGAGCAAAAGGAAATTTCTGAGACTAGGCAGCCTTAGACACAGGAGGTCTAAAATCACCTCCTCCGAAGCTTATAAAAGTTAACATTTAATAGTTCATTGAGGTTACACCACAGTATATATAAAAGAAAACAGAAACAAATTGAACTTTTTGGGCTCCTGCAAGTTTCTTGTAAGACAGCATAGCTACATAGCAAAAGAATTCAAAACATATTCCCAAATCTAAATTTCTGACAGAATCCCAAAATCACAGAATGGGTAATTTGGAAGGGACCACTGGAGGTCATATAACCAAACCTTCCTGCTCAAGCAGTCTTCCTTGCAGCACATCACATCAGTCAGGATTATGTCCAAAAAACTTTTTAATGTCTCCAGGGAAGGAGACTCTACAGCATCTCGGGGCAGCCTATTCCAGTGTTCTGTCGTCCTCACAGTAGAGAATGTCTTCCTCAAACTCAGAACTTCCTGTGGATCATTTTCTACCCATTGCCTCTAGTATTATTGTTGAGCACCACTGAGAAGAATCTAGTTTCATCTTCTTGACACTCTCCCTTCCAATACTTACATGCATTGACAAGATCCCCCTTCAGTCTTCTGCAAGCTAGAGAGTCCAGCTCCCTCAGCCTTTCCTCATAAGTGAGAGGCTCTAGTCCCTTATTCATCTTCATAGTCCTCTGCTGGACTTACTCCAGATCTCCATGTCTCTCTTGTACTGAGGAACCCAGAAGTGGACACAGCACTCCAGGTGTGACCTCACCAGAGCGGAGTAAAGGGGCAGGATCACCTCCCTCAATCTGCTGGCAATGCTGTTCTTAAAGCACCCCAGGATACCATTGGCCGGCTTGGCACAAGGACACGCTCCTGAGCCAGGAGTTGTTGTCAACCAGAACACCCAGGTCCTTCTCAGCAGAGCTCCTTTCCTGCAGGTCAGCACCCAGCCTGTCCTGGTGCATGGGGTTGATCTTCCCCAGGTGCAGGACTCTGCATTTGCCTTTGTTGAACTTCGGACAGTTCCTCTCTGCCCACCTCTCCCGCCTGTCGAGGTCCTTCTGAAGGGCTGCACAGCCCTCTGGGGTATCGGCCTCTCCTCCCAGCTTTGTGTCATCAGTGAACTTGCTGAGGAGGCCTCTGCCCCTTCAACCAAGTCATTGATGAATAAGTTAAACAACATTTGGCCCTGTATTGGACCTTGGGGGAGAGATCTCAAACCTGACTCCGTAGCACTGATGACAACCCTCCGAGGAAGCCTTGCTGAAGTCGAGTAGTCAACATCCACTGCTCTCCCATCATCTATCCAGGCAGCTGTCATGTAATAGAAGGCAATTAGGTTGGTTAAGCATGATTTCATTTTGGTGCATACATGCTGACTACTCCGGCTAATCTTCTTGTCTTCTATGTGCTTCAAGATGGCCTCCAGGATTAGTTGCTCCACCACCTTTCCAGGGACTGAGGTGAGGCTGACTGGATGATAGTTCCCCAAGTCCTTCTCCTTGCCCTTTTTTAACACTGAGGAGACATTCATTTTCTTCCATCCCTCAGGCACTTCTCCTGACCTTTCAAGGATGATTGAGAGTGGCCCAATGACATCCACTATTTCCCTCAACACTTTTGGCTACAACTCTTTTCTTCATGAGGAGCAAATCATATAAATGGGTATAAACACACGTAACAGAAAACTGTGAGAAAATATGAAATGTATTTGTTGAATCAAGAGAGTAACAGAGAAGTGTAGCATGAACTCTGACTTTCTGGGTAAAAGCAATTCTTCATCACATCAGACCAATGTGCAGTTTACAGCACTGCCTAGTGGAACAACCCTTTGTCAGTCCTGATTTTAGACAGGCTACCACAACCAGAAAAGAATGTAACTATTCTAACATCACCTATTCTAAATACATAATTCTAAATATTCTGACTTAGACATAATTTTATTTTACTGAATTTCAGACAAGAGAACCAGCAATGTATATCTCAGTAATGTATATGTTCAAAGCAGGACACTGACTAATTTTAGAAAAAGAAACATATAAATACAATTTCAAAATAAAATTTCCACTTGGAATAAGTATTTTTATGTATGAATTAAATCACTTAATTTTTAGATATTTAGACCCAAACATTTATGGAAACATGGTCCTTTTCACTCAGCATGCAACTTGCAGGTCACCCACTCTGCAAAACACAATTCATGTTATTGTACGCTCTGATCTAAGCTGAAGTTAGCCTGAACACAAGGCTGTATTCTGTGCTTAGGGGTTTGAAGATGATGGACTATCTCAGATAGCTCTTGGGCACATTATTATTTTGAAGTATAATTTATCTTTCACTCAGCAGCACCCCTTTCCTGCACAAATAATATCTTCCTGAAAAACAGGTCTGATGTTCACTGCTCCATCTCCCCGCATCCATGTGTTTAAAAGTAAGTGGTAAGGAAAGTCATCCTCAACACAGACTTTCACATATTTGAAATACCTTCCAGATAGATTCTATAAAGCCAGGATGCATAGAAGAAAAATATACCTACTTTTGAAATGGAGAATCTGGGGTTTTGGTGTTATGTGACAGGGTAACTCCAGACAGAGAGGGCTGACCAAAAGTGTTCTAGTTCAAAGGTTCTGCTGGTAGTGATAAATTAGCCAGCAAACCCAAAGCACAGCAGAACCGAGTATCTCAGGTAGGAATTCCTTTATTCATTTAGGAGTCTTTCTATTTAAATCAGTGAAATATTATGAACTTTTGAATGAATGGCTTGTAGTTTGTTAAATTTGGGAACCAGTCTATTTCTTAATATACCTTTGTTACTTCAGTTGCTTTGATCTGCAATGACATGGGAAAATGTCTGGTAATTTTTCAGTGGAACTTAATTGCTCCAAATTAATGGGTTTTTAATTAAGTAGGGAAAAGTAGAAGTTAATATTTCCATAACCACTAAGTGAAATGACAGCTACTAAGTTCTCATTAGAATATGAAATTAGATCACAGTTTTATTTTTTAAATTTAGGATTACTTATTAGATTGAATCAAGTGTCATAACATATTAAAAAGACCTTTTAAAATAGAAAAAAACAGTGTTAGAACTGGCTCTTTAGCTAATACAGTGTAGTTAATGCTTAATTTCAGACTCCTTGGACATAGCCTGTTCTTCCCTGTACCTTCAGTCATTTTGTTTATCATTTAGTCTTCTCAAAGACACTACAGTCTATAACTGCACAGTATGTTCAATCCTTCACTGCACACTTGTGCACAAGTGAATATTTACAGACCCATTTGAATTGCACACTACCTCAAAGTACAAGATCAGACTTCCCAATCCTATTTGATGCATGAACCATACTGCAGAATCTGGTACTTTGACACCAGTGAGGGTCCTCTACTGGCAGCAATTCACAGAACAACTCAGCTTATGAATCTTGCTTGAATTTAAATCCAGAGGGCTCAGATTTAGTCCTTGTCATCTTCTAGGAGGACATCCTATGTAATAACTATGTAATAACAATGGCTGTGTTCCTTAGCTAGCAGCAAAAAATGTGTTTGATCTCAACCTGTAACTCTACTCTCCTTTCTTCCAAGATAAGTAGATGTTAGCAACAAAGCATCTTAACACCACACTAACTTGCAGAACAGAACATCTGCATTGGAAATTATTAGGCAGTAGTAGAATACATCCAGAAAACTTTTCTTTCCGGGAAATAACATGAGAACTCACTTTGTGTCAATTTTGGAGTTAGGATGCTATCCTACGGTTACTCAGTCAACAGCTTAAGGTTAAAAGCTACAGGCCAAACATAAAGTCTCAGTTTAAACAGTAGCAACTGAAGAGAACTGAAGTACAATACTGATTTTTTCATATCAGAATTTGTGCTCACTTCACTCAGCTGCTAACAAAGATTGAATAGGTATTAAAATCCATGTATGCAAATATTCTTCAGAGTAAACAAGGCTCTTCATGCACACGGAAGTCACCATGTGTGTATGGAGGAGCAGGGTCTTAATCACTAGCTTAAATCACTAATCTAAATTTAATTTGAAACTTGATAACTTTACAGATTTAGCTAGGCTTCTGTGGCAGGTAGGCAAGGATAGCTTATGTCAGTTCACAGAGAGGTCAGCACTATAAATTTTGGCATAGGTTGTAGAGTAGACCATACAAATATTTTATTGCCTATTATCGGGTAAAAAATCTTGGAATAAAAACTGAATGAACAGCTTACTTATAAATATAATAATTCTCTTTTTACATGGTTAATTTGTGCATTAATACTTTCAATACAATTCAGATAATGTTTGTATAATAAGCCATGATCAAATAAAATAAAGATATGAAGAAATCTTCAGTCTATATAGCAAAATGAGTGGCTAGATGACAGAGACAGCAGGAGGATATAACTTTATTACTACATTATGTGTGATCTGCACACACAAAACCATTATTTTTTGAGATACAAGATAGCTTATTTGCAATGACCCAGTATATTAGAAACAAAAAGTAGCAAGAAAAGCTTTGCAAACCTGCATGATTTATAAAAAAATTATTAATTTGACACTTCTTTTATATTTGCTTTAAAGCAAGTAAAACAAGAGTTGTTTAAGCTCATGACTTTACTTAATAAGGTCAGACAGATTCTCCGGAAATTTTACCTTGATTTAGGAAATGCTCACAGTAAGGATGAGTTTCACAAAGCAGACAAATTAACTGCTGTCCCTTAGATAACAGGATTAGGATCAAATCTGCTTTTCTCATAAAAGTATATTGATTTTAACTACAGAAGACCAATATAGAAAGCTTTCCACCAACTCACATTCTACTGATAACAGAAGACTATGTGAAGACCATGTGAAACAGTACAAGCAGAAAACTCCCTTGAAGCTGCAAAACTACCACAGTTAAGATTTCCAGCTAAATGACAGGTAGCATTTTGTTCTTCCAGAAATGCCAGTTGTGCAAAATATGTAGCATACTGCACAAAGCAAATTTTGCTGGGGTTTTTTTTGCACATGCAGAGATTTCTATAGACACTGTTGATGTGAGTCTGCAACACAAGCAGCTAAGAAGGTCAAGTCCTTATACTACAAGGAAGCTGATGCAAAATGCATTGATCCAAATTAACAAGTGGGAGAACAAGGCTGCTTTACTTAGGGTTATAGCTTTTTCTTCCTAGTAGAAAAATCCTTTCTATATAGCCTCCTGTGAAAAGGCAGAATGCAGAGAGTGGATGTATTAGTTGCACATCACAGGGACGGATTTTACACTGTACTGACTGACATAATGATAAAGCTACAGCTGTAACAACTTATTCAAAAATCAATTCCTTGTTACAGGCTTTTTACAATTGTGCTAGAAGTGTCTTGAAGAGATTTGCTCTTCTCACTGCAGGTGTAGAATGTAGTGGCAACTATTCATATACTCTAGAAATGATAACCAATAAATCACTTACTACGGTAGCAATAGTATTCTCTGCTATACTGAGATATAATAGTACTACTTACTAATAAGATAGAGGAACCATAATCACTATAAACTAGGAAAAAAGGTTAAAGCATTCATCTTAACAGATCTTCACATTTTAACAAAATCAGCTCTTATTTTGAAGCCAGTTAAGAAATTCAAGAAAGGAACATGGCAGTTGTTACACATTAACAACAACCTACTTTTAAAATAATAATTTAAAAGTCTTATTATAATAAATATGTATACTATTTTGCCAAACTCTTAAACTTGGTATATTTGTATCTTAAGAGAAAACTTCAGCAATGATAAGGTAATAAGAAAGGCCTAACTGGTAAGACAATGCTAAATTAAAATCATAGAGTTATAAGTGGAAATTTAAATCCTGCACCTTTTCTCATTTTGCATATTTACACAACTGTTTTTCTACTTCCAAAGAAGATGTATTTGCAAGAAAATATGTGATTGGGTGGTCTCTTCTATTTTTTTTTCCCTTCCTTGCCCATCCTTCTGCTTAACCAGAATAATAGAATCACAGAATAGATTGTGTTAGAAGGGACATTTGGAGGTCATCTAGTCCAGCCCCCCTGCAGTGAACAGGGACATCTTCAATGAGATGAGGTTGCTCAGAGCCCCATCCAACCTGATCTTTAATGTTTCCAGGGATGGAACATCTACCAGCTCTCTGAGCAACCTGTTCCAAAGTTTCATCACCCTCATTGTAAAAAATTTCTCTCTTATATTTAATCAACTCAATTAAATCAACCCTCCTTCAGTTTAAAACCATTACCCCACGTCCTGGGTAAGGAACACTGTGGCAATACTAATTAGAAAGAAGATTGGAAGTACATCAGAGATCATAAAATTATAAATATATTGACTTGAAGTGGTTAGTGTAAGCTGCAGGAACTGCTCCTTGAAAACCTCATAAAAGTGATCAATGAGAAACCAAAGCTGCAGCTGAAGACTGTGTTGCTTCTCAGGTGAAACTTTGGGAATGCAGCGGTGGAGACATGCCAAATACAGTCTGAATGCCAAATTAATGCAGAAGAAACCATCATTTTCGGGGGTTGCAGCTGGGGGCAGGGGAAGAATTTGAAAGACTGCTAAAATTTCAAAGCCGCAACACAGAAGAGAAATCCCTCGAAAAAGAATGTTGCAATTGAAAAAGAAACACTAAGAAAAAGAATAAACCTTCTGTTATTATGAACATAACTCTGTAAGAAATTCCAGCCAGCAAATTAACTCTACCTCCAGTTGAAAATGAAGATGAGGCCAAAGGGAAACAAACAGCTGTTTGCCAATACAAAACTTGAGGCTTTGATAAACAACTGCTTTCAAAGATAGTTGTGAAAGATACAAAATCATTCATTATAGTCATAATAGGAATGCAAAAGAAGACTATTTGTAACTGGGCTACAGCTGGATGAAAGAATTAACTATTCAGAGAGACTGGAATTAAAATTAAAGGTGGTGGTACAGTACTGTGTACTCAGAAAAATGACTGATTAAACAAAGATAATATTACTCATAGATTAAAAATCCCCACTTTTTTGGGAAGTCTTCTCAGGTATATGCTAATACTCTCCTGCATCATGGCTGGAAAATGGTTAATTTAGTTTTGTAAGTTTATGTGAGGTATATAAAGTAGTGTTACATTTATAATTCCTACTGACTTCTTAGCATTTATCTTCAAACCTGTATCAATCCACAGTGGTAATTCTCAGGCATGCTTTGATATAAATAAGTAGTAAATTCCTAAATCAATTCACTCATGGTTTCTGGTAAACACTCCAGATGCTGTGAAAAGAAATATCCATCTCTTGGTGGAGAAATCTCAAGATAATTCATTTTGTTTCAAATTGGCACCGAAGATGGAAACAGATCAAAATCTAAGGAACTGGGTTTATTAGCATGTCAGACAGAAAAATTAGGAGGATGATAAATAAAGTCAACAGAAGGATTCAAACACTTGAATGTGGAGGTAGAAGTACTGAATTTAAACAGAAGTGTAGTATCTGGAGTCCTCACAAAGAAAAGAGAAAATCAGAAGGCTGACAGTCTGCTTGGATAAGCAAGCAGAAAAACCAGAATTTTAAAAGTGAAAATATCTATAAACATATGGATAAAGGATCAATGAGTTATTCAAATCAAAGTCAGAAATAGAAATAATCCATGCGCACATTTGAACTTCACTCTTCTAAGGAATTTAAAATAGCATAAAATTAGTTATCTAGAGGTAGGGTAATAGAAATGACTGTATTAAATTTAGAAGCAAGTTTACTTTGTTCAAATTAAAGGCCAGAAAAATCCATGAGCTGGGATATTTACAGATTTCTGCTAGCAAATTTTCAATTAATCATTTATGAATAAGGTTGTAACCTGGGACTAACACATAGAAAGTCTACTATTCCTCTTACTGTCAGAAGTATGTACAGGGAAAAAAAGTAAAGAAAAATGCCTCAACTACTACAAACCTACTTGACTCCTGTTCAAAAACAACTCAGAAAAGAAATTACAAAGAAAGGCTAGTTGTACATGGAGGGAAGTGAACGAAAATCAACATGTTTTTTCTAAACGTGAAAATATGACTTTGTTGTTTTATCACTCTTCTCAGACAATTGAAATGCATCCATGCTAATTTATCTAAATTTAAGCAGAATCTCTGCTCTAAATGCCTCATGACAAATTATTGTTTAATGTAGAAAAGATCAGGTTTTATAGAACTGACTTACAGCAAAAAACTTTACATAAACAGAAAAACAACAACAACAAAAAACTTGCAAACCAACCAAAAAAAACCCAACAATAAAAAATGACTATGTTCTTTAATAACAGACCTTGATACTGATCTCATTTATTATTTTCACTGGTGACTGTAATAAGAGAAATTCTAGCAAGACAAATTTCAGAGGTGGTTTCAGAGGCAGTATCACTATTGAAGACAGTATTACTGTCCTTCAGGAGTAATTAGATTTCTTTGCAATTAAAACCAAACAAACATAAAAACAAAAACCCAACACACATGCAAAGAGAACCCAAACTTCCAACAGAAAATTTAATTCACTTAGAGAATAGCAAGAGGAATGTATGCCCTAAAATGAGAGAGGCCATATTGGTTGATTATATTCTTGCAGGTGATTATTATGACTGGACTGAAAGAGACACAAATTAATTTCTAACATGCAAGAACTGAGAAGTGTACGTATCTACAAAGCACTGAAAATGCCAGTGAATAATCCTTTACAGACATCTGATAGATATAAAAACCACAAAATTTATTTAAACCAGGTTTGTGTAGAGAAGAACTTCTAGGCTTACTAGAGGAAAAACATGATAAACAGTTAAAACAGTGTCATTTTTCATGCCAGGAATATGAAAGCTGTAATGATATATAGTTATTGAACAGGACATGAGCTCTACTCATGTTACTTAAGAGTACTAAGCTTTTGTGTATTCAATAAGAGCCAGCTTCCTCTGTTCACTACAGCTGTAATTATTCTATGGTTCAAAGACTTGTACTGAGAATCTTCTTGGGTGATAATGGAGCATACCGTGGTTAGTGAAGTTAGATGAGGTATTAGGAATTTTGTAACTATCTGAGGTTCAAAGTTCTTGAAAAGTTCATCATCTCAGAGGTAAATCATTTTGAGATTGGATTTTACAAGTTCATGAACAGTAAAGGAAGAATAGGAGAATATGAGGCTAAATAAGCAACCGTTTGGCATGAAATTTTAAGAAAATGAATAGTTGGTATATTTAAGAAGATAGCAGCGGATTGCTGTGAATTGTGGGTTTGAATTTAGTAAGCTTTAAGCTTCTATTGTTACCAAGTAGTACTGAGAAATTCTTGAAGTGAGAGACAACTGTACAGAAAAGGAGAAATTGTGCAGAGATAAAATTTGAGAAGGATTCCAAGCCCTTACTGTCCCTTTCAGATCAGCAGCAGCATTGCAAAGTGGGAAGAAAAGTACCCATAAATGTAGTTGTTCAGTTTACATGAGAGCTGACACATCTGAATGGCTCTAGCATAGATGGAGGATTCTGTGTCTGTACACAGCTGCAGAAGTACACACAGAAAAGAAAAATGTCTCAGTAGATCTGAAGACATATGCATGTCTGGAAGACCTGGGGGAAATTTTCAAATCCTGTATCAATGCAATAATATCAATCATTTCACACAAGGCAGAAAATCCATATCAAACTCAGGATGGCTGACTGATCCTTTCCAAAAAGATTATCTGCAGTTAATAAAACACAATCTCTATCTCCCACTAACCTCAGTATTTCCTCTCATGCATTTACTTCTATCATTTATGTAAAATTAGCTAAAATTTATAATATGGTTCCGGTCAGTATCAAAGAAAGAAGAAGAACATTCTTAATTCTTCACTTACTGTCATCACATGACTGAGAATATGATTCATTTTAACACAATACTGTTCATGGTAAAATTTTAGGGTGACTTTTCATGGTTTTCCTAGAAACTAAGGCTCTGGAGTCATGAGGTAATGATCATAAAATATAATCACATGAAGGATAAAACTCCCTGACAAGCATACAAAGTATAATGACCTGGTCTAGATAACAAGATGGAAAAAAACAAAAAAACCCAAAATAATAAAACACTAGTAAGTTTATCCTTAATGCAGTTGTAAACTCACCAAATAGTTCAGGTTGAAAAAGAGGAAATTAAAAAGTTTTTTTCCAGTCAGCTTAAAAATAACAGTGAAACACACAGCCTTAATTCTGTCCCAGCTGTTTGATTACAGTCACTACCAAATGGCAACACATGCAAAGGTTTTTATATGGAAAAAAATGAAGTACACCCCAAAATTTCAAAAATGCACAGCCTACAGAAGGCATACAAATCATGTATTCAAAGGTCACATTTTAACCCTCAGATGGTAGAAACCTATAGTTTTCTTACATAGTTATATATGACCTGCATTCCCATTAGTGGCTGAATGTATACTGAACCTCAAACTTCACCAGCATTATAGGAGGCATTTTTACATAGGATTTAGGAATAAATTTCTGTGCAGAACAATAGCTCAATTTCTCTTAGGCTCCAATTCTACACTTAGCAAAAGCAGAAAGAACAAATTCTCAAAATAACTTTAGTGGTGTAATTATTTTAAAATATTTGGTTCATCAAGACATCTACTGCTGCTCTAAAGAACTATAGCAGTGAATTTCATAATGCCAAAGTGTTTTGTCAGTGAGTAGTCTAGATAGTTTTACAACTTCTCTGCTCTTTTTGCTCTAACTGTAAAAACAGCTATAAAAACCCCCCGAACACTGAATACCTCCCAAAATAAGATATTGATACAGCCAACACAAAGGCTGCCTAAAAAGTAGGCTTAGGATAAGCACTGAGGTGTGTTTGTAGGACAAAGGTTAATGCTCATTGGTGTCACAGAATCACAAAATTTCTGAGGTTGGAAGGGACCTCTGGATGTCACCTGGTGCAACCCCTCATGCTCAAGGAGGAACACTTAGATCTGGCTGACCAGGATCATATCCAGGTGGATTTGCAATACTTTTCCTAACTCTCTGGGAAATCAGTACAGTGCTCACTGACCCTCGATATTAAGGTGTTTACCCTGCTGGAGAGGAAACCTCCCATGATCCAGTTTGTGCCCATTTTCCCTGGTCCTGCCACTGGGCACTTTAGAAAAGAGCCCAGCTCATTCCTCTTTGTGCCCTCCCTTCAAGTATTTCTATACATTAATATAAGATTGCCCCTGACCCTTTTCTTCTCGAGGCTGAACAGTTCCAGCTCTCAGTTTTTTCTCACAGGTGAGAAAGGGTGTGTCCCTTCATCATGTCTGTGGCCTTTTGCTGGATTGTCTCCAGTATGTCCGTGCCCTTCCTGTTCTGAAGATCCCAGAACTCGACACAGCCCTCTAGATGTGGTCTCTCCAGGACTGAGTAGAAGGGAAGGATCCCCTCCCTCACCCTGCTGGCAATACTTTGTCCAATGCAGCCCAGGATACAATTGGCCCTTTGTGGCTAAGGCATACTGCTGGCTCCTGCTCAGCTTGGGTGACTGACAGGACCCTCAGGTCCTTCTCTCTGACAAGATGCTTTACAGATGGGTTGTTCCCAGCATATACTGATGTGCAGGGTGTGCAGTCCTCTCCAGGTGCAGGACTCGTTGAACTTACCCCTGTTGAGCTTAATGTGATTCCTTCCATCCCATTTCTTCAGTTTGTCCAGGTCTGTCTGGATGTCTTCAGAACCTCTGGCCTGTCAGCCACTCCTCCCAGTTCTGTGTCATCAGAATGTGGCTGAGGGTACACTCTGCCCAGTCATCCACGTCAGTAGCAAAGATGTTAAACAGGACTGGACACAGCATTGACCTCTGGGTGCACCGCTAGTTACAGGTCTCCAGGCAGACTTTTTGCCACTGATCATCAGCCTCTGGGTTGAGCCATTCAGCCAGTTTTCAATTTACCTCACTGCTCTTCAACAGTGTTTCAGGACTTTGTCTACAGGATCTTATGGGAGACAATGTCAAAGGCCTCACTGAAGTCTAGGTAGACAATATCAAGGTCTTTCTACCAGGCCAGACACTTTATCACAGAAGTTTATCAAGAAGTTGTTCAAGTAGGAGTTCCCCTTGGTGAAGCCATGCTGACTACTCCTGATCGTTCTGTCATTCAAGTGCTAGGACTAGACAGTCCTTCATCTTTCCCCAGGACTGAGGAGAGACTAACTGGTCTGTAGTTCCATCAGTCCTCATTTTTGCCCTTCTTGAAGATGGGAGTGACATTTGCTTTCCTCTAGTCTTCAGGCACTTCTCCCATTCATCATCAAACATGATTGACAGTGGCTTAGCAATGACATTTCCCAGATCCCTCAACACTTTTGAGTGCATCCCTTCATCTGCTTGTTCATTTGCACAGTCTTCCAGGCATTTTTACCTGTCTTCCTGTTTGTCAGGATGGACTTTTCTTGAGTATGTAGGTAATCCTTGAATATTAATCAGTTTTCTTGGGCTTTTCTTCCTTCCAGGGTTTTATTTCACAGGTCTCTTCAATCTGATTTTTGAAGAAGACAAAGACTGCTCTCCTGAAGTCAGGTTTGTAAGCTTGCTTTTCACTTTGCTCCCTGTCCTCAGATTCTGAACTTCACCAACTCAGGTTCACTGCAGCCAAGGCTACATTTAACCTTCCCATTCTCAATGAGATCTTCCTTTTTGGTGAGTAAGAGGTCCATTAGAGTACCCCTCTTTACTGCTTCCCTCTATCACTTGGAACAGGAAGTTTTCATCAATTCACTCCAGGAAACTCCTGTATTCCTTATGTTCTGTTATGCTGCCCCTCCAGGAGATATCAGAATACTTAAAGTCCCCCATGAGGACCAAGACCTGCAAATGTGAGGCTGCTATTCTTTGTCTGTAGTGGCCTCATCCACTTGTTCTTCCTGGTCAGGTGGCATGGAGTGGACACCTGCTATAAAGTCACCTCTGCCAGCTCTCCCTTTAATCCTAACACATAAACTGACATCTGGCTCCTCATTCATCCTCAGGCAGCGCTTGATGCACCCGAGATGTTCTGCCATGTAAAAGGGAATACACTCTGCTTATCTCTCCAGCCTGTCTTTCCTAAAGATCCTGTATCCCTCTGTTTCAACACTCTAGTCATGGGAGTCATCTGACCATATCTCCAGGATCCCATCAAGATTGTTGTCTTGCTGCTGGTGTTACCCGGATTCCCTGTGTGTGAATCATGTTTTTTACTGTCAGGCCTGGAACACAGTCTACAGGATGAGCTATTCGCTTGAGGGAAAAAAGAAAAGTCAGGGTAACAAAAAAAAAATATCGGCAAACCCATTATTATGTCTCATGACTTTCTTTCAGAGAGGATAACTCTAAGTGGCATCCCAAAGAGGGAAAATGTGCGCCTGAATGGAGTACATGAATTCTTCCTCTTCATTGCAAGAGGCTTTGTACAAAAGCACTGTCCATAAACCAGCCAGCATTTAGAAACTGGCTACTATGGAACTTAAAAATCATCACCTTGGTTGTGGCATTATGGTCTGAAACCACATATGTGTCACAAAATCATAATTTCACTATAGAGTAACTCAGAGCTCTGTTCGGCCTCTCCCTATACCTACTAATAGTTTATGATTTATGCTTTATGATCTACCCCTTTACACCATAATTAAAGATGATAAAATGATGATAATGAATATTTTCAGATACTTTTCTGTCTAGACATCTTTCTTCTTGAACATATTTTTATAACATCTCTCTTTCTTTTGCAAGCATTTAAAAATCAGAGCCGGGCCAAAAAGTCTGAGTCTTGTGTTTATCCTTTGGAAACTTTATAAAATATTCTATCTCTAATTCCCATTTGAGTCAAGGACTATGAAATGGAAGAAAGCTCAGAAGGAGCCTGTAGCTTCTTATTTTCCCTTCCCCTTCCCTTCCCTGCTTTTTTTTTTTTTTTTGATTAACGACTTAATTCAGATTACGAAATAAAAGAAAATACCCTGGTTAATGTTTGTCAACAAAATGATTGAATTTTGTGTAAGTCACTAGTGTATTACATTATTCTAAAGATAGAAAAGAGAACGTGGATGTCAATAAATACCAAGCAGATTGCCTGATATAAACTGATGGTTTATGATTTACTTTCTTAATTATCATTATATATAACCAAATTTAAGTTTCACAAGGCACCATTACTTGAAACCAGTAATGTCTGTGTTCCAACTTCTCGATCCCAAGTAATTTAAAGATCACTGTGACTGGAATCAGATTGCCAGCCTATCTGGTTTTTTTTCTTACCTGAGAGTATGATGTTGAATATACAAGCATTAGTATTTTGGAGAAGTCTATTGACATACCTTTTGTGGGAAAATGACTGGGAGTGAAAAGATAGCAGTGCAGAAATTACAGGGGAATATGTGTTTGCTACTCCCCGGATGGAATGTGGTCAATGTATCTGACCTCCCCCACACAACACAATCTAAAGAGGTCTGAATACAGGGTGAAACTGAGTGGAAACACCATGGCCAGGCTCTGTGGAAACTGATGCAGAGAAGGGGATTCCGTGGTACTTTTTAGCTGATAAACTGCACAGCAGCTGAAAAACAAGGGAGATAAAAGAAAATGTCCTGCTGTTGAATCAGGAACTGTGGTGAAATCCCTCGTCTTGGAGAGGTGCTTGTCCCCATCCCGAGGTTATCTCAGATACTGCACTGAGACACTCACCTCCAAGGTATGACCACTCCTCACTGAGTAAGATGTATGACTAAAGTAAACCAAGCCCCACATAAAAGCAAAGAAACAGTATAAAAGTAAGTTAAAAATGGGCTGAATCTGTCTTTCTTCCCATGGGAACTCCTACTGGGTTAGAATTGTACTATATGTGTTCTGAATGATTATCTTGTTCTACATTTATTTGGGGATTAGAGCTTTTTAGTATATTGCTTTGAATATGCTTTGGCAGTCAGATTTTATCATTGGGAAACCTCAACTCTTAACCACTCACAGTTTTATCAAGAGTGATATTCTATAAACTGTTAATGTGAGTCCTTCAAGAGCTCTGACAGGCACTGACAGTGGGTAAAGGTGTGGAGACCCAGGAGGGGTCTCTCTGTTCAGTGTGTGACCCTGAACAAGTCAGTCTAACTGCTCACAGATCTGTGAAATGCTCAGTGAAGGGTCCCCATAACAGGGCATTGATAGAATGGTCAGGTACAAGGGTCTTGGCTTTCCTGGGGCACTGACAGAATAATCAAACACTAAGGGTTCGAGAAAATCTCCCCTTTTCACATGACATCTTTTAAAAAGAAAATATTTAAACCAAAAAGCAATGTTAGATCTTTACTCCCCAACTTTTGTAGAATTCTGGCTTTTTACTTAAGTGTTTGTAGGTTTATTAGATACTTATGAGCTTATGCGGATTCTTAAATCTATTATTATTGGTTCTTTCAAGCACCAAGCGTCATTTTTCATACCTTTTGTGATATTAGCTCAAAATCAAAGTAAACTGTGTAACTTTGTGGTTTAATTAATTACGAATATAAAGATCTAAGGACTTTCACAACCGGGGGTTTTTTTTGTGATTTTGAATAATGTTACAGCTAGATATCAATTCCTGAGAACTCATGAAGTCACCTTCTAACTACTTTTTTCAGGAAACTACAAACTCGCACCCAATTTTTCTACACCCCAATTATGTATTTAATGTGTTTGTCAGGATTTGGGATTTTGGGGTTTTTTTCCTTGAATAATTCCTTTTTTATCTTCACCTCTTCTGTATTAGTGTTTTCAGAATCACACTTTTAATTTGCCATATAAGTAAATAGGAAAAAATGTTCTGAAATAAAGCTTTCCTTGTATTGTAGCAATAAAAGGAGATTGTATGCCTTTCTACAGCTCGTTGTTCATCTGTCTGGAAGTAGATAAAAAATTAACCTTGTGCTTCCTTACAGACAGCAGCAGTTAGGGCCGTCTTTCACTAGGAAGTAGCACTGAATGCTGAAATCTATTCCTTTATGCTGGACTTCTGTACACATACAAATAAAAATGCTCTCCTCCACAAGGTCAGATTCTCTGTATAATTGCAGAGGCCAGTCTCTCGTAGCGATATGCAATAGGGAGGTGCTCTCTCACCTATTACTGTTTGATGGTTCAGTGCAGCACTTTCATAGCATACACCTAAATGAAGCATGGAAAAGAGTAATAGACCATTTCTGCACTCAGACATATCTCCAGATCAGTGATCAGCTAAAATCTTAAATGGAAGGAAAGGCTGCTCAAATAGCTGCAACCTACTCATCTCTTTGCAGCCACAAAAATATTAGTGAGCCTTCAACACACATTTTCTGTAATTCTTTCATTTCAGGAAAAGAATTGTCACCTGGAGAAAGCAAATGAATAAATATTTTTCCAATCTTCATTTGTACCCTGTCAGATATGACAGCTCTAAAGGATTTTGAAGTTTAGAATTTTTATTAATTTTTTTGTTCATCTGTTTGGTTTAAATTAAAGTGCATGCATCTATGCTGTTTACAAAACTTTGTACATCTCGAGGTTTCCTTCACCTCATTAAATGGGAGCAGCAATGATTACCAGGAAGTTACTTTTAAATAACTTTTGTGAGGAAGCATTTTTATTTTCATCAAGAGACTTCGGCAGAGTCAAAGACACCTGCAAGATGAAGACTTTTTTTTTTTTAAGGACAGTGGACTTGAATAATCTTGAGAATCAAATCTAGTCACGCTTCTTTCTCAGTTCACAAATCACAGTGATGGAAAATAAGATCAAATGAAAATAATAATGAGAAACAAAACAATATATAAATAATTCACAGTCTAAATGCTACACAGAGCAGAAGGGAAAGAAAGCTGGGAGGAGAGTCCAGTACCCCAGAGTGCTGTGCAGCCCTTCGGAAGGAAATTGACTGGTTGGAGAGATGGACAGAGAAGAACCTTCTGAAATTCCACACAGGCAAATGCAGGGTCCTCCACCTGTGGAAGATCAACCCCATGCACCAGGACAAGTGGGGCTGACCTGCTGGAAAGCAGCTCTGTGGAGAAGGACCTGGTATTCCTGGTGGACGACAAGGTGTCCATGAGCCAGCAGGGTGTCCTTGTGGCCAAGAAGGCCAATGGTATCCCGGGGGTGCATCAGGAAGAGCACTGCCAGTCGGTCAATGGAGGTGATCCTGCCTTTCTGCTCAGCCCTGGTGAGGCCACACCTGGAGTGCTGTGTCCTGTTCTGGGCTCCTCAGTACCAGAGAGATATGGAGCTCCCAGAGCAGGTCCAGCAGAGGGCAATAAAACCGATTAAGGGACTGGAGCATCTCTCCTATGAGGAGAGGCTGAGGAAACTGGGTCTGTTTAGTTTGCAAAGAGATGACTGAGAGGGATTCTCATCAATGTCTATCAGTATCTGAAGGGAGGCTGTCAGAGGATGGAGCCAGGCTCCTCATGGTGATGCCGAGCAATGTTAAGGCAACAGGCAGAGACTGATGCAGGATGACCCTGCTTGACCAGGGATATTGACCCAGATGGCCCACTCTTGTCCCTTCCAGCCTTATCCATTCTACGGTTCTCTCAAATCAAGTTTTTTACACCAGCTCTTTTAAGGTGGTAGGAAATTGGACTTCTCATTTCAAGGGATACACTTCAAATAAATTTTAAAGCATAATATGTCACCATATAATTCTATTGACATTATCTTTTAGTACTGTAAAATAATAAGCAGATAAAATCAATCCTAAACTTAAAATATTCATTTGAACTTTTTTGGGGCTTCTGCTAGCAAACATGAAAACCTGATAATAATCATAGACTCATAGAATCATAGAATACTAAAGATTGAAAGAAACCTTAAAGATTACCTTGTTGCCTCTAATTATGGCATATTCTAAGGTATTCAGGTGACATAATCTGATTTTTACTGAGTGTGAAAACTGTGTGGAAAGAAAGAAACTAAAAGGTGGGAAAGGAAATAATAGATACCACAGCATAATTAATTCTAAGATTATTTATTTCATCATTCAAAATCCTGAGTCCTCTATGCTCTATACGAACATGAGTTACAGTAATTGAGATAATGCATATATATTTTTTTTTAAATCATGGGGAAAAAGTGGTTCAAATTAATTTTTTTCTTTTAATGAGAAAATCCAGTAAAGCAAGAAAAATGGTTTCACACCGGGGAAGTTGTAAGAAAACTGGACAGACTCTGAAAATAAAAAGGACAAGTAACTTAGCAATGTGTCCATTTTCCTAGATATGATTTCCACAATATGCAGTAACACACCTCCTCAAGTCCTTTTTAAGTTCTGCAAAGGGCTAATGGACCTACACAACTGTCTCTAAACTAAACAATACTCTAAACCTCTTCTGGATTATTTGCAACTATTCGCTCGAGCCTGAGTATGCTACATGGAAAACTAGCTGAAGTTAGTATAGCTAATTTGAAAAGCATGAGAGATTGACTGAGATGCTATTATATATTGTAGGAAATTGTATCCACAGAATGTGTAGCTGTAATAACACTCAATTCATGTATAATGTTGTACTCACCACAAAACAAACTGAAAGGTAAAGAAGTGGAGAATCCTATATTCTGCATTTCCCTGATCTGAATGATCAACTGAAAGCTCAAGTAGATAATATCCAAAAGCAGTTTAAAGTGCATACAAAATAACTAGATAACTTAGTAAAGTACTTTAACCATATTGGCAACTGGAAGCCACTAAATATATCTAGTAGTAGTTTAAATACCTTGTGAGACAGTCAAAAGAACTCCCGGATTTTGAAAAATGTCAATGAAGATACAGGATATGTTTTTAACTGTGATATAGTGTCTTTGCAAACCTAAAAGAGGGATAACACCTGGAGTTTTATCCTTGGACTGGTCAATTTCTGATTATTTCAAAATATCCCAAAGTTACTATCTGAAAATATATGAAGCGAAACCTATTTGCTCAGAGAAGATTTTAGGCTCTTAGGTTTTACATTCTCTCTGAGGTAAGGCATCAAGAATTACACACACACACACAGAAACTAAGCAATTGCCTCAGGGGTCTGAAGTCTAATATTCCTTCCACTGTTTTGCTCCACCTTTCCTTTCCCCTTTTCTTCCTCTACAGAGAAGCTTAGAATGGATTTGGGATAGGGTACAGAACATATCTCACAACAACAAAAACCCCATCTATTTTATAATTCCTGCTAAGTTATCTATGCACCTTGAAAAATTAGTGGAAAGAATGTAAAGAAATTTACAAAAAGTAATAAATACATTTGAGTATATACATATTTAGAAGTCAGGAGAAGTTGGCAGGAATGCCTGCAAGATAGAAGTGTTGTCTTAAGCATCTCCAGCTATGAATATATGAAAGTGCTTTTGGTATCTCAAATAATTCTAAAAAAAATTTTTTAATTTTGTTTCAAATATGCTTTGTCTAATCAGATTTTTAAACTTTTCACTTCATTCAAAAAAACTAACCACTGGGACCCTCCTAAAGGTGACATGAGGAAAAAGTATGAGTTAAAGTGAAACTCTCAAGTGAAAACTGCATTGCATCTTCTAGAAATATATATTACTTGAAATATTCATTTTTTAAAAATCTATGATGAGGAATTAATAATCAGAGCATTTTCTAGCTCTGTTTACTTGGCATAGTGCTTAGCAAGATAAAATCAGAAAACATCTAACACATTATGAAAAAGATTACCTTCAATCAATTACAAAATGCTAAATAGTGGGATTTGTCAAACAGGGAAAGGAAAGTAATATGAAAGCAGGCCTATTCAGAAGGAAAACCAAAGAAAAAAAGACAAACACTGACATTCATTTCACAGAAGATTGCTACAGCAGACCTTTGCAGATTTCATGTGCATCTACACTGATTAAAGCTGTTTCAGCACCTTTTAGAAATCTCTGTATATGCTGGGCTCTTGCATACCTGTACAGATCTGAGCTGAGATTCCCAAGGCAGTTCTTGATGACTGAGTAAAAGTAAACCTTATGTATCAGTTCAGGAAATCATGCTGTCACAAGAATTTACATAATCTTCATTTCCAGTACCAAAGACCAGAGTAATTAAAGATTTCAATCACTTAGAAGCCATTTTTCCTCTCTCTGACTACAACCGTTCCCAGGGCACACAGGCCTTATTTAAGTTTAAGTGATGACCGTGGCATCAAATATGCTCACGGTTTATAACCTTGGAATCTGTTTTCATAATAGCTTTAAAATTCTTTAGGTCAAATTAGAAATACTGGAAACAAAGACTGGTAATGTCTTCTGGTTATGACATAGGATTATTCTTCAAATGAAAATCAAGTACTGATGATCTCAGTAAGTAAGAAAAGAAAAAGAAAAATGCTTGGCAGACGTTATTGTACACTATTTATTTTTTTTAAAGGATAATATTTTTATCAGTCATTGGAGCTTTTAATGCATCTCAGCCTGTAAACAATTCACCAGTAGTACAGAACATTAGAAATCAGTAAATTATACTGAATAAAGGTACACGTCCTCGAGATCTTTTCACTCACCGTTTCTCAGCCAAAAATTTCCAGTTGCATTACACAATTCCTAAAGTGATTGGAAATTTAGTCACATGGTTGTTACAAGCTCAGTATCAAAGATCCAGTTTTGATACCTCTAACAGATTATCAAGAACCTGCAATGACTGGTTTATTTGGATTCATGTTCCTCTGAATGCAAAATATATAATGAATATTATCTCGAGTCTTTATGGGTGAATCGATTTTCCTAACAACTGCATGTTTTCCTCTTTTTTTCTCAAATTTACAGTAAGAGCCCTAAGCAGTCTAGGATTAACCAAAATATATTCCCTCCTGCGATGTCAACATGAGGTGAAAATAATTTCATGGTAAGAAATGAGACCAGATATTGGGTGGAATTTCTCTGAGTTCTTCTATACCATGACAAATTTAAAATTACATAAATATATATCGGGTAGCTAAGAGTTGTCATGTTTTATATGTACATCAGCTAAAGTCAGATCATCATTCTAATTTCACTGAGCTGAGTATTCAATATAGTCAACATTAAGCTACCCTCTTACTCATTTTTGCAGTGCACAGCAGAATACAGATTAAATCCAATGCTAATATCAATTCAAGTCTACATACTCCAGTGCACTGGGAAAGTGCTACATCTGATTCTTGTAGAAATGCAACTCCCTTGGCATGGCATCAGTCCTGGGCTAGTCATACCTTCCACTTATGGTTAATTAACTAAGACAGAGCGTAATGCTGCTGTGAACTTCGAATTACAGACACAGATCACGTCAAGAGCTCAGAGGTTGGGTCTCTCGATTGCATTGCATGGTAAAGTGCAGAAGTGCTCCAATATAGGAGTGGAAACCCACACTAACACAAGATGCAAGAAACAGCTGTTTTATAAAAATATATTTAGAGTATATACCAAATATGAATACCTTTCACAACCCCATTAAAAACTCATGCAAAAGAAAAGTAGCTCTTTATTAAATTCTGTATCATCATAAATCATTTCTTTACAAACCGAATGAAAAGTAATTACTTTTTCTAATTCTTTAACTTAAAAACATTGGGATGGCAGAAAAAGACCATAAAGAAACAAAAATTATTTTCAGAAGCCAAAAAGGTTTTAATGACTTGGTCTTTATTCAACTTTTAGAAACTACTTTCTTTTTATTGAGATAACTTTCTCCACTAAGAGATTTCAATTGAAAATAACCTTTTTTTAAACTGTTTTGTTTTTCAGCTTGCTCCCTTTAATTAAACTGCACATTGCAGAAGAATATACAGACTACTTTCTGAATATTAATTATAATTCCCTTGAAGTCTCTTAGGTCATTAAAATATGATTAGCTAAAGGCTTTTCCTAGGTGGAATGAATAATAAACATCAAATATACAGAACTATTTCAAGTCTACCATGATTATCTTATTGGGATTCAGTTAATGAGAAAAATCCATCTCTGTTGGTTCAGTGACATGGACGAATATCTCAATTCTCAAAGATGCACAGCATGACAAACATAAATCACTACACCTGGAGTATCAAGTTAGCCACCTCACACTGAAGGTTCTGCAAACTACTAAGAACCACACAGGTATTCCTGCTGAGTATATTACCTAAAATCTCTTCTTCCTTAATTATTTTTATCAGATTACTTTAAATCAGCCCTATGCAGTAGCTTATTAAAAAGTTAATCTTGTTTCCATGGCAATAAATTTGTTTTACCAACTTGTAAGAAACAGATATACAAAAACATTTGCAATTTTGTTTTTTCTTTTCCTCTTAGATGTAAGCAGGAATCAGATAAATCGATTCAGGAAGTGTGACATGCAATATTTCATCACTTATTTTTCTGGGGGTTAGCCATAGTTCCAATTAGAAAGAAATGTTGCAATCATCATTATCAATCTGTATGAGGTTTTAAGGGACATATTTGCATAATTACATTCAATTAACACCATCAGGAAATGGGGCAATATTATATTATTCACTATCTAGGGAAACCTTCTATCCAGAAGTGGTCTGAAACCATCTCACCTTCATGGAAATTAGACCACAGAAACACCTGTAACAACTTACGTGATTACATAGTCTGAAGCATTTTGTAAAATCCTGGTGCTGTCTTTTTATTAAATAGTATGAGGAGAACAACTCAATTGCAGCCCCTCCTAATCCATCTCTTTTGTCCAGCAAGTTGCACTGAAACATGATTTCCAGGTCATCTGTGTGCCCCAACACAGCTCTAAAGGGAATCACAGCAGCCGTGGCATGAGATGGCACATCCCTAAATGTCAAGGCTAAAATTCAGGAACCTACACCAAACACTACTGTGGTGCTTGCACTGTGCTGGCCACAGGACACTGGGCAAGTAACTACCACAGCTGGGTCTGCTATTTACCCTTACTCTAAACCACTTATGGACATATGAACAGGTTCTGGACTCTGCTTCAACAAAACTCGTATTCTGAATATTTTTTGTTATGTTCCTACTCTTCATGTGGACAATTATAAATCCTCTTCTACTTAAGCCAGAGTCTTTGGAGCAACATGAAGTTTCCCACGCAGTGCAAGGAGAATTATCCTGATTTACTCTGTAAAGCCCAGAAGATGGGCACCATCTAAGGAACTAGGTAAAAGGTAATAAACTCCCCCAAATTTACTTAATAGACTGGCAGATCAATTAACTAAACTATGCATTAAAATGGCATAAAAAACTACATATCCAGAAAGATCTTAAAAACCACATTTTTTGCAGATCCACCCTTCTTTTCAGATTAACACCCCATGCATCACAAGTTTGCCCAAGAGCTCAGATTGATAAAGCAACAATCCTCTAGGCTGCCACAGATATTCCTGATGTGAGTGGTGTGGATAGATGGGAGAAATACAGCTCTATTTTAGTCAAAGATAGCATTAAAGTAGACTGTATAACCAGAGCAGATACAGGCTGCAGCTATATGAAAATGACAAAAAAAGAAAAAAAAAAGAAAATAATTTGGAAGTACCTACCTGCAGATTCTCCCAAGTAATAAATGAATAAGGAACTGCCGTCCGAGATCAAGCACAGAAGGAAGTGTCCAAGAGAAGAAAGCAGGTTAGGGTAACCCAGGAGAAATATAGACAGTTCAAGAGTGCAGTGATGTGGTTAGGAAAGCCAAAGCCCATGCGGAGTAGAGTTGGAATAGAGACAAGACAGCTATGTATACACCAGCAGCAAAAGGGAGCTCAGGGAAAACATGAGCCGACTGCTGAATGAAGCAGGGCACCTGGTGACAAAGGACATGGAAAAGGTTCTCGATGCCTTCCTCACCTTCTTCACCTCAGCCTGTACCAGCAAGATCCCTGGGACCTATTGGAAAGTCTGGGGCAAGGAAGAGTTACCCTCAGCAATACAGTATCCAATTAGGGTACATTTAAACAAACTGGACGTAGGGCTGTGGGACCTAAGGGGATGCACTCACCAGTGCTGAGAAAGTTGGCTGATGTCACTGTGAGGCCACTCTCAGTTGTATTGTACACATCATGACAACTGAGGGAGATAACTAGGAACAGGGAGAAAACAAATGTCACTACCATCACCAAGAAGAGCAAAAAAAGTCCAGGGAATTACCGGCCAATAAGCCTCAATTCCATCTCTGCAAGGGTGATAGAGCAAGCAGCATGTATGAAAATGGCTTCCAGTACTAAGTACAGGAAAGTGATTGTGAGTTGTCAGCATGGATTTACACAGGGAAAATCATGCTTAACCATCTGATAACCTTCTTTGATGACAGAACTGGATCAGTGGAATAGAGAAGAGCAGTGGATATAATTTATCCTGATTTTAGCAAAATTTTCAGTAAAATCTCCCATAACATCCTCACAGACAAACTGATTAAGTGTGTACCAAATAAATGGACAGTGAGGAAGGAGGACTGACAGCTGTCTAAACTGCTGGGCTCCAAGTTTGTGACCAATGGCATATGGTTCAGCTGGAAGCCAGTCACTAGTCACTAGGCATTGATATGGCATCCACTACTGTTTAACCTCTTAATAATGACCTAGGTAATTGGGCAGAAGGCACCCTCAGCAAGTTTGTAGATGATAAAAAACCTGGGAAGAGTAGTACCAGGTGAGTGTGCTGCCATTCAGAGGGAGCTCAACAGGTTGGAGAAATTGGCTCACAGGAACATCACATAGTTCAACAAAGAGAAGTGCAAAGTCCTGGTGACGGAATAGCCAGCACCTGGGGAGGAATAACTTCACAAAACCCTACAGGCTGGGGCTGGCTGGCTGGAAGGCAACCTAGCAGAAAAGGATCTGGATGTCCTAGTGGAATGGACACTGAGCTGAACATCGGCCAGAGATATGCCCTTGCAACAAAGACAATCAACAGCATCCATCCTTTGCTGTATTAGTGGAAGTATCACCAGGAGGTTGAGGGAGGTGGACCTTTCTCTCTGCTGAGCCATTGGGAGACACCTTAAGACCTGTGTACAGGTCTGGGTACCCTCATACAAGAGTTGTAGGATTACTGGTGTGAGTGCACCAAAGGGCCAACACAGATGATTAGGACACTCACACCTTTTTCATACGAGGACAGGCTGAGAGAGCTGGGACTCTTCAGCCTGAAGAAGCAAAGGGAATCTTATCAATGTGTACAAGTACCTGATGGAAGGAATAAAGACGGCAGAGTCAGACTCTTCTCAGGGGTGCCTAGAAGAATCTTAAAGCCACAGCACTGTACCAGCTGCCATGAAGAAAATGAACTCTGTGCCAGCTGAAACCACCACAGAGAACAAGCAGCAATGGGTACAAAATGAAATACAGGAAATTCCAGCTATTTGTTGGGAAAAAAAAAATCAACAAAAACCTTTTTTTTTTAACTCTGAAGTGGTCAAACACAAGAAGGCAGATAGGCAGTCTTTTAAGATATGCAAAACCTGACAAGAAATAACCTTCAGTAATTGTTGTAACAAGATGCCCTCTAGATGTTCCTTCCAATTTCAATGACTTGTTGTTGGAATTCAGCTAACTACTTCATAAACAGAGAGACAACTTTCTCACTGAAAACCATCAGATGATTAATTATTTCCCCATCCTCTCCCAAAAAAAGTGGCATGGTTCTGACACGATGTTTGCATTTTGACATAAATAGAATATTACAATGGTTACATACTTGAATATCTACTTTAAAGCAATTCTGTCATTATCACCTTCTATGGAAACTTTTAGACAATAATTCAGTTAGAATTTGCAAAAAAAATTTTTATGGTTGCAACTAACATATATAAAGCATATATTAGCAGAGTAAATTGTAATTAATCTTACATTTCTGCCATATCTATTTTGAACAGCTACTGAGCTACTGGTAAAGATCAGACCTAGCTGCTAATCATTATGTTACTCTAGGTTGAATGCCTCCACATGCGTGTGTACACACACACCACACACACACGCACATACACACAGAGAAAAATGTGATTTAAGTTTCAGGCAATTATAGCCTGAAGCAGTCTGAGAAATAGCAACTACAAACAGGTAATTAAACTCAACAGAGTATCACTACAAGTGCAGGTGGTTAGTGCAGGTACCCTGGGCTGCAGAAAGCGATCAACAGATAGGCAGATACAGACATGTAGCACACACACTTATATATACAAGAAATACATATGTTCTCTATCTCTCCAGATTGAAACATGAGGAATGAGAATCCACCTATACATAAAATAACTCAGAACTGCTAGTTACACTTCATGAAGGTACAGATGCTTTTTATTTTCTTTTTGTACCTTCTTATACCTGAAATCATTCTATTAACTGCAAAGAGCATCTGATTGAGTCCACTGATATAAGTTACCCTTTTCCATGCTAAACAGAAGGGCTAGTAAGCCACAACAGTAGTAAAGAAACACTAAAGTTCTGATGTCATTATTATGCATACCAGGGCTGATAGCAAAATCTTTCTTTTTAATGTTGTTTTTAAATTTAATAGTACATGAGGAAGCTGGAAGAAAACAATATAAAAAAAGAATTGGCTCGAATCACATAAGAAACTTAGGGAAACACAGCTCCAAAATGATTCCTCATGACACGTACCAGAAAATATAACAATAAAATACTACAGGATTTTGAAAAATTGTTTTTTCAAAACTGCAAATGAAAGGCTTGCTTTCCTTCATTGTAAATAGCACTTATGGGCCAGACTCTGACACTGTTGTCACTATTACTTGTTATGCTGTGTAGCATTTTACTTCAAAAGCTGTCTCATTGAAATAAGTACCTCCTTTATACTGAAAAATTTTATCAAACTAAAAATATCAATTAGTAATCACAAAATTTTTGTTTTTTTCTGAAGATACTCAATGTCCTATTTTCATCTTACTATGACAATATCTACTCAAAAACCTGTGACCACTCAACAACACAGCAGACCTCTCAGGAGCTTGCAAAGGGCTGCAGTACTTTTTATTCATAAAATGTGACAATATTTTTTCCAAGTTATGCTCATATACTAGTTTTATCTTTCTCAACAGCTGTCTGAAATAACAGGCATGGAAAAGATGTACACTTATAATTGAATCTTGACATCATAGCAAGACAAAAACTATTAACAAGTGAATTTTGGTAGCTGAGCTCTGCAGGCTTTTGTGTTGTTGTTGCCCAGTGTTATTCAAGCCCTGGTTAACATAAAAATGAGTAATCTGTGCTGGCTCCTCATTCTAGGAAAAACCGTAATTTGCCTTGACTTCATTTGTAGAATAAAATTTGATCCAACTTCTATGAAAGTCTTTATAGAATCAGGTAGGAAATGGCAGATAATAAATGTTCTGCTCTAAATTCGTGACATCGTATGTCAAATCAAGGGATGGCAGGATACAGAACTGGTAGGAAGTAACCATGTGCTTAGCAAAGTTGATGTACCTTGCCACTGATTTCCCTGGGGTTCAGGATTTCATTCTCAGACAGGGAACAGTAGAACAGAATGGTACGATGATTTACACAGACAGTGCTGGAGGAGTGGTAAATGAAGAGGTATGAAAAGAGTACTCAGGATTAACAAAGAAATCTAAATTACAAACAATGGTGGCTAGCAAGAACAAATGTAAAAAGAAAGGAGGCTAATGCTTATGGTTTTAGACATGTAATCAAACCTCTATCTTAAGATGGTTAAGAGAGCAGGAGGAAGCAAATACAGAAGATCCATCATCAGTGTTGAAGTATAACACTGAACCTCAGTTTCTTTACTGCAAATGCTGTTGTTGAGTTTAGATAATAGAGCCAAGAAAGAGAAAAATGTTATCTTCATCGTACTGACAACTTCATAAAATGGATTTATTTAAAGAAATGCCTCACACTAACAGTAACCTTTAACAGTGTCCATGGGAACTGCAGCTGGACAACAGTAAGTTCATGAAAAATGTATATGTGTGTGTACAAGCTTGTGTGTTTATAAAATCTATACATACCACTTGTATTATTTGCATAACCTATTTTTAAACACCTACAAAATGTACATTTAAAATAGGTATAAAGGAAAACATTGTGGCAACCTGTCAAAAGAAACACAAGTCTGTTGAACACTGTGCTGCTTAACAAAAAAAGGGTTTTTGCAACAGAAGAGGCAGATAATGAGTCATCTGATCTCATCAAATGAAAATTAGTGATATCCAGGTAAACAGAAACACATTTGAGTGATAACATAGGTAACCCCCAACACCCCTCCCCAAACCCTAATGACAGTACCAACAGATTCCTGAAAGAGCTAGAAAGTCTGAAATATTATTTTACTTCTTACCAAATAAGTTACAAAACTGAAAAGTTGAGGTATATACTAGAAACCGGTATTGGCAGTGTTGTTCACAGGAGACAAACAAAATCTGACTGCCAGTGCACCTGCAAGAGAAGAGTATGACTTTCTGAGAAACTGCTAAAATGTCTTCTTTAAATAATCTTTACAAGTCTGCACAGCATGTTCTCCTCTGCTTATAGTCTCTACTGCATTCTAATTTTCTGTTACTACTTCCTGTATGTGATTCTATCTACTTAAACCTTACTCTTCATGAAAAGAGATGCAAAAAATTATATTAATATTTCTAACAGCTATTCTAACAGAAAGGTAAATTTTTAGCTTGCTCACATGGTAACAAACGCAAATACCCATGAGCTGGTTGGAAGCCAGTGATACCAAACCAGGGATTTGACACACATGGCCATTTAGAAGACAGCAACACCAAAGTTTTGCAGGCAAGAAGTCAGGTATAGTCTGCCTTCCTCACCCTTATTACCTGGACTGAAAGGAAACTGGGGAGCTGGAAGTCCTGGCATTTTGGATACCTGACTGAAAGGAAGGTGAAGGGACAGGCGATGCTTCCCAAATTCCCTGATCTAGGTAATTAGTTGGTTGCAAAATTCCTTGTCAGTTGAATGAAACAAACTTGCCAGCAAATGTTAAATTGCTTAACAGATTAAACTCATCCACAAATCTGGTTAGTCTGTCATTTCTTGTGCACAACACACCGTCTGACAGGAACAAAAATTTTGCCTGCTTCAGAGAGCAGCTGTATGGCTTCTTGTTTACAACTCTGCTGCAGCATGCCAGATTAATCTAAATTCCCATTTCTGTATCTCTAATTTTGCAAGAAAACTCCTGGGTAGACAGGTATTTATGTGCCTGATTTGCAGACTCCTGTAATGCACATATAAGCTCTTCTGTCTACAGCAGTATCAGCAAGATTTATGTAGGTAGCTGCCATACAGATTTAGGAGTCTGCCTGCACACATTGCACAGTGTAATCAATGCCTAGCATATATTTAGGCAACATATTGGTCATAGAGATAAGTGGGGAAAAGTATATTATTTCAGAAAGTTTGATCCTGAACGTCAACATTTAAAGTGACAATATCACAGAATATTCACGCAGCTACAGAATTTTCATTAGTATTAAAAACAGATCTCCATGAATATTATTATTATTATTAAACATTCATACAACCTATTAACTTTGCATGATCCGTGAATGAGATTGCAGAAGGACAAAGTCCTTTCCTGAAAGATTTTAAAATCCAAATAAGGCAAAGATGAGTAAGAATATGCATAGAACAGAAAAAAATAAAAAGAAAAAAAATGAAAAAAAGAGGGATTTAGAAAAGAAGATTAATACATGTTGTGAATATTTTATGGACAAAAACCTGTTAATATATTTCAGAGCACAAAGTCACTTACGGTAAGACATGAGAGATGGCACAGGAGGCAATAATCATGACTGTAACTAAGCAGAAAGAAATGGATTGGTAACCAAAACAGGACTCTTAGAGAACACTATTTCAGAGGGAAATAGCACAAATACCAAAAGATATACTCTGAAGACACAAATCAATAAAAACAATCAAAAAAGTAAAACAGCCTCAAAACTTTATACAAAAAAATTAAAATAAATTCAAGTACTGAGAATTTCTGGTGCCTCTTCAATTGCTACAAGCACCTGTAGTTAGAAGACTGACTTTTTTTCCCTATAAGCATTATTCTAAATTTACCCTTCTCAAAAGGAGGAAATTGCACCATGCAGATCATGTGATATTCCAGAGGCACTTCCCTCATTCAGGAAATTCCTTCTCAGATGGTGGTGGTACCACATACACTGCTTGCTCCTGACCTCATTTTCAGTGGAAATGTCATTCTGTGCTTGCCTTATGTGTACAATTTCCGCCAGGCATCTGACTTGAGCCAGATGATTGGGAAAAGAATACAGGACTCAAAGAAGCTTTACCTGGACTGTACAAAGATTTTCCTGTGTCAAGTCTGGGAAGTGAAAACAAGAGTAGCCATCCAGTACAATCACTAAAAGGGGATATATTGAGCAAGAATACTTGTTGTGTAGCTTTCATTCTACAGAAGAATATTGAAGACATTAGATTTACTTCTCTAGCCTGCTGTAATGAGGCAAGATAATAAAAAATTATAGATCACAAAAAGATAAAGGATGTCAGGATTTGAGTGAGCATCTATTGGAGAGAGCAAAGGCCTTAGAAATCTCTTGATTTTTGGCTAATGTAAATTTTTGCAGCTCTGTCTGGTTTACCATGGTACATGATTATAAACTAACTACCAAGTTTGTCCACAATGAGAACGTGTCTCAGTAGAAGAGTCATTGGAATAGTCCTGCAAGAACAGAGATGATGCGACAAGTGCATACAAGTTCAGGTTTGCTGTAATGACTTGCATTTCTACAAAAATGTGGCCTTACAGATTGACTCATAAAGAGGGAAAATAGCTGAATGACTCTCAGGTTAGAACCAGTATTTTCTAAATAGTAGGAACAGCATTTCAGTTCCTTTCATCATCATTAACGATCATTTTTGCAGTTACCATGCAATGTTAGAAACAAACACTTTACACGTGTGTGGAATGAAATTCAAGTGAAATACACACTGCCATAGCCAAAGCAGCTATTCTCAAGCAACGCTGAAACTAGATGCTTTGATGTAGGTTCTTTTCAATGTAATAAAGATTTCACCTACAACTCAAAAATAATGTGGAAAGCAGTCTTACGACAACCATCTGAAAAACTTTCCTGTTATTCATTTTTATTTGTTTTTTTAAGCAATTTCCATTGTCTATCAGGGCTGTTACTACTAGAGGCATCACAGTGGTTTAAGGTATACTAAAACTTTTCATAAGGTACAGCACAATTTCAGATACCCTTTAGATCTCAGCACATTTCCTAAAGCTCAGTGAACCATGTGCTTGCTTTCATTTTCAGTTGTCCTTCACTTGTGTTTATATGGCTTCAGCCCACCCCCCTTCAGTGTATTTTCATTTGAAGGCTAAATGTTATGGCCTGTTCCAGAAACCATCAGATGGATAATGAAGAGCTTAATTTATACAAATGCAGGGGGTTTTGAGGATCACAGTGAACTTGCTGTCTAACCCAGTGAGAGATATGCCTTTCTAAAGTGTGAACAGCTAAGAACAGCCACACTGCACCGTGCAGCACATTAAACTGAGTTCTCCAGCTGGAATCATATACTGCTACAAAGAGAAAGTTCTCCAAGTTTATCAGTCTTGTCTCAGACACCTCAATTTCTAAACCTGACATTTGCTGTGTATTGTCAGCAAGAGGCCATTCCCACAGTAGTGCTTTCATGGGCACAGAGGGGCAAGAAACTGGCAAAGAGCAGTGTTATGGACCTCAGATGCTAAAATACCATCCCAAATCCCACTCTGGGCACCAGCAATAGGGGAAAAAAAGAAAGGATGTTACAAGGAGCACATCTAATACATTAATCAAGAAAGGAAAAAAGCAATATATGTGTGCTTTTTTCTGGTACTTGGCAAAACTACTTGATGACAAGTTGATTTCTGTTCTGTCAGAATGGAAGAAGTATAGATAGTTGATTTAAGGTACCAGAGAAAGACTGCAGTAAAATTTATCAGTTCTCCTTTCAAAAGATGGGCTATATTTTCAACTGAGGTAATAAATACTTTTGGTAGTAATAGATCTTGATTTTTCCTAGTTTCCTAAAATACATCATTCCCCAAATTCAGATTTCAGGCAAATAGCTTGTTTATGTAGCCTCTTAAATTACAGTGTTCTATATTTACAAAGGCTTATACATACAACTATGCACCAAACTGAAGGCTTCTAAACCTTTACCTTTAAAACATTCTGCTTGCCATTGAGTTTACACAGGGTCCATATATGATGTTCAAACACCAGGAATCAATGATTTCTAGGTGAATTTATCCAGTTATGGACTTGTCCTCACCTCTCCCTAGAGAGAGAAACTCCATTATACAAGGCCTTCTGAAACACACTTGTCATTTCACTGGACTGAGCACGAACAGACTGATTAATCTGGTCATGGGACAACTGCATTTGCAGTTAATTGCCATGCAGAATACTACATAGAGTAAGAATTCCTTAGTCATCAGCTGTACTAGCTCTTTGAGGAAGCTGCTTACCTAATGTATTCTAAGGAAAGGATATTGCGTTTTGACGTACAGCAAAAGGGTTGTGTGGGGCTCTTTTCTTATTTTAAAAGTGAAAATAATTAATGTATAAAGAATCTGTTTCCAATTAAACAAGATGAACATTACTGGAAAACAGTTGGATTTTTCTCCTATCTATGACTCAAAAATCACAGTTCATTTGTTCCTCCCTGAATATATATTTATTACTGTCACGTGTAGGTGGAATATTATGCCAAGAAGTCTATAGTTGCAGAGAAGATACAATAATGTCTTACAAGTGAATATGCTTTCAGTATATTTTTAGCATATTACATACTCTTAATTACACAGAAGAAATTTTATACAGGTAGTCCAGAACTCTGAGCTGCTAAAATGCAAACCTAATTGGGGGGTGGGCTGTGGTAGAATATTATTTAGGAGCTCCAGAAAACAGCTTAGACAGTACATCACTTCATTGTGAGTAAGAAGATATTAAAGAATAAAAAAAAACGTTTTTGTAAGGAAGATTTTGAATTCCCTTTAAGTAAGTCCTTTGTCATTTTAAAAATTGAAAAATGGCAGATATGCATAAAACAGGGAGCAATTTGATTAGCATATAATGGACAAGCCTCATAGTCCAGAATAGCCTAGGCATGTAACACAAAGTTCTATCCTATTAACGAAAAGGAAAAATAGCTCCTATCTATGACTTTGAAATGTATCCTGACTTATCTTCTGCAAAGAAGAATCTAATCCCCAAATTTCTGCATTTACTGTCTAGTGTCTATCCACTACTTCTCCAAGATCATTCAAAAAATGTGAAGATTTTTTATATGTCTTTATGTGTTCTTTTGTGTTCCGATAATATGATTTGCTCATAGCACACACACAGGTGATACAAATTAAAGGTTCCAAATTAAGTCTTTCTGTTAGATAACCTTCACAGCATGCCATTTGGAGGAGAATAAAAAACTCCAATCTTTTGCTTTGTAAATAGTATTTTCTTACCAACAAGTAATTACCAATAATTGACAGTGGTAATTAGCATAAGAATCTATTAGTCAGTAAATTTATTTCAAAGTATGTATAATGTATAAATAAGTCAAATGAAAAATAATCATGAGTGTTTACACCATGCTACAGTATACATCCCCGGTGGATCCTTACCTGGAACACCTATTCCAGAGTACTTAACTGTGCTGCCTTGTATAAAATGTGTGTGCCTCTCTGTTCTTGATAGATGTATCCTAAACCCCCTAGAGATACAGAGAGAAAGCCATTTCTTACATCTAACAATGCCCTGTGACTCTTTTAGGCTTTCTACAACCCACCGGGTTTAAACATATTTCCCCACGCTTTGTCAAACGCCGTACAGGCTGGTGCGCCCCCAGAACATGGATCAAAGAGATCCCTTTGGTGGGACAGCCCCTAAGGCTGGAGATATGCTAATGTCCCCCAGTTCTGATTCCCTGATTGGCCCGTTGCCGCCCTGCCCCTTCCTCCCTCACATGTCCTCCTTGCCAGAACCTTCTCCCTTCCCGGCTCCCCCATTGGCCCCGGCCTGATTGTCCCTCCCCCGGAGTCCCTCTATTGGTTCCCTGACCCTGACCCCGCCCATGCACCGCCCCTGCACCCGCAGATCATCGGCCCTGGTGTTCTCTCCACCCCCGTATTTAACCTCCAGCATTCAGCTCGCGCTTGGTTTTTTTTCTGGAACTCTGTGTGGATGGCAGCAATGAACCTTCCCTGTGGAACCCCAAACGGAGACCCTTCTCTCCTCCTTTACTGTCGACCTGCCGTTAGAAGATTTACAGCTATGCAGCGTGTGTGTGTGCCTCAGGGAAGTGGCCTTGCCAAGCAGCTCACTCTCAGTCGGGGACGCTTTCGGAAGGTTGCGGCACTGTACTGCGTCGCCCTGGCCGCAACAAAGCACCATGAAGCCCTGAGCTGTCACCAGCAGCTACTGGACAACACTCCTGCTGTGCCTGGCCCCTGAACCTCCAGCTGGCTTGTACAGCAGAATCCAAGATGGGCACCTCGAGCTCATGTGAAATTCCTTCAAGTAGCACCTACAGAAATTTGTCACATCTTTAAATGGGCAGCACCTTGCTTTTACCCTGATACTGAAGTGATCAGTAACTTAAAAAGCACTAACATAAAATGCAACAAGCATTTGCCTGTAAAATCCACATCAAATAAAATATATAAATGTATATAAAGGATAGAAGCAAAGAAATGAAAGCAGAACTATGCCTAAACTATTTACACCTGAGTTACCTGAAAACCCCCTTTCTGTTTCTCCTTCAGCTACCTTGCTGTCTCCCGTTTCTCCTCCTTTTTTCTGAAAATGTAGTAAAATATTTCAAACTTTGTATCAGCTACAGCTACTACAAAGCCTGACAGAAAGTTCACCCACAGAAAAACATCTTCTGGAGCACTCCCGTTAGAGGACCCCTCCAGTAATACTGATCTCATCCAACTGCCTCACAGTGAAGAATGTTAGTTCTTTTGGCAAATACCCCTTCAACATTATTTTTTTTGAGGCAGTCCTTGCAGATTTCATCTTTCATCTGAAAGGTTTTTTTTCAGCCTTGTGCTTATTCACGGATAGTCCAGTCAATTCTTTAGTTAAACAAAGACTGTTTCCTCTCCTTAGGGTGTTAGTTGACTGAAGTACAGGAAAATTTCATCATGCCTTCCTTCAGCTCCAAGAAGTCTGGAGCAGAGGATGCTGAGGAGTGAAGGTGCCTATTTATGACAATTAGGCAAGGAAAGGAAAGCTAAAGAGGAAAGGTCAATAAGCAAGCCTAAAGCACGATCACTTTGCATGTGTCGTGTAATGCTTGAGAGGCTTTTTTTTAGGAGGGTATGAAAGTTCTGTGTTTACAGTAATATGCAGTTCTAATGCCTGTCTATCTGGAATAAATAGTAACAGCAATCCTTCTTAGTAGTTTACAGTGTTGCAATACAAAGGCTAGAAAAAGAAGAAGACATTTTGGAAAGAAAATTCTGACTTTAATATTAAGAATGCCTTGTCAAGTGAGAGATATAGTGCTAGGCCATATGGTGCTGTGCTTTAGCCTTGTGACCATAAGAGAGCTGACGACTGTGTTTTACCTGTTACCAAACAGTGCTGGCACAGTATCCAGGCCTTCTGTTTATCATTCTGTGGCACTCCCCGCCCCAGCCCCCACCCCAAATATGCTGACGGTGGGCAAGAGTCTGGGAAGGGACACTTCTGGGACAGCTGACTGAATTGACCAGAGAGATGTGCATCATTCCACTGATGTCTAAAGATTTTTAGCTTTCTATATATTTGTAGGTTTTTATATATTTATAGCTTTGAGGATTTTATATATATGTATATCAGTATAGTTTCTAGTACTTTTCCATTTTAAAATAAGTAGATTTCCTTTCCACATATTTTTGTGTCCTCTTATGTCCAAAGAAAGGAATTTCTAGCAAGGACACCCTGTTTTGCACTGGCGCCTGGGAGACATAACAAGAAGAACCTTTGGGAGGGCTCCAAGGGCCAGACCAGGGGAGGGTTGCCAGGGCAACTGTTCCTCCTATTGGATGTACTTGCTAGATATGCTAAATAGTTATAAAAACTGTAAGATTTCGGTATGGTGGGTGCACATCTTGGCGTACTCTGTGCACCTGAAAGCTTTCATTACAGAACTGCTCTTTGTATTACCCTTCTAATATTGTTTGGAAAAGTTTTTCTTTTGATTTAAGGCATCACCATGTATCATCATGCTCAAAAAAAACTGTGAGGGAGTTTCTCCAAAGGAGCTATTGCTCAGAGGATAGCTGGGCGTCCTTGTGCTGGTGATGAGGGATTATATTAGCATCACTTGGGAGTTGATTTGTGGGGGGTGTCCCCCCCCCCTTTTTTTTTTTTCCTCCACATCCCCTCTCTCTTTTTCACTTATTAAACTGTTTATTGACTCATGAGGTTTTTTTATTGCTTTTCAAATTTTCTCCCTCACCCCGTGGTGGGTTGGCTGGTGGGTGCTTAGTTGCTGGCTGAGCAAAGCTCAGCTTCTCACCAGCAAAGCTGCTGAAGTTGCCTAGAATGGCCAGCACAGTGTATAAAATGAGGTGAGAAATAGGCAGAAAAGCACTGTGAAGCACACCTGTCAAGAGAAATGATACAAGGCAACAGTAGAGAGAGTGGGAGGGTGGGGAGAAATGGTGTGAAGTGTGTCTAGAGGGATGAGAAGTAGAGCAATGGGTAGTACAGAACAGCAAGAAGCAGGGCTGGCAGCATGAGAAGCAATAAAGTCAGAACCAGGTGAGATCAATACACCAACTCAGCTTAAATGCAACCTTACTCCCCACCAAGACTTCAAAAATCTTGAACAGTGAGTGCCAATTATTACAGGAGAGAAAAAGCAAAAAGCTGACCTAGCAGCTGCTTCCTCTGAAGAAAACACAGTAAAATATTATTGGTCTAGTTATGCTTTAAGAATGAAGTACTGTATTTACTTACCTTTACTGAGCTTTTTTGTTTCCATTTAATAAAAATGTGCTTGTTAGCTATTTGATTTACGTTTCATAGCTGTTTGATATACTTCACTGAATAAAGCATTTTTCACTGCAACTTGCATCCTGTATCAATCTTGTATCAAAAAATAGGCAGGACTCAAATGCTTAAATGAAATAATTCTGTGTAGTTCTTTAATGATGAAGACAAGATACCACAGTAATAATTTTTTTTTTTTTTTTAATGACTGATCTACAACCTCTTCCATTTTGGTAGTGTGAAAGTGACCTTTGTAAAAAAGTTCCCTTTCTAGTAACACCTTCTCCCTTCCTTGTCATATTGCTAAGTTGCAGTAGGCAGTCACTATTGTATGCAACAACTTCATGCATTTCACATTATGATTTAAATTGTGTGCTGTTTTTTATAACAATGACATGTCCACCTGATACAAAGAAACTATTTTATCACACAATGATAAAATTAAGAAATCTCACAGTACAATAAAAGAATCATTGCCATTCTTAGCTTAAGGAAACACAATAAAGCAGCGAAAATTGGAAAACCTGAGAAAAAAAAGCATCTCACAATTTTCTCCTAGTATTTTTGCAACACACCCAAACTCAGGGGGTTTGGAAGGGTAACACTCAAGTATCTCATGAAAGGTATCTATTTATGTGGATGACTATAGAAGGTCATGTTATCTGAAATGACTGTCACACTGAAAAGGCAGAAAAGTATTCACTTCCAACCCAAACGGAGAGGCACCATAACATAAAAGACCAAAGTACCATTTTTTTGGCTGGGAAGAACAGCCATCAGCCAGAATGAAATAACATCCTTAGGAAGTAACAGTGATTTCTTATCCAACTCCTCAAAAAAGAGAAAGCTTTGTGTATGTTACTTAACCACAAAGTCGTTCAGCTCAAGGCTTGTTCAAAATTTAGGCAAAAAAAGGGCAAAACTAACAGAAGGCCATGCCTGTGTATTTGGTGCAACGATCTGATACCCAAGGGAATTCCTTACTTTGCTTGTGTCAGTCCTGCAAACTGTGATATAATTATGAAAAAAAATTAAACAAACAAACAAAAAGCTTTCCATGTATCTAGTAAAGCTTTTCTAGAAAACCTACACCTGCCAAGACCATATGACTATGGAAATGGAAAATCCTATTTAAAATGCTGAGTGCAATTCTGTTACACATGTTACTCTTTCTTGAATTTATATTGACATAAATAAATTGAAGAAACTTGGCTTGATGAACTACACCAAAGGCTAAGATGGAATGGAAGCGTTTCCTGCAAATAAATCAGGATGCAAATACTGGGGAGAAAGAGATAATTCAGCTAAACAAAGAGGCTGGCAAAAGAACAAGGTCTGAATAAATCAAGCTGGTGACTATAAGAAAGCTCCCAATCATTTACGGTTTGAGGGTCTGAAGCAGCTTCTCAAAAGGCACAGTGGGACACAGGCCAGCCAGTGCTGAAAAGCCTGGTCATTTATTGAATTACAGGATATGAACACTTTGCAATGTGTCTGTGCACTTGACAGGACAGGTCCATCTTTTTCGCTGGTCATACAGGATGGATTAAATCTTTTTTTGAGAATGCCCAGATTTTCTCCTGTCTGGTGTACTGTTTTTGGCTGAGATAGAGCTAACTTTCTTTATAGCACCTGCTATAGTGCTACTCTTTGGATTTGTTCTGATAAGTCAGGGATGTCTTAGTCATTGCTGAGCAGTGCTTAAACAATGCCAAGGTCTTTTCTACTTCACATATTCTGCCAGTTAGTAGACTGTGGTGGCAAGGAATTGGGAGAGGACACAACCAGGACAGATGACTCCAACTGACCAAAGGGGGATACATTTGGCATCATGCTCAGCACATAACACTGAGCACATAAAGCTGGGAAAGAAGAAGGCTGAGATGTCTGGTGTAATGGCAGTTATCTTTCCAATCATTCTTGTACATAATGGAGCGCTGCTGGCCTGGAGATTGCTTAAGACCTGCCTGCTAATGGGAAGTAGTGGATGAATTCCTTCTTTTACTCTGCTTGCATGCACTTCTCTTTTTTTCCCTCTATTTAAGGATGTTTATCAACTCACTTTAACTTTCTAAATCTCTCCCCCATCCCTCCAGACAGGGAAAGAAAAGTGGCTATGTGGTGGTTAGGCATCTACTGGAGTCAACTCAGAACATCTGGTCAGTGACAGAGTCTTTATTTTATATTCCTGAGGACTGTACTATAGGGCTGGTATGAGAAGGAAAGGATACAAAACCACATTAAAACACAACAAGTAAACAGCTAAGCATGCCTCCCAAAAACCAGTCCATAATGCTTTAGCTTCCAGGACCATCATAATAAAACTTTTGAGATCTGGTATTACCACAACATCTCACTGGCTTACCACTGCACAGGTTCTCATTCCACTCAATTAAAACTTCTCTTATTTGCTGTGTATAACGATGTTCCAGACTACTTTCACCATCAAGGAAACTACCAGAAAGCTGTAGGAAATCCAGCAGCAGACCATCATTGGGCAGGAGAAACTTCCAAAGAGATGCAACAAGCTCAATAAATACCAGCATCCACCAGCTCCCCACTTGGAAATCTCGGCAGGGAAAGCACCCAGAAAAGACCAAGGTGTTTTTTCCTGTTGTACCTATTTTACCCATGTGGATTTACCATTTGTCATTATTTACAGAATAAAGACCATGCCCCTGTGCCTCATGTAAAGCCCATGTAGGGATCCTTCGCCCAGCCTGCAGCTGTTGCTCTAGCTGGCCTATCATATGTAGGCTACATAATATGATAAAACAGGTTTTAACTCACAATAACAACAGAAAGGGAAAACATAATTTTTCATTGATATTACAAACCCTGTACAGAAAGTAATAGCCTAAACTGCCTACTTTTAGCCTGTACTTCTTCTGAGCACAACTTGAAAAATGGTTCTGTTTATTTTATCTTATCACATTAGCCTGGTATTACTTTTTGCTCATAATCATTCAGACATGTTTGGCATTTAACATATGCTATTTTGGAAAAGATCCTAATCTATTAAATAAGTTTTAGTCTTATCTGAAAAGGCATTTTTCTTGCATACTGCTATCTTCAGATAGTGTGATGAAAGATTAAAAAAAAGTCAGCATCTCTCCCTTCCCTACAAGCAGCTCCCACTCCACTAATCTTGGCAGTTACAAGGAAGGATGTCAGAGACCTGGCATAAAGGTTTTTAGACCAAATTGCCAATTTTCTATTAATGCTTTCAGGTAACTGTATTTTAAATTTACATGAGAGTACTGGTATATGGCAGCTGAACTGTAAATTACAGTTCCAACTAGTTTTTTAGAAGAGGGAAGCCCTTCCTTTTAAGGGGAAGGGAAAAAAAGAAGTGAAAGAAAAAGCCTAGGGATATTGTGACCATCTTCGGCAGCAGGCAGCTCCAATACTTTTAGCAATTAACCTTGTCAGAATCCCTTCTCACAGACTCCTGCTGCTCTAGCAACAGCAAGTGCCAGCAGGCAGCTGTGTTCCCAGAGACTGCGAACATAAACCCAGCAGAAGACAACCTGGTACTTCTTTGTGGAAGATGAAGAAAGCCAGACAGATGAACTCCCTAATAAACTTCCTCTGTGAACTAAGAGCTGCAGGGAGCTTAAGCTTTTGCGCTTTTATTTGCATAATGACCAACATAAGTTCTCATGTCACAAAAGGAAATGGACTTTCCTGCCTGAAGCCACCACACTCGGCATCAATCACTCCATCACTTAAGCAGCACAGCCTGCTTAAAATAATCACTCCTTCATCAAAGAAATGCCTTGTCAGGAGCATGGGAGAATTCAGCAGTAACAGCAGAGGGACTTGCTGCAGGTTAGCAAGAGATTTGCTGAGGTGTGAATCAAACTGGTGAGGTTCTTTAGTAATTAGATGTTAAAACATTAGAAATCTACCTGACCTCTACTTATCCAGCAACTCATTTACTTGTTCCAAAGCACAACTGGCTTAAGACAAGCATCTCCAACTAAATTAACAACATTAAGAAATGGTTGTAGCCAGCACATTAGAATCATAGAATGATTTGCGTTGGAAGGGACCCTAAAGACCATCTAGTTCCAACCACCGTGGTCAGGGACTCCTTCCACTAGACCAGGTTGCTCAGGGCCCCATCCAGCCTGGTCTCGAACACTTCCAACACTTTCCACACCTTCCCTGGCTGACATAGTCCAGTGCCTTACCACCCTTACTAAAAATATTTTTTCCCTAATATCTAATCTAAACCTGTGAGGTTTCCTCAGAGCTTTCTCTTCTGCAAGCTTAACCCCAGCTCTCTCTCAGCCTGTCTTCATAGGAGAGGTGCTCCATCCCTCCGATCATTTTTGTGGCCCTTCTCTGGACTCACGCCAACAGTTTCATGTCTTCCTATGTCGGGGGCCCCAGAGATTGACACAGTACTCCAGGTGGGATCTCACTAGAGCAGAGGAGCAGACTTGGTCACGCTTCTTTTGATGCAGCTCAGGGTATGGTTGGCCTTCTGAGCTGGAAGGTGTTGACCTAGAACCTGAGCTATTCCCAAACAATTGCAGTAAACATACTCTGAACTTGTGGAGTTTTGCTTTGGTTTGGTTGGTTGGTTTTTTTGGGTTGTTTGCTGTTTGTTTTTTTAATTTGAATTATGATTCTCTGTGTTCACCAAGGAGATAGAATACACCTATATAATTCAAACTTACAAGCACATGCACTAAGATACAGCCTAATTATTCTTACTTCTTATTCCCAATTCAAAATTCACTGCTTCATTCAGAGCAGAGGACCAAGAAAGTTCTGTGCCTGGGCCTCAGTTGTTGCAAAACCAGTCTTTTTCGCATTCTGGTTTTTGCAAAATTAAGCCCTCAGGGCCCTGACATGCTTCATTCCTATTCTTTAGATAAAGTGAAATTTCTTTGCCAATTTTTACTTTGCAATCAGAAATATATCATGGCAAATTCACTACTTCAGTATAGTCTATTCTTAACAGAGCTCTATAGTGAAGTACAATAGATTATTCAAATTTCCATTTTTCATGTTAATGCCAGTGACATTCATTACTTGAGGGCAATGATGACACGGACCACTATAGAATTTCAAAAGATGATGGAAGACAGGATGATATTATAGGAAATATATTATGCTATTTGGACACAGGGTGAACAATGCACCCAATGTACTGATAAGGAAAATTATTTTCAGATATTAGTTTACAGATTTAAAAAAATTAAATTACATTAATGAATTCTTTTAGGTTGCTTCTTGGGATAGTGTTAATAGAATATTTTTCTGGGGAGATATGATGCTTCAGTTAGCTCTAGAAACACTGGGAGAAGCAGTACTGCAGGTGTATATTGCAGGATCCTTCTGCCAAAATGAAAAGTTAAGTTGCATTCAAGGCTTATCCTTTTTTATTTTTTATTTGTAAAAGACTATCCAGAAGTCATAATCGGGTAGGAATGTAGCTGCTTTAATGTGCTGTAGCAATGCCCAATAAAAGTGAATCAAACCTTCTCCTTCCACTGCATCTAACTTCTCCTAAACAGGTAGGAAACTCATTAAATGAGAAAAATCTATCCACTAGTGAAAGCATTACCTCTTCTGGGAAAGTAACCCTAGAGCTATGCTCTGTTCAGAGGAGTTTTCCCTTGGTATTTCACCTTTAGTGGGTAATGAAACTTCAACCAGACCTTAGGAGATGCCACAGAGCCTTCAGGCCCATTCTGAGAGGTAGAGAAAAGAGGGTAAAGACAAGACTCAAGCCCCACTAGGTCCAGGCTCACAGGATGAAAGTCACCAAACTTTTAGAGTTTCAGAAAAGATAACCGAATGGCTAGATCCTGATCTGAATCTTCAAGTGTGTCACAACTCTGAACTGTGAATGATAAGTAAGAGGTGAACTCGGACAGCTTTGCACTTACCTTCACTTTTCCCCCAGAAAGGTTCATTTTACTGCAATTTGCAGATGGAGGCTGTCACCAAACTATAGTCACAAATTCTTCTGATTGAGACAACAGTCACAGCACATAAACTTGTCATGTTCCAGGTGTCTGGTGATAGAGAGGGAAAAAGGCCTTAGGTTTTCAATACTTTTTTTTTATGCTCTGTATATACTGGTATCAGAGAGGATTATCCTCCCTCACACTTCCATTCCTCTGGCTCCTTTAATTCTATTTTCTGCAATTAGAATTTGACAGAAAGAATTAAAGAGATGCAGTATAGTGGATTCTCAAAACAAGGATCATGGATACCTGTCTCATAACCATCAACCTTCTTCATGTTACATTATCCTGCATGTCTGATAAACATATAAGTTCAATCTGTTTCAGTTTAAGTAGTATGATTTTCAACATACTGAGTGTGACTGAATTTTTTTTTTCCCAGAGGGGTCAGGGATACGTTGCTTTCTTTTCTTTTAAATCTACCATCCTCAAGTGAATTGGTTCTAGTAGACTTTGAGGGGCGGGGGTGTTAATTACTCCCTCTGGCATTGGGATCAACTGTTCCTAAGCTTCCCATTTGGCATCGAGAAGTCACAGAAAATCTCATTTTATTTCCCATGAATCATGTTAGGTAAAGCCAGTGAATAACTCTCCTGTATATCCTCGGGGTGGAGTCCTTGAGAACATGGAGTGTACTACAGAGGTGTAGCATAAACACAGGAGGAAACAGTGAAATGCTGCAACTTAAGGGGTCCTTTAGACAGTAGCGAGAGTGTAAAGGCAGTGGCCAAACAAAACAACTTACCTATAGTAAAGGCTAGGTATTCCTTTAAGGATAGGAAAAGAGCTCACAGTCCCTTCAAGATGGAGGGCTCACAGCCAAGTCTGCTCGCTGTTCAATCAGCAAACACAAATCAGAAATTCTGTACTAACAGAATAGGCCAAGTATGTACAATGTGCTAGTCTTGGCAAAACACCTTGGCTCAAGTTGAAAGAAAATGAATGCTTTTTCTTCTGGAAACTACAGTTAATTAACAAGAGAGCCATTCCACCTTGCTTGCACTATTCATGGCACTTACACAGAAGATCAGTCTATTGAAACTAAATCTCAACTAAGGTGGATTTAAGCTTCTAAAGAATCTTTCTGGATGTCTGGATGCACATCTCCCCAGAAGTCATCAAGGAAGAACATTATTTTCTGTTTATAAGCCAGAAGTATTTTCCTGGGGGAGTGGGGAAGCTGAGAGTGGAGAGCAGGGGAGTTACTTGAAGGGAGCCTGGCAATTAAATGGAGAGTAAATGTGTTAGTACTTAAGAAAAAAAAATCACTATCATTGGAATTTATGCTTAACTCAAGTTTCTAAACATGAGAAAGGATAATAATATATGCTGTAAAAACACTACAATTGGAGTTTCCAAGTACAACAGGTTTGCCCACCAGGAAGCATGCATCAAAGCAGCGTTAATGATGTAAATGTCACTGTAGAGCAAAGAAACTCCAGGAATGTTCTATACCTGCAATATTTAGAAAATGATATGAAGAAACAGAAAGCAGCCATGTTCTGTAATGAAATCAAGTACTATTTGCTCAGCAGGATCCTTTGCCTGTTTCAGGTGGGTTGGGTTTTTTGTTGTTTTTTTTTAAGGAACACATATTTGTTGCTGTCAAAAGCCAAATGTGCTGAAAGTTTTTCCTCTTTGCAAAAACTATAAGTGATGTATGTCACTGTGTACTAACTGCATAGTTCAGGTAAGATAATTTTAACATATTTTAGGCCCTACTATCTATTATTAGGAATGGAGATATCAAGTGAATTGTTTAACACTGAATTCTTTTTGGAAGTAGTAGAAGCATGCACAATACAACAAAATTTAGTATCAGAACTAAAATGTATGTAGAAATTAAAACCAGGGAAGTTCTGTGCTTTATGGTATATTATATAAAGCATAATAATATTAATTTTATTATACTATGTATATCTTGCAAACATAATATTGTGTAATATTTATAACAATAAATAGTGTGTTACTAAAATGCTTCATTTCTTTTAAATTGTTGAGATCAATCAGATCATTGCCTTATTGTCCCTAAAGTGATGTGTAGATCTTGCCAAATGAGGAGTTAGGAGGGACAAAGGAATCCCTCTTAACTCCTGTGCTTAAAAATCCAATTTACTTAATTTACAACTAGGCATCAGTATAGACAAAACATGAAATGTGTCTTCATCTTTTAAAAATACTATGATTTACAGACATTCAGATACAAGAGATGAATATCTAACTTCTTCCCCTGTATTGTTCTGCAATAGTTTGCTGAAGCTGGATGGAACCATGAGTAATAGTCCAAAGGCAACTATCAAAAGTACAATAAAGAAATTGAAAACATTTAAATGGGTACCGTTAAGTTCTACTCCATGAAAAGATTCCTGTTTTCTTAAATGTGACATGAAATAGAGACCAAAAAATTGAGTTCACTTAAATTATCTGTGAAATTAATAAAATTTCTTTATCTAAATATTCTTAAAATTAATTTAGTAGAAAACCATCTGTGTATAACATCCTGACATAAAAATAATTGTCCTACATCTGAAATACAGGTTTTGAGCAATTGTTCTGTGGAGTTATTCAGAACAACTTTTGTGATTGACAAAATTCCAAGATGCGAGTGATGCCACCGTGTTTGTTTTAAATATTTCATTTTTCCTCGTCAAGAATACTTTCAAACAAAACCAAAAAAAAAGAGAAAAGTATAATTATTTTAAAGGAATTTAAAGATAATTTGTCTTGCTTATTACAATTCTGCTATCCTGCAAGGAAATTTACAATGAAGAGTCTAAATTCAGACAGCATTCCAAATCCTTAATAGAAGTATTATAGAGGTAGTGAAGAAATTAGTGAAGGTGATCATTGTTTGGATTTTACTAAAAAGACAAAGTTTATTAGATTGAAATTTTCATACACTGTTTAAACCCTTTATACTGTTATGAAGGATAGAATAACTTCATATGATTTCATCTCATGCCAAAATCCTAGATACATCCAGGAAATGCCTCTGCCATCTGTAATCCACATTGAAATAATCAGAAAACTAAAACTATATTCATTTCTAAGATAAACATAGCTGAAGATTTCTGGTGTTGTGCAAGTTGATGGGGTGATGAGGAGGGGGCAGCTCACCTGAGAAACTCTACATAAGTCATGATTGCCATGGGCTAATACTAGACACTAGTGCTAAGAAAGTGGCTTAAGTTTCACATAATCAACATGAATATAGTTAATCTTTTCTTTTTTTCTCTCTTTCTTACTTTGTTCTTAGGCAGCTCCCCACTTTAGCCAGTTTTCTTCCAACAAAGGGTGTGAAAATACTAATTCCAAGCCCAGAACATAAAAAATGACATGACCTTCCATAAATTTCTTCTCAACAGTCGAAAAAACCCACACACCAAGGAATTGCATCAATTTAACTATCTTAAATCAGTATAAGTGAATTATTTTGATTTAGCTTAATTCTCTAACAAGCTAAATTAATGTACTCTAATTCAGAATAACTAGAGTTGTACCTATACAACAAAGTCAATTTAGAAGGAAATTTAGTAAAATTCAATTCAAATTGTTTATGTGAGTAGAAAAATCTATGGGGAAGCATACACTGGATAGCCTTAGGAAATGGTATCACATATTTCCTTTCCAGCTTGGAATGCAGCACCCATTTCAGAAGTTCAAAAGTTCAGATAGGAAGTTTTGCTATTTCCCAGCTCAACTAAAAATAAAATAAAATAAATATGTGCCAATTTCAATTCTTTTTTAAATGTTCCAGGTATACTTTCTTTCACCTTTTTTTTGCTTTGGCTGCTAAAGAACTGCCTGGTTTCCATCTGTAGCATTGGAGAAACACATTTGAGTAAGCACTTATTATGTTATGAATTGTCCATCCTTCAAAATGTACTTTAGAAGTTTGGAGGAAGGGCCCAGCAGTTTGTGTTTTTCCTAATAAGATTTTCTATTGTTTTCTACGAAGTACACACACAGTCTTCTACATCTTACTGAAGGAAAGAGTAAGAGATTCTGTCTTTCTGGAAAAGCTTTATACAGAATTTAAGTTCAGATCTTCAGTGTTTCAATACAGATGAAGTTTATTGGCCTACTACAATAGAAAAAACAGTTTGAACATAATGAAAAAAATGCACATGCTTTCAGAACATCTCTTCAAAAGAAGAGGTTATGCAAAAGAAGAAAACTTTCATCTTAATTCTGTATTTCACGTGTGTACGCAAACTGTGACTCTTGAGTCATAAAATATTTTTGCAGTCTCAAATTCTTTCAAAACTTTATTGAAGTCTAGGAATATGCATGCAAGTGCATATTTCCAGCAGCTTCTAAGAGTGCTTATTGTGTGATTCATACAAAAGATACACATTTTAAGATAAGACATACTATTTGTGAGCTCTAAAAATTTATTAGCATTTTCAGGGATACTTGGCAGGCATTAAAGTAGAATTTGGCTATAAAAATAATTTCAGAAAACTACATGCAGAAATGTGCTTATCACAATGCTCACTAGTAAGTCATTAAAATCAGTGATGCTGTTTAAATTGTAAAAACTTAAAAGCTCTGAATCCCCTCATTCACATCTATCCCTGTGGTACCCAACTTTCTTCCAAGAGAAAGGACAACATTTTTCATCATAGAAAACTGACAGTGCATGACAGATCATATGCCACAAAGAGTAGTGGGACTTCTTTGAAATTACTGACTTGCTGAATGCTTTGAATATGCTTAAGCATATACAGACAATTGTGTTAAGCGTATTAAGCTTACATAAAGCTTCCAAAAATACAGGATTTATTTTGACACTTCCGTGATTAACCGTCTTAAATAGAAAGAAATAATACTCAGATGTGCCCTGCACATTGTCAGATACCAGAGAAGGTATTCCCCAGCATCACTGATTTATAAGGTGGTCTCTGACTATGTCATTGCTTTTGTTTTATGATAGGGTTGAATGATTTGCCTTGGTTTTCTTGGAGAAGGGATGTGATGATTTTATTGAAATTAGTGCTCTTTTGTCAGGAATATATTTGTGTTTCTTTATTACTGCATGCAGAAAAGAAGCCTCTTTTAGTCCTGCTTACAGTAAAGAGAACATAGATCACTACAAATACTAAACAAGTTGCAAAAGACTTCATGTCCTATCCTCCAAACTCTTACTTGTGAAAGTAACATAATAATTATGGTCTATAGTAGTGCAATGAGTCACAAGGGCACGGGATACCCTTAGGTTAAATTAAGGCAAAATGACACCCAATGATCAATTAGAAAGTTTTATCTATGGCAGCAGTGATTTAAACCTTAAACCTTATGATAGGTTGAACGGCCCATGGCAGCAATGATTTAAACTGCTTTTCTGAGCATCCCATGGAAGAATAGTGATTTAAACTTTTCTAACTTTAACTTTTCTGAACAGCACATGGCAGAACAGCCCACAGTAGCAGTGATTTATACTTCTGACCTTATGACAGGCTCAATAGTCCACCACAGAAGTGATTTAAACTTCTAAGGAGCCGAAGAGAAGAAGAAGGAAAGATAGGAAAACAGAGATAGATGAAAGAATCCGGATCACCACCCAGGGTTCCAGAGACAATACTGGTCCATTTGCTTCTGGTGGTGGGTGAATACCCAGACCCTCTCACTTGTGTTATTTATAGACTAGTCCTTGCACATGCATGATTTGTTACTCTTGAACTTTTCAAAATAGGGTTGGGAGGGTCTTGTGGTTTCAATCCCATTCCCTCTGTCAGAGACATAAGTACAATGCTGTCTCAAACTTGATTTTGGAGATAAATACCTAAGACAAAAAAGATGGTCCCAGAAAAGGGCTTTCCTGCCTCTGCAAGACCCTCTTTTCTAACTGCACCTTATCTAGTTGGCATGGTAACGTTTCTTTTCTGTTATGCCGAGTGTTTGAATTATTTGCTCTTTCAGGTTTCCAGTCTCTCAAGCAAACATTCCCAAATTGCATGCAGGGGGAGAAATCTCCATAGCAGTTCAGAGTATAATTCCCTGAAGTAAGCATAGCTACCATGTTTCATGTAATTTTCTTATCTCCATTTTTAAACAATTTCTAAGTTTAAGCAACTGACAATAAACCCCAAATGGCAGTAGCAATTTGGCTGGATAATACACCTTCATCTCAATTTTCCAAGTTGAGAATTATCTGATTTATTTGTCATTAAGTAACTGAAACTTTCACAGGAAAAGCTGTGACAATGTACTGAATTTTCATTATAGCAGTACATACTGTATTTGGGGGACAATAAAAAGAGCATTTTAAGTTATAGCAAAAGGCAGACTAGGAATAAGGATAGTCACCTTGCAAACAGGGACACAGACAGAGCAGAAATGTTCTTCACCTCAATCTTCAACACTGATGATGGGCCAAGGGGGTCCCAGAGCCCTGAGCTGGAGGAATATGTCTCTGAGAATGGAAAACTCCCAGTCAACACTGAACATGCACAAGATCTTCAGCTCCATATGGATGCCTACAAGTCTATAGGGCCTGATGGGATTCATGGCAGGGTACTCAAAGAGCTGGCTGATGTCAACATGAGGCCTCTCTCAATGATTTTCCAATGCTTTGGGGAACCTGGAGAGTTCCCAGTCAACTGGGAGCTGGCTAATATTGTCCCAATTTTCTAGAAGGGCAAGAGGCATGACACTGATAAATAGAGATGTGTTGGTCTCACTTCAGTGAAAAAGAGACATTTGTTCAGTGGTACTCTTCTGTGCATGGTTTCCTGATCACCATAAAGTAGCCTATCCAGTATCCACTGACACAGAACAGTGAGGGACTGCCTCAGTCTATTTCAACACCTTCCCATGAGACTCCCCAAAACAGTATTCCCCACAAAAAACAACAACAAAACAAATCTCTACATCCAACTCCTCCCAAAAAAAACCAAGCAAAAAGAATTTATTAAAACTCCAGGGTATTATCAAATTTATCCACTTTTAAATTTTTGCAATTTATTCTATGTACTGGAAATCAGTGGATGGAAGAACACAAAATAAAGCTCAAATGCTTTTTTTAATTCTTTCTGCCACTTAGGAGATGTTCAGCATGATTTGTATAAAAGTTTATGAAAAGACTATCCTTTTCTCCACCTGGTTAGATTTTTTTTTAATTGGTTGGTTTCTTTTTTTTTTGTGGGTTGTTTTTTGCTTTAGTTTTTCTTTGTTTGCTTGAACTTTTTTTTCGTTTCTGAAAAGCGCATTTCTTCTTAGAAAGCGATCGTGCTTTGCAAGAAGTACATTGTTTATAATGTGTTTTGCTCAGCTCCAGCAGCGTGGAGAGCACTGTAGAGAATATATTGACAGCATTTTTCAGATCACTCTGAGTCTTTGAGATAAAGTGTAAATCTAGAAATTGTGTGCGCTCCCACTGTGGACATCAGAATGCAGAAATATTCACAAAAAATTGGCAGCCATTAATGTAAACTGGTAATTGTGCACAAAACTATTTGACATCTTTGAATAAATGCAGGGCTTTTCATATGCAAGCCTTTTTTGTCATTATTCTGATTTTATCACTGTCTGAAACAGCGTTACTTTCCTTATCATATTCTCTCCATTCAGCAAGTAATAGGCAGAGGATCCAACTTAAGGCACAGATGGGCAATACAAGAAAATATTTCTCATAAGCCAGTAAACACACTTTTCCATTCAGAATTTGCTTAATTTTGTTTGAAAGTAGACGCAAGATACCAACTTAAGAGTTTGTAAGAGCCTTTATGCAATTTGCTCTCCAGTCTACAGGAAATTTGCAGCCGAAGAATACTCTGATGGTAGGATTCAGATCAAATTAAAAAATATGTATTGCACTGTGGCAATGTTTCCTTTAAGACCTTGACAATTCTTGCTGAGTGCAATGGGCTGCAGAGGGATCTGGACGGACTGGATAGATGGGCCAAGAACAACAGTGTGAGGTTCAACAAGACCAAGTGCCAGGTTGTACATTTTGGCCACAACAACCCCAGGAATTGCTACCGGCTGGGGACAGAGTGGTTGGAAATTGGCCCAGTGGAAAAGGACCTGGGATTGCTGGTCAACAGCCGGCTGAATGTGACCCAGTGTGTGCCCAGGTGGCGAAGATGGCCAATGGCATCCTGGCCTGTATCATAAATAATGTGGCCAGCAGGACCAGGGCGGTGACCGACCCCCTGTATCTCCGCACTGATGAGGGCACACCTGAGATCCTACGTCCAGTTCTGAGCCACTCAATTCAAGATGTACTTGGGAGCTGAGAAAGCACATATGACCAAGGAAGGCTTTTTGGGGTCTATAATAGATGACATCAGAATCTGGCAATGTGAAGGGCTTTCGGGAGCGGTTGTTTTGGTTTTGGGGTTTTTTTTGAGGGGTGTGTGTGTTGGGTTTTTTTATACCTACTGCATGATCTCACAGTTTCAGATAAAAAAAAAATCCAAACAAACTATATTAAAGAAAAAAACTTTGTAACACTGCTAATAATAACATTTTCTTAAAGTCTCTCTTATAAAGTATCTCAAGTCTAACTATCTGCCCTTAGGTTAAAAATCAGGAAGTATCAAACTCAAACAAGAAATTACAAAGGAATCTTGGAGTATGACAGGATATATTTTCCAAAAAGTCTGCTGGCGAACTAGAGTAAAATCATAATAAAAAGAATAACTAAAGGGCTGAAGAACATGCTTTATGTTCTTTCAGGAGCTCAATCTATTTAACATGTCAGAAAGATTAAAAAGATAATTCATTTACACGTGGGAAAAACCTCCAAGGGAACAGAGGTTTGATCACAGAGAGTTGGTACAAAAGAGTTGATTAAGACCCAACAGCTGAAAAGTGAAAGTAGACAAGCCCATTTAATCAACAATGCAGAGCAGATATTTTGATATTCAGAAGGATCAGGGATACTTGAACATTGGCTAATGATTTTTCTAGCACACAGAATGAGCAGATAATTTTTAGTAACACTAAGAGTTCTGAGGCTTTTCTCTAGTAAATCCTCAAATGCAAAAAGAGCCGACCAATATAAACGTACATCTGTCACTGTGATCTGTAGCTATATTCTTCTCCGGTTTTGTACTTCACAGTAATGACATCTGGAGAACAATCTCAATGAACAGTTCTCCCATCATGAGGGATACAGCATCTTAGTGTCCTCTCTCTGGTGGGGGCTTTCCTTCGGTAGCACGAGCACACAGGAGCAATGCTTTTACTCCTTGAACAGCGCCAGGGAGAAGATGCTGCTACCCTTTTCTTTGTCTCACAGAAGGATAAAATAGCATTCAGATTTTTAAATAAAATGACTCATTTGTACTAGGTTTACCTGACAAGGTGCCAGCAGCAGCCCTGCCAGCAGCAAGCACCCCAAATACTGTAAGGGTGGCCCTTGTGTGCCCAGCCATTCCCAGTGGCTCCAGCAGCCCCAGAGCTGGGCACAGCTGAGCCACTCAGCCACGGGAGCGTGCCTCGCCCCAGACTGGAATCATGGATAGAAAGAGCTAAAGCAATATGTAGCAATGGACATAAAATGCAGGTGAGGTCCTCTAGTATGCTTTGCAGTATGAACAATTGAGACAACTGAACTTATCCCTAAATTAAAAATACTTCACCATTCCTTGCTAGGTTGCCTTCAGTTAGCAATGCTGATCATCAAAATGATTGTAAGTACATTTACCAGGTAAGACAGCAAGCCTGACCTGCAAAGTCTTGATCATATTCTTTCTGTAACTTTCTGCAGTGCCCCTACAGTAGGTTTATGTTATCACACTAAAGGAAGAGACAATTTTGACATATATCTTAATGTTCCTGTTCTGTGCAGCTAATAGCTCTTGTTGCAAATCAAAGCTAGACAGACATAGGAGATACATAAGAGCAAAAAACCCATGGAGTTTTTGTGACACCAAGGGGACAAGTGCACTGCTGTCTTTACAAGATTAGAGTGGCATGGTCTGAATCATCCTTAGATACTGTTATGAAAAGTTTAATATTCACACGGGATTACTGAAAAGGACTTGTAAAAGAGAATCTAGAGAAACAAAGTCTTACAATATGTTGTTACATAGCAGTGGGGCGAAATTAAAGCATTCAATGTGTTTGGGAGCTCATCATACACAAGCAATGTAGACATAATACTTAAAAGTTGCCTGCACAGACTGTTAAGTGGAAGGGAGAATATGAGCTGCAGAAAAAAGTACTATATCTAAAGATAAGCAGAGCCATTTCCAGTAAAGGTAGATTCAACTCAGCTCCAGCTGGCCCCACTAAGACATGGCTCCCTGGCTTCGGCACAGACTCCTCAGACCATGGCTGATAAACACATGGCTTTGAATCCCAGCCATTCCATCAGCACATTTAAAAGTAGAAAGATGTAAAGTCTGGATGGGATTCTAAAGAAACACAACTGGCTGATCTACACAAGTGAAAATTCATACATATATATAAATAGTCCCCTTTTATAAGATGTTTCACCACTACCTAGGCTATTTAAATGACAACATTAGACTAAATTAAAATATTCTCTTCCTTGTACTTTTCAGATAACATCCCATATAGTCAGAAGAATAGCCCATGGAAGAATTTATCACCTATTACTTGAAATGTCTAAGTTAGGAAAGAGAAATTCAATCCCTTCATAATTAACATTTCATTTGGGTCAGTGAATTTAGACAGCTTGCTTTTCCCTTTCTCCTGTATGTGCCATGATGTTTCTTCACAGGAACACTTCATAGAGAAATATAGTAGTTACATACACTCATCTTCAGATAACCTGGTTCAAACACAGAACATCTGTTACTAATTTTGCAATGTATTTAGTCCTTGCAATTGGTGGAGGTAGTGAGATTAATATTGATTTCAAACTTCTCACACAGGTTGTTTCAGGAAAACATCACAAGCATGCAAATTAATCCTTTGCTTCTAAACTTTTCTTTTTTCTTTCCCACTATTCAAGTCCTACTGACATCACTGGGACTTCACTGGGAGAATTAACCTGCAAGGGAAGGAAAGCACTTGTGGGAAAATATGTGTGACTAAACAAGAGAGGTCTGCAGAAAGGCAGAAATTAGTATGAGGGAATAACAGATAAAAGGGTGAACATATTGGACCTAAGTATTACATACTTATTATCAAAATATATTTATATATATCTGGAAATCCCAATAAGGGAATAATCAACAAGGAACGAAGTCCTTGAAGTGAAATATTCTTTCACAGATCATGACAGTTCCCTTTTACTAAGCTGATTTACAGCACAGAACTAACAAAGAACCCTAATAATCTGTAAAGCAAAACAGTCACTCAATTTAAAAATAAGCCATGGGTTTACTAGAAACACAAAAGACTTCTGACAGTCTTTTAAACAGCTACAAGGAGAGCTTCACTCTTCAGAAATTGAAAACTTAGAAGTGAAAATGAAAAGAAAAACAAACCTGAAACTTTAGCAAATTATTTTGAAAAAGGCAGCTTCTGGATTTAGTACAAGTTTTCCTTCTTTCAGTTTATGAAAGGAAGATTACTTTTTAGGTATAAGACAAAGCAACACTTAGATATGTTTTGGAGACCATTTAAGTCAATAACTGGGATGAAAGTTTTAAAGGATTCATTAAAGGATATTCATACATTAAAGGATCAAACATGATAAAAGTAAATTCCACCCTAAATATAATGGCCATAAGGATTTCTACTTTTAGTCATTTTGCAAAGGCATCTCACACTTGCTGTGTCAATAAAACCAGGAGTATAATAAGAGATCTTAACTTTTCTATGGAAAATATTTAAGCACCTGATTAGTCAGTAAAAGGGAAAAAAAATCCCCGGACTAATTTTCTGAAAAGACCCTCCTGTTGAGGAAGGGTGTGTGCATGTGGAATAAATTTTTTAGTGACTTTTCACAAGACTAAAATTTGTGAGAGCAAGTTCGTGGTGTGTCCAAAGTGTACTTTTACAGAAATATTTTTTTCATATCTAACAGCATCTGTCACAGTGACTGAGTACTTGAGAGGCACAAAATCTTCAGCTATGTGGAAAATAATTACATACAACTCTAGTAATTCTTCATGGATTTCAAACAACCACTTCTGCTTTCTTCCACTTAAAAGAAGGCTGCTTAAAAAAACAGAGAATAGTTATTTATGCATCTGACAGGTACATTCTGTTTATATGTAAACTATCAAATAGCTTCCTATTTCTGTTCTCTCCCAAATCTCAGTTCCATATAAAGCATAATGCATGTCAGTTAGTTCAGTCTTTGCTTCTGTCCAAAGGAAATCCTACCCTGCCCCTCTGTTACATGAAAAGGGGAGATTAGCTCAAACCCTTAGTGTCTGATTAGTCTGTCAGAGCCCCAGAAAAGCCAAGACCCTTGTGCCCAAACAGTCTGTCTGCATCCAGTTATGGGGACCCTGCACTGAGCATTTCACAGATCTGTGAGCAGTTAGACTGACTTGTTCAGTCTCACTCCAAACAGAGAGACCCCTCCTGGGTCTCCACACCTTCACCCACTGCCAGTGCCCACCAGAGCTCTTGAAGGGCTCACATTAACAGTTTACAGAACAGCACTCTTAATAAAATTGGCTAAGGTAAAGGATTGCTGGTGATCACATCTGACTTCCAAAACGTATTCAAAGCATTAATTCAAAGCACTCTACAGACAAGCTCTAATCCCCAACAAAAACTGGCTTGAGATAATCATTCAGTGCTCACAGAGGACAGTTCTTACCCAATAGATCTTCCTGTGGGGGAAAAGAGAGGTTCAGCCCATCAGCTGATCCCAGAAGTTATGATGGAATCTTCCCCAACTCTTGCCCATTCTTAATTCACTTTTATATTATTTCTTCATATTTAGGTGGAGTTTGAGCGACTTTAGCCATACCTCTTACTCAGTGAGGGGAGGTCATATCTTGGGGGTGGGCATTTCAGTATGGTTCCTGAGATAACCTTGGGATGGGGACAGGCATCTCTCCAAGGAGAACGATTTCACCATAGTTGCTGATTCAACATCAGGACACTTTCCTTTATCTCCCTTGATTTTCAGCTGCTGTGCAGTTTATCAACTAGAACACTGAGTTTCCTCTTCTGCAAGGGTTTTGACAGAGCCTGGCTGTGGTGTATCCACTCCACTCCACTCCACCCTCCCTCTAGNTGCTCCACCCTCCATCTAGTTCCCCTTAGATTATATTTTGTGGGAGAGGTTGGGTATGCTGACTGCATTCCATCTGGTGAGTAGAGACTGTGTTTTCCCCCTTAATTTCCATGCTATTATCTTTTTTACCCTCAGTCATCTTCCCACACACTCCAAGACAAAATCTAGGCAAGGTACAGAGGAGAGTTTGATTTACTAGACTGAGTCAGCAGGATACCACTAGGATTTGGTGCCTACAGCAACTGTACAGCTCTACTCCCTTGTTCCAACAGGTTTTACACACCCAAACTCTCTGTTTGGGGCATATATGGGATCTAGAGGAGATTGACACACTGTACTCATAATTTCTTTCTCTCACAAATACTTTCTGAGAAAGTAAGGTAGAAATATAATTGATTTTCTATCTAAAAAAGACTATTTTGGATTTTTGGCTTAGAATTTTATATGCTGTTCTTAAAAAGTGCACTAATAGTAAGTGTGAGATGAAATAATACCCTGGTTTCTATAACTCATTTCACACATCATTTAATAGTAACATATATTCCAAAAGGCCAAATTACATTACATTACAAATAAGAACTGTTAGTTTAGGAAGAATAAGCTCAATTATTTACCAAGGATAGAAAAACGAAAACAAGTAAATTTCCATTACAGATGCAGAATAAAGGGTCAAAGAGGACTACCTTCCCCCACCACCACAACCGTAAAATGACTAACAGTAACATATTTTGGGTTTTTTTACGACCTCAGAAACATAATTGTTTCAAGTATGACATTAAGGAGTTAAGCCCATTAGCACAAATGTACAAGTAAAACTCCATTTTCTACTATTTTTACTATTTCTAAAACAAATTCATTTAAAAAAAAACCCCAAACAAACATTTGCTGGAGGAAAGATTTGGCATAGTATGAACCTATATTTCCCTTGAGTTTCCAACACCAAAAATACGATATTTTTCTATGTGGTTTCAAGGATGAGCTCTGTTCAGCCCTAGGGTAACCTCTGCTTTACACTGAAAGAGAAAAAGATTTATCCCATTTCTGCTCCATCATGCTCTCCACTAGCAAAAGCAGACAGAGTTGATTATCCCTCAGTATCGTTTTCTTCTTTGAAATTGAAAAAGAAGAACACAATAAAAAGAAGACAACTGTGATATATTAATCGAAGGGTGGTGGAAAATTGGTATTTGGGGAGAAGAAAACAGCTATGAACAAAACCAACAGAGCTATAACAAGGTAGACATTAAAAAAACAGTTGAAAAATCAACTGACTGATATTATCATAATATAAATATACATTTATACAGTAGACTTTCACACTCACTGTCTGACAATCCAGCTGTACTCATGGCAAGAATATCTTTTATTCCCTCAGTCAGTATAGTCCAGATTGGCAGTGTTAAGCAACATCAGAAAAAAATAGTTGCAGAAACGTTGGCATCCTCCCACTTGGGAATGCACCAAGTATATTTTAGGGAAGCATATTTGAAAACATAAGACCAATATAGGGCAAACCCATCTGGACATCAGTTAGTATTCTTTATCTCACTCCCTCAGAAATTAAGAGTTTTGTGATTTGGTCAAATGTATTCTGTTTATTCACCCTTTATTTGGATTAAATATTTCCCCTCTCCCCCCAAAAAAACTCCACTTATGTAAAGTCAGTAAATCAATTTCCAAATTTGCTTGTATGAAATCCAAATATTTCTATTTGAAAACGACAGCAAGGCACTTCATGAAAGTTCCAGTTTGCATGCTCTTTACAACTACTTTCAGGTCTGTTGATGCATAAAAAGCTGAGGTATGGTACAGGATTTGTACAAGTACTCCTAGAAGGATGCCCAGACAGACATGATGGACCAGAAAGGTGTTTTCTTCCTTTTCAGAAGAGTTTTATGCAGGGTGTAAAATAGTATCTGATTTCTCTTTGTTAAAATACTACTCATAGCTTGTTAAAAAAAAAACCAAAACCAAAGAACCACAACAAAAACAAGTAGCTCAAATTTCCTTCTACTAATATTAATGGCCACTGTGAACTCCAGCTGGCACAGTGCTGTGTTCGTTAGTAAGTCGAAACAATTTTCAGAACATGAACTTTATAGATGACCTTTGTATCCAGACTGGTTGTTTAAAGTTGATAGGCATACCTAGGGTTTCTAAAGAACTGTACCATAAGATGTGTGGAGCCTTCTCACCTTCCCAGCCATTCTCTTTCTACTGCTTAAAAAAAAAAAAAAAGTTTTCCTGGCTTTATATCTACAGATTATAAGTTTTTCCTGCATGAGAGCATTACAGAAACCTATTTATCTGTGCACCCCAGGGAAAACCAGCTAGCCACAAATGGTGGTTTAAAGGATTACATAACAGTACTTGCTATAGGCTATTTAATAGCTTTAAAACCCACTATGAAATCTTCTGACTTTCAGAGTGCCTTTATTTTAAAAAAGAGAATTTTACCCTTTTAGAAACCACTGCATTATTTAGCAATATGAAACACAGCTTTTGCAAGCACTGGGTAACTTGAAGAAGGAAGGGGGAGGGGAGGGG